>OY744461.1:9057739-9525227 GCA_963556145.1 Hygrocybe punicea | reverse complement strand
ACCTGGTCGGAATTTGCTTCAAATCGTTGAAAAACAACCTCTAACTAACGGTGCGGAATACTTGATTTTACTACGAACAAACCTGGTCGGAATTTGCTTCAAATCGTTGAAAAACAACCTCTAACTAACGGTGCGGAATACTTGATTTTACTACGAACAAACCTGGTCGGAATTTGCTTCAAATCGTTGAAAAACAACCTCTAACTAACGGTGCGGAATACTTGATTTTACTACGAACAAACCTGGTCGGAATTTGCTTCAAATCGTTGAAAAACAACCTCTAACTAACGGTGCGGAATACTTGATTTTACTACGAACAAACCTGGTCGGAATTTGCTTCAAATCGTTGAAAAACAACCTCTAACTAACGGTGCGGAATACTTGATTTTACTACGAACAAACCTGGTCGGAATTTGCTTCAAATCGTTGAAAAACAACCTCTAACTAACGGTGCGGAATACTTGATTTTACTACGAACAAACCTGGTCGGAATTTGCTTCAAATCGTTGAAAAACAACCTCTAACTAACGGTGCGGAATACTTGATTTTACTACGAACAAACCTGGTCGGAATTTGCTTCAAATCGTTGAAAAACAACCTCTAACTAACGGTGCGGAATACTTGATTTTACTACGAACAAACCTGGTCGGAATTTGCTTCAAATCGTTGAAAAACAACCTCTAACTAACGGTGCGGAATACTTGATTTTACTACGAACAAACCTGGTCGGAATTTGCTTCAAATCGTTGAAAAACAACCTCTAACTAACGGTGCGGAATACTTGATTTTACTACGAACAAACCTGGTCGGAATTTGCTTCAAATCGTTGAAAAACAACCTCTAACTAACGGTGCGGAATACTTGATTTTACTACGAACAAACCTGGTCGGAATTTGCTTCAAATCGTTGAAAAACAACCTCTAACTAACGGTGCGGAATACTTGATTTTACTACGAACAAACCTGGTCGGAATTTGCTTCAAATCGTTGAAAAACAACCTCTAACTAACGGTGCGGAATACTTGATTTTACTACGAACAAACCTGGTCGGAATTTGCTTCAAATCGTTGAAAAACAACCTCTAACTAACGGTGCGGAATACTTGATTTTACTACGAACAAACCTGGTCGGAATTTGCTTCAAATCGTTGAAAAACAACCTCTAACTAACGGTGCGGAATACTTGATTTTACTACGAACAAACCTGGTCGGAATTTGCTTCAAATCGTTGAAAAACAACCTCTAACTAACGGTGCGGAATACTTGATTTTACTACGAACAAACCTGGTCGGAATTTGCTTCAAATCGTTGAAAAACAACCTCTAACTAACGGTGCGGAATACTTGATTTTACTACGAACAAACCTGGTCGGAATTTGCTTCAAATCGTTGAAAAACAACCTCTAACTAACGGTGCGGAATACTTGATTTTACTACGAACAAACCTGGTCGGAATTTGCTTCAAATCGTTGAAAAACAACCTCTAACTAACGGTGCGGAATACTTGATTTTACTACGAACAAACCTGGTCGGAATTTGCTTCAAATCGTTGAAAAACAACCTCTAACTAACGGTGCGGAATACTTGATTTTACTACGAACAAACCTGGTCGGAATTTGCTTCAAATCGTTGAAAAACAACCTCTAACTAACGGTGCGGAATACTTGATTTTACTACGAACAAACCTGGTCGGAATTTGCTTCAAATCGTTGAAAAACAACCTCTAACTAACGGTGCGGAATACTTGATTTTACTACGAACAAACCTGGTCGGAATTTGCTTCAAATCGTTGAAAAACAACCTCTAACTAACGGTGCGGAATACTTGATTTTACTACGAACAAACCTGGTCGGAATTTGCTTCAAATCGTTGAAAAACAACCTCTAACTAACGGTGCGGAATACTTGATTTTACTACGAACAAACCTGGTCGGAATTTGCTTCAAATCGTTGAAAAACAACCTCTAACTAACGGTGCGGAATACTTGATTTTACTACGAACAAACCTGGTCGGAATTTGCTTCAAATCGTTGAAAAACAACCTCTAACTAACGGTGCGGAATACTTGATTTTACTACGAACAAACCTGGTCGGAATTTGCTTCAAATCGTTGAAAAACAACCTCTAACTAACGGTGCGGAATACTTGATTTTACTACGAACAAACCTGGTCGGAATTTGCTTCAAATCGTTGAAAAACAACCTCTAACTAACGGTGCGGAATACTTGATTTTACTACGAACAAACCTGGTCGGAATTTGCTTCAAATCGTTGAAAAACAACCTCTAACTAACGGTGCGGAATACTTGATTTTACTACGAACAAACCTGGTCGGAATTTGCTTCAAATCGTTGAAAAACAACCTCTAACTAACGGTGCGGAATACTTGATTTTACTACGAACAAACCTGGTCGGAATTTGCTTCAAATCGTTGAAAAACAACCTCTAACTAACGGTGCGGAATACTTGATTTTACTACGAACAAACCTGGTCGGAATTTGCTTCAAATCGTTGAAAAACAACCTCTAACTAACGGTGCGGAATACTTGATTTTACTACGAACAAACCTGGTCGGAATTTGCTTCAAATCGTTGAAAAACAACCTCTAACTAACGGTGCGGAATACTTGATTTTACTACGAACAAACCTGGTCGGAATTTGCTTCAAATCGTTGAAAAACAACCTCTAACTAACGGTGCGGAATACTTGATTTTACTACGAACAAACCTGGTCGGAATTTGCTTCAAATCGTTGAAAAACAACCTCTAACTAACGGTGCGGAATACTTGATTTTACTACGAACAAACCTGGTCGGAATTTGCTTCAAATCGTTGAAAAACAACCTCTAACTAACGGTGCGGAATACTTGATTTTACTACGAACAAACCTGGTCGGAATTTGCTTCAAATCGTTGAAAAACAACCTCTAACTAACGGTGCGGAATACTTGATTTTACTACGAACAAACCTGGTCGGAATTTGCTTCAAATCGTTGAAAAACAACCTCTAACTAACGGTGCGGAATACTTGATTTTACTACGAACAAACCTGGTCGGAATTTGCTTCAAATCGTTGAAAAACAACCTCTAACTAACGGTGCGGAATACTTGATTTTACTACGAACAAACCTGGTCGGAATTTGCTTCAAATCGTTGAAAAACAACCTCTAACTAACGGTGCGGAATACTTGATTTTACTACGAACAAACCTGGTCGGAATTTGCTTCAAATCGTTGAAAAACAACCTCTAACTAACGGTGCGGAATACTTGATTTTACTACGAACAAACCTGGTCGGAATTTGCTTCAAATCGTTGAAAAACAACCTCTAACTAACGGTGCGGAATACTTGATTTTACTACGAACAAACCTGGTCGGAATTTGCTTCAAATCGTTGAAAAACAACCTCTAACTAACGGTGCGGAATACTTGATTTTACTACGAACAAACCTGGTCGGAATTTGCTTCAAATCGTTGAAAAACAACCTCTAACTAACGGTGCGGAATACTTGATTTTACTACGAACAAACCTGGTCGGAATTTGCTTCAAATCGTTGAAAAACAACCTCTAACTAACGGTGCGGAATACTTGATTTTACTACGAACAAACCTGGTCGGAATTTGCTTCAAATCGTTGAAAAACAACCTCTAACTAACGGTGCGGAATACTTGATTTTACTACGAACAAACCTGGTCGGAATTTGCTTCAAATCGTTGAAAAACAACCTCTAACTAACGGTGCGGAATACTTGATTTTACTACGAACAAACCTGGTCGGAATTTGCTTCAAATCGTTGAAAAACAACCTCTAACTAACGGTGCGGAATACTTGATTTTACTACGAACAAACCTGGTCGGAATTTGCTTCAAATCGTTGAAAAACAACCTCTAACTAACGGTGCGGAATACTTGATTTTACTACGAACAAACCTGGTCGGAATTTGCTTCAAATCGTTGAAAAACAACCTCTAACTAACGGTGCGGAATACTTGATTTTACTACGAACAAACCTGGTCGGAATTTGCTTCAAATCGTTGAAAAACAACCTCTAACTAACGGTGCGGAATACTTGATTTTACTACGAACAAACCTGGTCGGAATTTGCTTCAAATCGTTGAAAAACAACCTCTAACTAACGGTGCGGAATACTTGATTTTACTACGAACAAACCTGGTCGGAATTTGCTTCAAATCGTTGAAAAACAACCTCTAACTAACGGTGCGGAATACTTGATTTTACTACGAACAAACCTGGTCGGAATTTGCTTCAAATCGTTGAAAAACAACCTCTAACTAACGGTGCGGAATACTTGATTTTACTACGAACAAACCTGGTCGGAATTTGCTTCAAATCGTTGAAAAACAACCTCTAACTAACGGTGCGGAATACTTGATTTTACTACGAACAAACCTGGTCGGAATTTGCTTCAAATCGTTGAAAAACAACCTCTAACTAACGGTGCGGAATACTTGATTTTACTACGAACAAACCTGGTCGGAATTTGCTTCAAATCGTTGAAAAACAACCTCTAACTAACGGTGCGGAATACTTGATTTTACTACGAACAAACCTGGTCGGAATTTGCTTCAAATCGTTGAAAAACAACCTCTAACTAACGGTGCGGAATACTTGATTTTACTACGAACAAACCTGGTCGGAATTTGCTTCAAATCGTTGAAAAACAACCTCTAACTAACGGTGCGGAATACTTGATTTTACTACGAACAAACCTGGTCGGAATTTGCTTCAAATCGTTGAAAAACAACCTCTAACTAACGGTGCGGAATACTTGATTTTACTACGAACAAACCTGGTCGGAATTTGCTTCAAATCGTTGAAAAACAACCTCTAACTAACGGTGCGGAATACTTGATTTTACTACGAACAAACCTGGTCGGAATTTGCTTCAAATCGTTGAAAAACAACCTCTAACTAACGGTGCGGAATACTTGATTTTACTACGAACAAACCTGGTCGGAATTTGCTTCAAATCGTTGAAAAACAACCTCTAACTAACGGTGCGGAATACTTGATTTTACTACGAACAAACCTGGTCGGAATTTGCTTCAAATCGTTGAAAAACAACCTCTAACTAACGGTGCGGAATACTTGATTTTACTACGAACAAACCTGGTCGGAATTTGCTTCAAATCGTTGAAAAACAACCTCTAACTAACGGTGCGGAATACTTGATTTTACTACGAACAAACCTGGTCGGAATTTGCTTCAAATCGTTGAAAAACAACCTCTAACTAACGGTGCGGAATACTTGATTTTACTACGAACAAACCTGGTCGGAATTTGCTTCAAATCGTTGAAAAACAACCTCTAACTAACGGTGCGGAATACTTGATTTTACTACGAACAAACCTGGTCGGAATTTGCTTCAAATCGTTGAAAAACAACCTCTAACTAACGGTGCGGAATACTTGATTTTACTACGAACAAACCTGGTCGGAATTTGCTTCAAATCGTTGAAAAACAACCTCTAACTAACGGTGCGGAATACTTGATTTTACTACGAACAAACCTGGTCGGAATTTGCTTCAAATCGTTGAAAAACAACCTCTAACTAACGGTGCGGAATACTTGATTTTACTACGAACAAACCTGGTCGGAATTTGCTTCAAATCGTTGAAAAACAACCTCTAACTAACGGTGCGGAATACTTGATTTTACTACGAACAAACCTGGTCGGAATTTGCTTCAAATCGTTGAAAAACAACCTCTAACTAACGGTGCGGAATACTTGATTTTACTACGAACAAACCTGGTCGGAATTTGCTTCAAATCGTTGAAAAACAACCTCTAACTAACGGTGCGGAATACTTGATTTTACTACGAACAAACCTGGTCGGAATTTGCTTCAAATCGTTGAAAAACAACCTCTAACTAACGGTGCGGAATACTTGATTTTACTACGAACAAACCTGGTCGGAATTTGCTTCAAATCGTTGAAAAACAACCTCTAACTAACGGTGCGGAATACTTGATTTTACTACGAACAAACCTGGTCGGAATTTGCTTCAAATCGTTGAAAAACAACCTCTAACTAACGGTGCGGAATACTTGATTTTACTACGAACAAACCTGGTCGGAATTTGCTTCAAATCGTTGAAAAACAACCTCTAACTAACGGTGCGGAATACTTGATTTTACTACGAACAAACCTGGTCGGAATTTGCTTCAAATCGTTGAAAAACAACCTCTAACTAACGGTGCGGAATACTTGATTTTACTACGAACAAACCTGGTCGGAATTTGCTTCAAATCGTTGAAAAACAACCTCTAACTAACGGTGCGGAATACTTGATTTTACTACGAACAAACCTGGTCGGAATTTGCTTCAAATCGTTGAAAAACAACCTCTAACTAACGGTGCGGAATACTTGATTTTACTACGAACAAACCTGGTCGGAATTTGCTTCAAATCGTTGAAAAACAACCTCTAACTAACGGTGCGGAATACTTGATTTTACTACGAACAAACCTGGTCGGAATTTGCTTCAAATCGTTGAAAAACAACCTCTAACTAACGGTGCGGAATACTTGATTTTACTACGAACAAACCTGGTCGGAATTTGCTTCAAATCGTTGAAAAACAACCTCTAACTAACGGTGCGGAATACTTGATTTTACTACGAACAAACCTGGTCGGAATTTGCTTCAAATCGTTGAAAAACAACCTCTAACTAACGGTGCGGAATACTTGATTTTACTACGAACAAACCTGGTCGGAATTTGCTTCAAATCGTTGAAAAACAACCTCTAACTAACGGTGCGGAATACTTGATTTTACTACGAACAAACCTGGTCGGAATTTGCTTCAAATCGTTGAAAAACAACCTCTAACTAACGGTGCGGAATACTTGATTTTACTACGAACAAACCTGGTCGGAATTTGCTTCAAATCGTTGAAAAACAACCTCTAACTAACGGTGCGGAATACTTGATTTTACTACGAACAAACCTGGTCGGAATTTGCTTCAAATCGTTGAAAAACAACCTCTAACTAACGGTGCGGAATACTTGATTTTACTACGAACAAACCTGGTCGGAATTTGCTTCAAATCGTTGAAAAACAACCTCTAACTAACGGTGCGGAATACTTGATTTTACTACGAACAAACCTGGTCGGAATTTGCTTCAAATCGTTGAAAAACAACCTCTAACTAACGGTGCGGAATACTTGATTTTACTACGAACAAACCTGGTCGGAATTTGCTTCAAATCGTTGAAAAACAACCTCTAACTAACGGTGCGGAATACTTGATTTTACTACGAACAAACCTGGTCGGAATTTGCTTCAAATCGTTGAAAAACAACCTCTAACTAACGGTGCGGAATACTTGATTTTACTACGAACAAACCTGGTCGGAATTTGCTTCAAATCGTTGAAAAACAACCTCTAACTAACGGTGCGGAATACTTGATTTTACTACGAACAAACCTGGTCGGAATTTGCTTCAAATCGTTGAAAAACAACCTCTAACTAACGGTGCGGAATACTTGATTTTACTACGAACAAACCTGGTCGGAATTTGCTTCAAATCGTTGAAAAACAACCTCTAACTAACGGTGCGGAATACTTGATTTTACTACGAACAAACCTGGTCGGAATTTGCTTCAAATCGTTGAAAAACAACCTCTAACTAACGGTGCGGAATACTTGATTTTACTACGAACAAACCTGGTCGGAATTTGCTTCAAATCGTTGAAAAACAACCTCTAACTAACGGTGCGGAATACTTGATTTTACTACGAACAAACCTGGTCGGAATTTGCTTCAAATCGTTGAAAAACAACCTCTAACTAACG
Organism: Hygrocybe punicea; assembly: GCA_963556145.1. Lineage (NCBI taxonomy): Eukaryota > Fungi > Basidiomycota > Agaricomycetes > Agaricales > Hygrophoraceae > Hygrocybe > Hygrocybe punicea. The sequence goes on along the minus strand of OY744461.1, from coordinate 9,517,417 downwards.
GTGCGGAATACTTGATTTTACTACGAACAAACCTGGTCGGAATTTGCTTCAAATCGTTGAAAAACAACCTCTAACTAACGGTGCGGAATACTTGATTTTACTACGAACAAACCTGGTCGGAATTTGCTTCAAATCGTTGAAAAACAACCTCTAACTAACGGTGCGGAATACTTGATTTTACTACGAACAAACCTGGTCGGAATTTGCTTCAAATCGTTGAAAAACAACCTCTAACTAACGGTGCGGAATACTTGATTTTACTACGAACAAACCTGGTCGGAATTTGCTTCAAATCGTTGAAAAACAACCTCTAACTAACGGTGCGGAATACTTGATTTTACTACGAACAAACCTGGTCGGAATTTGCTTCAAATCGTTGAAAAACAACCTCTAACTAACGGTGCGGAATACTTGATTTTACTACGAACAAACCTGGTCGGAATTTGCTTCAAATCGTTGAAAAACAACCTCTAACTAACGGTGCGGAATACTTGATTTTACTACGAACAAACCTGGTCGGAATTTGCTTCAAATCGTTGAAAAACAACCTCTAACTAACGGTGCGGAATACTTGATTTTACTACGAACAAACCTGGTCGGAATTTGCTTCAAATCGTTGAAAAACAACCTCTAACTAACGGTGCGGAATACTTGATTTTACTACGAACAAACCTGGTCGGAATTTGCTTCAAATCGTTGAAAAACAACCTCTAACTAACGGTGCGGAATACTTGATTTTACTACGAACAAACCTGGTCGGAATTTGCTTCAAATCGTTGAAAAACAACCTCTAACTAACGGTGCGGAATACTTGATTTTACTACGAACAAACCTGGTCGGAATTTGCTTCAAATCGTTGAAAAACAACCTCTAACTAACGGTGCGGAATACTTGATTTTACTACGAACAAACCTGGTCGGAATTTGCTTCAAATCGTTGAAAAACAACCTCTAACTAACGGTGCGGAATACTTGATTTTACTACGAACAAACCTGGTCGGAATTTGCTTCAAATCGTTGAAAAACAACCTCTAACTAACGGTGCGGAATACTTGATTTTACTACGAACAAACCTGGTCGGAATTTGCTTCAAATCGTTGAAAAACAACCTCTAACTAACGGTGCGGAATACTTGATTTTACTACGAACAAACCTGGTCGGAATTTGCTTCAAATCGTTGAAAAACAACCTCTAACTAACGGTGCGGAATACTTGATTTTACTACGAACAAACCTGGTCGGAATTTGCTTCAAATCGTTGAAAAACAACCTCTAACTAACGGTGCGGAATACTTGATTTTACTACGAACAAACCTGGTCGGAATTTGCTTCAAATCGTTGAAAAACAACCTCTAACTAACGGTGCGGAATACTTGATTTTACTACGAACAAACCTGGTCGGAATTTGCTTCAAATCGTTGAAAAACAACCTCTAACTAACGGTGCGGAATACTTGATTTTACTACGAACAAACCTGGTCGGAATTTGCTTCAAATCGTTGAAAAACAACCTCTAACTAACGGTGCGGAATACTTGATTTTACTACGAACAAACCTGGTCGGAATTTGCTTCAAATCGTTGAAAAACAACCTCTAACTAACGGTGCGGAATACTTGATTTTACTACGAACAAACCTGGTCGGAATTTGCTTCAAATCGTTGAAAAACAACCTCTAACTAACGGTGCGGAATACTTGATTTTACTACGAACAAACCTGGTCGGAATTTGCTTCAAATCGTTGAAAAACAACCTCTAACTAACGGTGCGGAATACTTGATTTTACTACGAACAAACCTGGTCGGAATTTGCTTCAAATCGTTGAAAAACAACCTCTAACTAACGGTGCGGAATACTTGATTTTACTACGAACAAACCTGGTCGGAATTTGCTTCAAATCGTTGAAAAACAACCTCTAACTAACGGTGCGGAATACTTGATTTTACTACAGTTCAAAATACAAACATGGGCGAAATGCGCAAGCCCTGTTCATACTTCACTTAAACTTCACACCTCAGATCCCTCACTATTCTTTACTTCACAATCATTCCCATAACACATTTCAGTTTTCACCACATATTACTGGAGATGAATGATTTCAAACACTACAATTGGACCTTCGGTTTCAAGTTCAAAATAGTTTTTGTAACATTGCTATGTCATGTTGTCGCCTCATCACAGCCATCGCCATAACGCCCTCCGGCCAACTAATTTCCTGCGACATTAGAGGTGGATACTTAGCTTGGCCATCTTCTCCCGCCCAGTTGAAATCAATCAGCTTGACGTAACCATCCTTTGTAACCAGGATGTTCGGTAGACGGAGATCGCCAAACACCAATCCATGTTTGTGCAACAGTTTGAGGGCGCACTGGACTCCGGACCGCACGGTTTCTATTGTTCCTTGTTTCATTTTCGGCTTTGCCACGGCAAGTGTTTCTCCATCAACGTACTCCATAACAGCCAAGGAAATAGACTGATAAGACGGTTGATCACTCTTGAATCGTGGTGATCCGCAATAGAGGAGTTTCGGTGCTAAACCAGCATCCGCCAGCAAGCGGTGCGCCTTTTCCCCATAGCGCTCAACAAATTTCACAACGATGTCCTGACCTGCCTTCGTCCGTGCCCGAAGAGTGGTGCAGTCGAGACTGTTTTCCAAAAAGCCAATGTATTCAAACTCAACGAGTCCATCATTGTGAGGGTAAGCCGTGATTGAAGGGAAGTAACGTGAATCAGCAGGAAGATCGCCGATCGGATGCAGACCATCGTAATAGGAGTTGAGTTTTTCCAGACTTGCCTTTAGAGCATGAAAAATTCTCGCGACGTGGGCGATGTGAGGTTCATTTAGAACAGAGTCTAATCCGACCCAAACACAGTCGGTCAGACGTTGAACAATCACGGCGTCCGTGATAACTGCACCAAGGATCGCGATCCACGGACCCGCGCTGGCTATGAGAAATGTGGGACAGCCAGTAGCGTTTCGAAGCATTTTAAACTAAGGAATGAAAAGTAAGAAGGAAATGCAATGAATCATGGACTCGCATACCCTGGACTGAGCCCAACAACGGCCTGCAGACAAGCCAGCTTGTGTTGATGGATCCGAGCCACCGTCTCCGAATTCATTTTTATCTTCCTTCAGAAGGAGCAGGGAGCGCGCCTCGTTTTTCACCACTTCCACGATGCCGTCCGGATTCGTTTCGTCTTCGTTCCGTATCATTTGTATGTCGACACCAAGAATACGGCAAAGAAGCGGCGTCAGCACCACTCGGCGTTTGGCCTCAGTTTCATAGATCGCCGATGCAGCTTTCATGTACTCCGTAGTTTGGCGGATAATGTCATCGGGAACAGGAACATTCTTTTTCATATCATCCAAGAAATGTCCGAAAGCGGGGTGAAACAATTGAACAGGAAGTGAGACACTCGTCCTGGGCTTGTCCGCCTTGTAGCGGCCGTCGTAGATGGAGTAATTGATCTGGGATTTCGTGTACTTGGATGACTTTGCTGAGTCAGCGGGAGCTAACGCTTTCAAAATGCACAAGATGACGTTTTGAAACCCTTGTGAATGGTGTTTATCGAGGACGGAGAGAGAAAGAAGAAAACGTGCGCACTTTTATGCAAAGCACTGATTTGATCTCTCCTCTCCTCTTCTATTGCTTCCTTCTCTGGATCGGGACACTTCACTATGATATGAAGATGTTTGAATGCAGGGTTGGGAAATATTTCTGACAGCACATCGGTAGGGTCCAGTTTCTGAGCACCGTTTATCTTGTCAGCGTCTTCACATCCTTCGAGTACCGTCTGACGATCTTCCGGAGGGATGGAAACCTGCCCAAAGATATGAGCCGCGACATCTGAGACCCTATCCGTACACTCACCTTCCAAAGAGTAAGCCTGTTAGCGGGAATATGATCAAAATCAGGCTTATTCTTGTCCTTGATGGCATCCTTGAGTGCGCCCACAGACTTTTCCTTGGCGATTTCAACAGGAAACACGCGATCCGCCCCCTCAAGGAGTACCCAGCAATTCAGTGTGAAGATGCTTGATTGTGGCACAGACGAGCCTGCATGAGAAACCGAATGAACCACGATGAGCTATGGAACAGAAGGTGGGCACTCACCAACGCGCGGAGATCGTACGACAATGTGGAGAGTTTTCTTCGTGGGTTCAGGATGGAAAATGTCCGACAAAATATCTGTCTCTAGCAACGCGTCATCGTCGAGAAACGGGCGTTGGTTCACTTTCTTCTTGAGGCTCTTGTCGATCGTGATAGATTCCTTGCGAAAGCGGGAATGTAGCTATGAACTCGATCAAAACGGAAGAAACTAAATACCTGCCAGAGTGTGAGTTCAAAGGCATCGACATTGGCAAAGGCAGCTGGGTTCTTCTTCAAGATCGCGTTCTTCAGGTCGTCCACCGTCCGAGTATCCTCGATGGAAATGGAGAACGACTGATTAGACACGTCGAGAATCCAACAGAAGAGAGTGACTGTGCGGGTTGGATTGTTTGACGGCATTGATGAGCGCTGGGCGTGGCGGTGCGGTTGTATTCGTTCTTGGATAACGGCTTACATTACAATGACTCACTCGTTCTTGTCCCATAGCGATGGTCTGAACGTACGTAGATCTCCCAGTCATCATGCTCCTTGCATTGACCTCTGAATAGTGGGACAAATGCGAATGTTCTCCCGAAGACAACTTGTCTGGCGACGAGTTAACCCAAATGCAGTCCTGCGGTACCTGTCGTTCTCGACTACGAGCTCATGTCCCCGAATCATCTTGTTTATATCACCCAGAATTGAGGACAGTAGTGGAGCTGTCTGTACTGGCGGGCGTCTCCCTTCGAAATTCCGATTTCCCTTGGCTTACCCATCTCACGATCTTTGTTAACCCCGCTACGGCCTTGCAACAACCGAATTTCCCATCTTTGACGCATATGAGACTTGACTTCGAGCTCTCGCCCTTCTTCCCCTTCAAGATGTCCTGGTTTCAAGCCAACTCCGCAAACTTGAAACAGATCATGAGATCCAAGTTGGAAATCCTTCTCCTCGCTTTTCAAATTGACTGTCACGATGTGGAAGGAGATCACTCATCGTCCGTTGAGATACCGCCGCAGTATGAAGGGGAGTTTGTTGGGGATGGGAGAAATCTTGGACTCGAGGATCCCCGTGTCGTAACTGTCGTCTCGGAGGAAGGGTTTGCGTACCCATGCTCGCATCGTTCCTGGGGAATTGCAGAGGCCTGGGTTGGAGGTAAAATTTCAACAGAAGGGGAACTATTTGACTTCAACTTCGCTGGATTTCACTCTCAACTTACTCCCCTTGTAAGTACTTTTGAGTCCTCTGCCGACCTTTGCTCAAGTATTACCTTTACTAGTCACAAGAGAAGTTGTTTGGTTGATAAGTGTACCGGGGGTCCTTCACTTATGTCCTTCACAGACCAATAAATAAGAACACTTGCTCAAATCTGAGCCAGACGCTGTAGTTTCTGCAAGATTGTGTAGGTGATCCCTTGCCGTCACCGTTGGCTGGTATATAGTTAGATCTGTAATATCATCTGAGTGCACTTTTATTATCACAGAGCTTCTAAACCGGCTTGATACTTGGCCTCATCTGATAACAAACACAACTGGAACCTGTCTTGTCTCTCCACCACTTTGGGCAACCTCCATCTTGCCAAGTACATCCTGAGAGACATCCCCTCTCAGTCCTACCCTGGGGTTGTCTCTGACTTCTACAGCCTTTCTACTAACCATCTGCATTTACCGAACCGGTGACGAGTGGCTGGGCCCTAGGCCAAGGTGCCCAAGGGTGGCCAGTTTTTAACCACCCTCTCCAAGATGTGTGGCCCATGCTGCACAATAGAAGTCTACCAATTCCTCAATTCCATTGGAGTCATCTGGTCAACCATAGACCCTCTCCACTTTGCCAAGGAGGGAAAGGGGGATGCTGGTCCAGTCTACCTCTGGATTGGTGTTGTACCTAGGTCTCTGTCCCTTGAGGACATCTAGGCTGCAGCCATCAGCTGCAAGAAGTTTCTAGCCAACCCTGACTTCCCTGGCATCAAGATCGCCTTCAGGGAGTCTCTCTACATCCAGTCTAGTGGCTTGCAGCTTCTTGAACACAACCTCTCCAAATACCCCATCACCGATATCCAGTACCCCTTCACTCCCTATCTCAGCATTCAGATCGCTTCCAAAGCCACTCTTCACTTTGAAGGCACCGATGCCCTATTCCTCGGCAAGAGCAGCCAGAGCAAGAGGATCTTTCTTCTGACCGCCCACCACGTCGCTCTCCCGCAGCCTGCACACTCTAAACAGCTCTATTCTCATAAGAACCCCAGCCAGTGTCGTGTAGATATTGTCATCCTCAGCAGCAAAGCATACACCAACACCCTTGAGGGCATGATGGTCGAAATCGGGTGCGAGCTCATCTTTGTCAGGATGCACCAGAGGGAGCTTGATAATTTGGGGGAGGCCATTGAGGGCAGGAAGGCCAGGAGAACTAGAGTGCAAGAGGACTACCAGGCAAGTGCAAGGCAGAAGATGTTGGACGTGAACGACTTCCATGGTGACATTACCAATCACTGGAGCACGCTAAGCCAGTGCATGCTCGGCTACGTCTTCCATGCCCCTCCCATTTCCCTCACTGCCAGCCCCAAACAGCTCACAGAGGACTGATCTTGACCTCAACAATGTTGATTGGGACGCATTCAAGGGATATGTTTTCTATCTCAGTATGTTTCGATCTGTCTTACCACAATGGCAATGTTAAATTTCTTCTTCTGTGGTGTTGACAGACCCATTCTTGATGGTCAAAATCGGGATCCATAATACTCGGCAGCGCTGTTGTTCCAATGTTGACCGGAACCCCATCATTTTCAGCGAAGGAGATGCTTCATCGCTTTGTTTCTCCGCTGTAACAGAGGCGTCCAGAAGCTACATAGTTTGCCCAGCCATGAAAACAATGGCAATCCTACTGTGGTTCTACTTAATGTGTTACAGAGTTTGCAATGTCACTATGCACCACTCAACAGGAAGCAATCATTATTAATAAGCTCTGAAGAACATGGCAAAAACCTGAACTCGTGGGATCACAACTTCAGACAATGCGTAGTCCTCAAGTTGTATTTCATTGAGTATGAATGCCATGTTTCTCTGTACCCCCAATACAAGACACAGCAGTATGTCTACAAAAAGACAGTCAGTGATGACAGTGCCCCATGAGTTCCGAAGGTTTACAACTACTTCACCCCCGAACACAAGATGACGTACCTTGTCATGGAATACATCGATACTGATCCCAGCCCAGCCAGGAGTGCCCCCCAAAAAGTAGCTGAGGCTCTTCAGTGGCTTCATTGTCTTCCCATTCCTCCTGATATCATGATGATCAGCCCTGTGGGAGGCAGTTGTGCCCACCATAAATTATTCTAACATGTTTAGGCACCTCTGCCTTTCTCGAGTATGGCGGCTCTGGAAAGGTATGTGAACAAGGTGTGTTTATATGCTTTTGTACTTTCCCAGCACAATCACTGACCGCTTTACATATGTGGCTTGAAACTTAGGCTCGTGAATTCATTCCGGAGGTTGGCAGACTAAAGATCAGTTTCGGCTGTGAGCCGCTTGTCTTCACCCAGTCTGACATGAACAAGAGCAACTTCTTCGTCGACACAAATAGGGAGATGTGCCTCATTGACTTTGTGGACATTGGACTACTGCCAGAGTCCTTCACCAGCTACACAGTACATTTGAGCTGCAAACCTTTCTTCAAGGATGTTGCCAAGTACTTAGATTAGTTGCACTCTTCCAACCTGTATTCGATGGCAAGTGCTTGTGCAATTTTGCAAATGGTGAGTGACATGAAACTTGGTATGTCTACCTTTTACTTGTCAGGAGATTTTTATAATCAATGGCGACAGACTTGGACAAGGACGGTTGGCTTGGGACTCACCATTAGATCTTCATACATGCTCTTGCGATCTCCAAGCAGATATAAATTTGGTACGTTGACCTGTGCAGTAAACTATTAACTATTAACTAATGATAGATGAATGGGACCCCAACATTTTTGGAAACAGAGCAAGTAGGTGAACATAAAAGGATGGGTTATCAGGCATACAGAAATCCTATTCTTTGTCCACATCAGTAGATTACACTTGTCTTATTTCGGCTTTGCGTGGCTTTCACAGGAGATGAATGAGGTGCTAATTATCACATTACATACAGAATATCGAATTTGATGCTCTGACCCAGACATCTCAGTCCAACCTCATAATCTGCTTGCAAGACTATGGTTGAGTGCAAAAAGTGGAAGAAAAATTCAACTATTTAATAATTATATTAGACTTCTGTCTCAAAATTGTTCGCTGAGAAAGAAGTAGAAGTAGATGGATCAAGCAAGACACCATTTCACTCCCTGGTAACCTTTCCCTGTGCAGCGAATTTGATTGTGGTCATGTTATATATAGTAGTATTGTGTTACATTTTTCAACTCCACAACTCCGATGACAATTCCACTTTATCACACCTTCCTTTTTTGTTTCCTTTTACCTTTTGTCTTCTTTTGGACATCGTTGTTTCTTCTTGTCCTTGTTCTCTTTTCTTCTAGAACAATCCAGACCGACCATGGACACATCCCCACATTGCCTTGCTGTACCCGAATAGTCTCCTTGCCAACAGACATCATCGCTATTGTCTTTTCCCTTGCCCTGACATATTGTTGACTTCATCCCACGACAAACCGATACACAATGGCTGTACTCCCGACACAGCTCATTACCGTTATTGTTATTGGCAGCATTGCCATCACCTTCCTGATCGGTTTCTACTTTGTTATGATCTATCTTTGGCATCGGCACCGAAACCCTTCCACCATTGATACTTCTGACTTCCACCTCAACAATATCTCACCACATAATTGACAATTGCCATTCCCAGATATTTGGTTTCCATATTCATACCCTGTGCCTACCATTATCCTCCCTGATAATCTGACGACATTCTCACCTGCATGCGAACCCTGAACAATCCCCGATCACAAGACATTTCACTGTTCTCTCTAATCCGACCATTGCCGAAGCACATTCTTTTGGACTTCGACCACAAACCATACGACTTCCCAAACAGTGAACCAACCCCTATCACATATTGTTCACACGACATCGCTTCATTGCAGCACCCGACATCTTATTCCCACAGCTTGTCACTCATGCCATGACTCGAAACCTGGACCCACGTTCATTTATCCTTTTCCATCTATAATCTTGATACCTCCCACACTCGTTTACAACAATACCCTTTCTTGGACGAATACAAGCATCAGGTGGACCGTGTCGTTCCACAGACAGGACAAGACATTGCTCCTCGATACGTCATCGACACAGACGTCATCATCCGGTACAGCTTATGCTGTTCACATGTCTGACCTTGACTACCCCACCATCCTAGTTGGTTTTCCCTCCATACATTCCTTTGTTTTCCTTTATACCGACCTTGTCGCTATGTCCCCACTACCTCAAGACACTCTCATCACCAATCCTACACTGGACGATACCCATCTTTGACCCGACCGTGCAATGCACTTGCCAGACTGTGCACTTGCCTGTTACAGCAAGTGTAGACCCCGAATAGGCAATTCTGCACATCACATGATCTGATGACAAATCATCCGAGTCATCTGGACCCCCTCTATTCCTCAATGACACCCGGGCCTCCAGTTGGATCGCGAGAACATCGACATGAGGACGCCTCATGTCCGCCTCATGGTGAAAACATGGTGTAGTTGGACATGTTGTAGCTTCATGGTTGTATTTCTATTTACCTCCCCTCAAGACCAGTCACTATATATACTGTTCTTGTTGTTGGTTCGGACTTTTTCTTCTTTTCCTTTCCTTACGTTTAGTCTGGTTCTTGGGGCAGACCCCCTTATCTTGGGTAACCCCCACGGCTCGCAATGACATTAGACCTTGACCCCCCCTTCTTAGCAGTGTTGTCTCAGCTGTAAGCAACAATGAAAGCTGCTGTTCTCCCCTCTGGAAGCTGATCCCCTGTTAAGTTGATTGTTGCCGGAGCCCGCTGCAGAAGCGATCCGTAACATATTGATGGCCCTTCCCAATCCAACATGGAGAAGGATGATGGTTGGCATGATACCCTGTCAAGCTCAACAGTCATAATCAAATTTGTAAGGAGAGACAAAGTACACAAACATAAACTTGGGTGGCTATGGAGAACAAAATATTTTGTGCGGGGTGACCATTCAAGACCAAGACAGAGAGAATGTCCTGAGTGGTGGTGACCAATGCTCCAGATTCAATGATCATTGCAACAGCATCATGCATCCAATCTGAAAGGCAGTGTTCGGATGATCGGCAAGAGATGTACCAGATGCAACTGCTGATCAGACCCATCAGTAGAATATTGGTACCAATGTGCACTCCAATGGCAAGATAGACCAAATGCGTTATAGTTTGGCCTTGGCCGCCATCAGTGGGTAAGGTGTTGGGGTTTTTAAGGGCTGGAGCAAGGGCTGATATACCACACACTAAGGGAAGATTGAGCAATAATATGATGACCTCAATTATGATGTGCAACATACATAACAAAATGAGTGACAAAAGGAGAGGGAGTAAAATGATGCTAAAGCATTTATACCAGACAAACCAACAGCAATATATCTACAAGCAGTGGTGAATGCTGCAGACACCAACAAATATATGGTGTATCTTACCAGTATCAATTGGCCAAGCCAGTCAATAATAAAATTCAGTAAAGCAGCGCCGACGAGCATGTGGTCTTCATCGCCAATCCCAAAGTGTTTCATCATCTGCAAGATAAAACCTTAGACTAATATTGATCAAAGCCAAAATGAGGGACCTCACCAAGCCTTGGTAAACATAAGCGAAAATGACTGCATAGTGTGTAGTGCAAAGCACGAAGAGGGCTATCATTGCTGCAACAAGAATCTTGTTGCACTGTCAAGGTCTAAATAAGATCTGGACTGTGGTGAAAAACACCAAACAATAGCTGCCTGTGAGGTACACATTTAGCTATGACAGGCAGAACAGGAGCGAGAACGAGTTCACTAACCCCACAACATAGCCTCCATGGCAAAAGCTATGAAGTATGCTTGGTCAACATTGAATGCCATGATATTATGGGGGGAGTACCTCTGGCAAAACTCTCAGGTTTACATTTAATCATAGTTCTTTAAAAGATGTTTGTTCAGCATGGCAACAGTAAAAAGGTACCTGTCATAATATACTGGCTTTGCTAATTCAGTCGTGGAAGGATCTGGTGTAAAAAAAAACATTGTTGGAGATGATGGCCTTACCCAAACAGGCAACTACATGTCGATTACATGCTCCACATCATCAACATCCACTTATTCCCAAAGTTGTGGCCATCCATAATGAGAAGTGAGAGTTAATTTCAGAGCTCGAACTTTGTGTAGGTTGAGGTTGAGTCGAAAAATTGGAATGGCAGAGTTGCCAACTCAAGATGAGAGAATTGCAGCAATATCAAGTTTAAACTCTGATTACCCAATCATGGGTGCCGAATCTTTGAAGCCAACCATGGGTGATACATCCTATATGTTGCATTGCTTTATTGAAGGTGATCATGGCCCTATCAAAGTCATTATCAATCGTAATAATGATGTGGATGACTTGAAGAATGCAATAGTAAAATGGGCTCAATATGGAAGCCTCGAGAAGGTGGACACCAAAGACCTCATCTTATGAAAGGTGCAAGCCAATATGCTACTTGAATGACAAAATATTCAAGTCTCTTGGTAGTTGCAACAGACCATACACATTACCCCTCCCCAAGACCTCATGCGCCGATTATAAACCTTGGGTAGCGTTGTAGAGGGTCGACGTCCCTCTGAGTCCGTATCCTTGATATATCACGAATCCGGACGAACCCGATGCCTCTATTCAACTCGCATTCGAACCCGATGTAACCCAACGCAACCCGACGTGACGTGACGTGACGTGACCCGACATGACCGATGTAACCCGACACATGCCGCTTTGTCACAGCCGCTTTTGGACCAAATCTGGCAGCCTCAGAAGCCCCGGAGTTCTAATTATAGTTGATAAAAATGCAGCTGTTTTGCACCCTCTGTACCTTCCATAGTCAATGTATCGTGCCATCTATTTCCTGACAATGTTCCATGAGTGCATTAAGAAATCTGTCCTGGATGTGACCAGTGAGATTTTCCTTGCAAATCCAATAATGATGCAGTGGTTCAAATTCAACCATGAGTGGTGAAGTTGGCCATGGCATGCAAGGTGCCATAGGTATGATGTAGTGTAATACTGGGAAGCTACTGTAGGATCAAATTGACCAAGGTGACCATTTTATAGAGGTAGTTCCTGATCTGCATGAGGCCAGTATGTAACCAACTAACAATGTTTGGAATTCCACACTTCAGGCTAACACTGATCCTGAACAACTAGTTACATCTCTACCCTAGTACTGAACCATCTACATGTTGGTAAAAGCACTGGTCCACCCTGGGATAAACCATTGTCCCTGGAACAATTGTTTGGGATGTTCCATTGTCCCTGGGACAATATGTGGGACATCCCTGGCAGAGGAGGTGTCTGGGGGCATTTGAGATGTCCCATCCCTAGGTATTGAATGGAAAACTCAGAGTGATGATGGTGTCTAGTTGTAAATTTTAAGGCCTTGTCATGGCCACTATAGGTACCATGGGCACAATAACATAGTATAAGATTGTAATATAAGAAATCATAGCAATCCAAGTAGGACAACAGTTGATCAAATACACCTTATAGCCAAGAATCATGAAGATATCTATCAAGTGTCAGGGAGCTGATTGTCCTTTGGGGTCAGTTATAAGGAGTGAAGATAAAGTAGTTGTTTTTATATATAAAGATGGAAGGAGTGGGGGGAAAAAGTGCTGGAGATGTTGGGTAATGAGATGGAAAAGAGGGGTGTGTGCTTCTAGTAAACCAATCTCTTATTCATATGGCAAGCTGAAGCTTATAGGGGAGTGAGTGAGCAGAGCATGTATAATAGACAAAGAGAAGAAGGGCTACATATGCAGAGGAGGGGCTGAACTGAAAATTAGACAGGTGTATTATGAAGAGGATTTGATTAGGATATCAGTGGTTATTACATTATTAGCTGTGCATATAATGGCTAACTGGGATGCAGATGCAGAGGAGAGATCTAATGTTTTAGTTATATATCTATGTTAAGATTGGAGTGCTTCTTGAGGAAAGTGGACTTAGGCTTAAAGTAAGAAGACATCTCACAGAAGCTTGGTTGGGACATCCCTGCCAGCTTGTGGGACATCCCACAGTCATGTCTGAGACATGCCTGCTGGCTTGTGGAATCTCCAACAAGCTTGTCTGAGACATCTCTGTCAGCTTATGGGACATCCCACAGTCTTGGTCGGACATCCCTGTCAGCTTTTGGGAGGTCCCACAGTAAGTTTGTGAGATATCGATCTACAGGCTAGTAGGACTGCCTGTTTAATGATTCACAATCCATATGTTACATAATTTTAAATAATTTACATTGAGTAACTACTTAAAATAGATATAGCAAATTAAATAATTCTTTTACCTAAATACATGCTATTCTACTTTATCAGGGGAGAGGCAGGGAGGTGTAGGGGGAGGACAGGACAGGAGAGGGGGAAATTGCAGGGGAAATTACAGGTGGGAAGGGGGAGATGGGAAGAGGATGTGGATGGGAGATGGGGTTGGTGAATGGGCAGCAAATAGCCAGGGAGAGAAGGCAGGTTAGGAAGGGGGACAAGGGGTAAGAAACAATCAGGGGGACAAGGGAAAGGAGGAGGGAGGAGGGAGGATGGGGAGGGGAAAGGAGGAAAAGAGAGGGACCAACAAAATTACATACTGGTGTTCCCCTGGTGTCCACACCCCTCTGCATCCTCACCCTCGTCCCTGTTGTAGTGGTTGTGCCTGACAGATCACATGACTAGTCCCTTAGTCAGTAGCTCTTCCGGATGTAGTAGACAGTCGATCCATCATATCCAGATCCACCTTTCCCTTCGAGTCCTGTGTGAGCCCTGAGAGGTCCCAAGGGACCTCTCCAACATTGTGATGAGAGTGTTTTTCAACCCACCCATCTCTTTTCTCTCGGTTTCCCACTCCTTACAATTCTTTTTTCATGAGACAACCTTTTTCAGCTTCACCACCCGCTGCTGCGCAACCACAGATTTTTCCCCTTATTCTCAGTCATACCGTACTGGAGTTACCCCTCCAGCACTCTTGTTCAACCCACAAACGCCCCACGTCGCTCCAAAGACGCAGGGATGATCTGTTTCGAACAAGCAGCCCAGACTGCATCATCTTGTTCGTGTCCCATTGTCCACCCTTCAAAGACCCAAGATGACCCCCCACAGGCTTCGTTCAACATTTTACAGTGCCACCTCATCCCACATCACTTTAGAAACACCATTGATGCCCATTTTTACACACAATGATCCACTGGCATTTTACCACATCACACTTTCGACCCCCATATTTTTTGTTGTTTCTTCTTTGTTTTCTTTCATTATTCCCAGCCCCAGGCAGGCTCATCCAACCCCATGGACACAGGTTCAATGTACCGGAGCTCCAGGCTCACCTACACCACCTCAAATCCACAGTCGCAGACCTTTTTGGTCACCTCATGGATATGCCACATCCTCCCCATTGGACCCCCGTTCTTCTGTGTACCCCATCCCCAGGGGCATTCATTTGAGCCCTGGAACCCCATCTGATGCCCTAGAGGCCACTCATTCACTGTCAACATCCTGAAAGAGCCATTCCTGGCGTTTTGTACACACCCAACACCCAACACGCGCCATGCCACGTCAGCATTCCACGACACCATTTCCTGTGGATCCCCACCCCAACCTATGCTCATCCAACCCCTGCACCCACATTCCACATGCCAGAGCCACCCGTTGTACTCTGTTACCCCAAATGAGACTGCCGCACCCTTCTTGGTGACCCAACGACCGCAACACGTCACCCACATCACGCACGCGTGGCCCCATTTGTTTCAACAACTGGGCACATTAACCACCTGTGTTCAACACCTACTTTCCCCCAACACCCTCCAATACCCTGAAAGAACCACCCCCACCATTTCTGGACCCACACTGGCATCTTGCATCACCATCTCACGACCAATGTGTTCCTGGATGACCTCATTGTGTTCCCAGGCATTGAATTACCCATCCAGCATTGTTTGTAGTAAGGAAACAAGGGATTATAAATTGATCAAGAGTGGCACATTGAGCATGCTCAACTTCTTCCATGTTCATTGTAGCTGGTACATTGAACATGCTCAATATATATCAATTACCTCCAGTTGAGCATGGCGAGATTGCAAAGCAGCTATGAGATACATACATGACATTGGTGATGAAGAATCTATGTGTGGAGTGAGCATGCTTGGTGTGTGGACTTGGTGCATGATTGCATGATGAGACAACATATGCATAGACCAAGCATGCTCATGAAAGGTTTCGATGCTCAATCCATACCTATACAGTCTATCATCTCTTCCTATGATCAGAGACCAAGTCCGCGCATCAAGCAAGGTCGATCCGCACAATCCCCTAAGCACACCCATTGGATACCTGCAGGTTTACCCATGATTTTAAGCCCCGGATCATCCAAAATGGTCAGGTAATGAGCTAGATATGCTCAAAACAATGTTGTTTCATGTATTGAGCATATCTAGCTCAATACTGGACCGTTTTGAATGATCCGGGGCTTAAAATGATGGGTAAACCTGCAGGTATCCAATGGGTGTGCTTAAAGGGTTGCGCGGATAGAGCTTGCTCGATGCGCGGACTTATATATTACCATCATTGATGTTGGGCATTACGCCTATCAGTGTATCGATGCGCAGACGGAGTGATCTCGATGTGCGGACCCAGTGTGCTTGATGCATGGACCATGTTTGCTCAATGCACGGATCAAGTGAGCTCGATGTGAAGACGAAGTGTGCTCGATGCATGGACCATGTTTGCTCAATGCACAGATCAAATGAGCTTGATGCGCAGACCGAGTGAGCTCGATGTGCGGAGCGAGTGTGCTCGATGCATGGACCATGTTTGCTCAATGCACAGATCAAGTGAGCTTGATGCGCAGACCGGGTGAGCTCGATGTGCGGAGCAAGTGTGCTCGATGCATGGACCTTGTTTGCTCAATGCACAGATCAAGTGAGCTTGATTCGCAGACCAAGTGAGCTCAATGTGCGCACCATGTTTGCTAAATGCACAGATCAAGTGAGCTTGATGCGCGGACCGAGTGAGCTCGATGTGCGGACCAAGTGTGCTCGATGCATGGACCATGTTTGCTCAATGCACAGATCAAGTGAGCTTGATTCGCAGACCGAGTGAGCTCGATGTGCGGAGCAAGTGTGCTCGATGCATGGACCTTGTTTGCTCAATGCACAGATCAAGTGAGCTTGATTCGCAGACCAAGTGAGCTCAATGTGCGCACCATGTTTGCTAAATGCACAGATCAAGTGAGCTTGATGCGCGGACCGAGTGAGCTCGATGTGCGGACCAAGTGTGCTCGATGCATGGACCATGTTTGCTCAATGCACAGATCAAGTGAGCTTGATGCGCAGACCGAGTGAGCTCGATGTGCGGAGCGAGTGTGCTCGATGCATGGACCTTGTTTGCTCAATGCACAGATCAAGTGAGCTTGATGCGCAGACCGAGTGAGCTTGATGTGCGGACCAAGTGTGCTCGATGCATGGACCATGTTTGCTCAATGCACAGATCAAGTGAGCTTGATTCGCAGACCGAGTGAGCTCGATATGCGGAGCAAGTGTGCTCGATGCATGGACCATGTTTGCTCAATGCACAGATCAAGTGAGCTTGATGCGCAGACCGGGTGAGCTCGATGTGCGGAGCAAGTGTGCTCGATGCATGGACCATGTTTGCTAAATGCACAGATCAAGTGAGCTTGATGCGCAGACCGGGTGAGCTCGATGTGCGGAGCAAGTGTGCTCGATGCATGGACCATGTTTGCTCAATGCGCAGATCAAGTGAGCTTGATGCGCAGACCGAGTGAGCTCGATGTGCGGACCAAGTGTGCTCGATGCATGGACCATGTTTGCTAAATGCACAGATCAAGTGAGCTTGATGCGCAGACCGAGTGAGCTCGATGTGCGGAGCGAGTGTGCTCGATGCATGGACCTTGTTTGCTCAATGCACAGATCAAGTGAGCTTGATTCGCAGACCAAGTGAGCTCAATGTGCGCACCATGTTTGCTAAATGCACAGATCAAGTGAGCTTGATGCGCGGACCGAGTGAGCTCGATGTGCGGAGCAAGTGTGCTCGATGCATGGACCATGTTTGCTCAATGCACAGATCAAGTGAGCTTGATGCGCAGACCGGGTGAGCTCGATGTGCGGAGCAAGTGTGCTCGATGCATGGACCTTGTTTGCTCAATGCACAGATCAAGTGAGCTTGATGCGCAGACCGGGTGAGCTCGATGTGCGGAGCAAGTGTGCTCGATGCATGGACCATGTTTGCTAAATGCACAGATCAAGTGAGCTTGATTCGCAGACCGAGTGAGCTCGATGTGCGGAGCAAGTGTGCTCGATGCATGGACCTTGTTTGCTCAATGCACAGATCAAGTGAGCTTGATTCGCAGACCAAGTGAGCTCAATGTGCGCACCATGTTTGCTAAATGCACAGATCAAGTGAGCTTGATGCGCAGACCGAGTGAGCTCGATGTGCGGAGCAAGTGTGCTCGATGCATGGACCATGTTTGCTCAATGCACAGATCAAGTGAGCTTGATGCGCAGACCGGGTGAGCTCGATGTGCGGAGCAAGTGTGCTCGATGCATGGACCATGTTTGCTCAATGCACAGATCAAGTGAGCTTGATGCGCAGACCGGGTGAGCTCGATGTGCGGAGCAAGTGTGCTCGATGCATGGACCATGTTTGCTCAATGCACAGATCAAGTGAGCTTGATGCGCAGACCGAGTGAGCTCGATGTGCGGACCAAGTGTGCTCGATGCATGGACCATGTTTGCTAAATGCACAGATCAAGTGAGCTTGATTCGCAGACCGAGTGAGCTCGATGTGCGGAGCGAGTGTGCTCGATGCATGGACCTTGTTTGCTCAATGCACAGATCAAGTGAGCTTGATTCGCAGACCAAGTGAGCTCAATGTGCGCACCATGTTTGCTAAATGCACAGATCAAGTGAGCTTGATGCGCGGACCGAGTGAGCTCGATGTGCGGACCAAGTGTGCTCGATGCATGGACCATGTTTGCTCAATGCACAGATCAAGTGAGCTTGATGCGCAGACCGAGTGAGCTCGATGTGCGGAGCGAGTGTGCTCGATGCATGGACCTTGTTTGCTCAATGCACAGATCAAGTGAGCTTGATTCGCAGACCAAGTGAGCTTGATGTGCGGACCAAGTGTGCTCGATGCATGGACCATGTTTGCTCAATGCACAGATCAAGTGAGCTTGATTCGCAGACCGAGTGAGCTCGATATGCGGAGCAAGTGTGCTCGATGCATGGACCTTGTTTGCTCAATGCACAGATCAAGTGAGCTTGATGCGCAGACCGAGTGAGCTTGATGTGCGGACCAAGTGTGCTCGATGCATGGACCTTGGTTGCTCGATGCACAGATCAAGTGAGCTTGATTCGCAGACCGAGTGAGCTCAATGTGCGCACCATGTTTGCTAAATGCACAGATCAAGTGAGCTTGATGCGCGGACCGAGTGAGCTCGATGTGCGGACCAAGTGTGCTCGATGCATGGACCATGTTTGCTAAATGCACAGATCAAGTGAGCTTGATGCGCAGACCGAGTGAGCTCGATGTGCGGAGCAAGTGTGCTCGATGCATGGACCTTGTTTGCTCAATGCACAGATCAAGTGAGCTTGATTCACAGACCGAGTGAGCTCGATGTGCGGAGCAAGTGTGCTCGATGCATGGACCATGTTTGCTAAATGCACAGATCAAGTGAGCTTGATGCGCAGACCGAGTGAGCTCGATGTGCGGACCAAGTGTGCTCGATGCATGGACCATGTTTGCTCAATGCACAGATCAAGTGAGCTTGATTCGCAGACCGAGTGAGCTCGATGTGCGGAGCGAGTGTGCTCGATGCATGGACCTTGTTTGCTCAATGCACAGATCAAGTGAGCTTGATTCGCAGACCAAGTGAGCTCAATGTGCGCACCATGTTTGCTAAATGCACAGATCAAGTGAGCTTGATGCGCGGACCGAGTGAGCTCGATGTGCGGACCAAGTGTGCTCGATGCATGGACCATGTTTGCTCAATGCACAGATCAAGTGAGCTTGATGCGCAGACCGAGTGAGCTCGATGTGCGGAGCGAGTGTGCTCGATGCATGGACCTTGTTTGCTCAATGCACAGATCAAGTGAGCTTGATGCGCAGACCGAGTGAGCTTGATGTGCGGACCAAGTGTGCTCGATGCATGGACCATGTTTGCTCAATGCACAGATCAAGTGAGCTTGATTCGCAGACCGAGTGAGCTCGATATGCGGAGCAAGTGTGCTCGATGCATGGACCTTGTTTGCTCAATGCACAGATCAAGTGAGCTTGATGCGCAGACCGAGTGAGCTTGATGTGCGGACCAAGTGTGCTCGATGCATGGACCTTGGTTGCTCGATGCACAGATCAAGTGAGCTTGATTCGCAGACCGAGTGAGCTCAATGTGCGCACCATGTTTGCTAAATGCACAGATCAAGTGAGCTTGATGCGCGGACCGAGTGAGCTCGATGTGCGGACCAAGTGTGCTCGATGCATGGACCATGTTTGCTAAATGCACAGATCAAGTGAGCTTGATGCGCAGACCGAGTGAGCTCGATGTGCGGAGCAAGTGTGCTCGATGCATGGACCTTGTTTGCTCAATGCACAGATCAAGTGAGCTTGATTCACAGACCGAGTGAGCTCGATGTGCGGAGCAAGTGTGCTCGATGCATGGACCATGTTTGCTAAATGCACAGATCAAGTGAGCTTGATGCGCAGACCGAGTGAGCTCGATGTGCGGACCAAGTGTGCTCGATGCATGGACCATGTTTGCTCAATGCACAGATCAAGTGAGCTTGATTCGCAGACCGAGTGAGCTCGATGTGCGGAGCGAGTGTGCTCGATGCATGGACCTTGTTTGCTCAATGCACAGATCAAGTGAGCTTGATTCGCAGACCAAGTGAGCTCAATGTGCGCACCATGTTTGCTAAATGCACAGATCAAGTGAGCTTGATGCGCGGACCGAGTGAGCTCGATGTGCGGACCAAGTGTGCTCGATGCATGGACCATGTTTGCTCAATGCACAGATCAAGTGAGCTTGATGCGCAGACCGAGTGAGCTCGATGTGCGGAGCGAGTGTGCTCGATGCATGGACCTTGTTTGCTCAATGCACAGATCAAGTGAGCTTGATGCGCAGACCGAGTGAGCTTGATGTGCGGACCAAGTGTGCTCGATGCATGGACCATGTTTGCTCAATGCACACATCAAGTGAGCTTGATTCGCAGACCGAGTGAGCTCGATATGCGGAGCAAGTGTGCTCGATGCATGGACCATGTTTGCTCAATGCACAGATCAAGTGAGCTTGATGCGCAGACCGGGTGAGCTCGATGTGCGGAGCAAGTGTGCTCGATGCATGGACCATGTTTGCTCAATGCACAGATCAAGTGAGCTTGATGCGCAGACCGGGTGAGCTCGATGTGCGGAGCAAGTGTGCTCGATGCATGGACCATGTTTGCTCAATGCACAGATCAAGTGAGCTTGATGCGCAGACCGAGTGAGCTCGATGTGCGGACCAAGTGTGCTCGATGCATGGACCATGTTTGCTCAATGCACAGATCAAGTGAGCTTGATTCGCAGACCGAGTGAGCTCGATGTGCGGAGCAAGTGTGCTCGATGCATGGACCTTGTTTGCTCAATGCACAGATCAAGTGAACTTGATTCGCAGACCAAGTGAGCTCAATGTGCGCACCATGTTTGCTAAATGCACAGATCAAGTGAGCTTGATGCGCGGACCGAGTGAGCTCGATGTGCGGACCAAGTGTGCTCAATGCATGGACCATGTTTGCTCAATGCACAGATCAAGTGAGCTTGATGCGCAGACCGAGTGAGCTCGATGTGCGGAGCGAGTGTGCTCGATGCATGGACCTTGTTTGCTCAATGCACAGATCAAGTGAGCTTGATGCGCAGACCGAGTGAGCTTGATGTGCGGACCAAGTGTGCTCGATGCATGGACCATGTTTGCTCAATGCACAGATCAAGTGAGCTTGATTCGCAGACCGAGTGAGCTCGATATGCGGAGCAAGTGTGCTCGATGCATGGACCTTGTTTGCTCAATGCACAGATCAAGTGAGCTTGATGCGCAGACCGAGTGAGCTTGATGTGCGGACCAAGTGTGCTCGATGCATGGACCTTGGTTGCTCGATGCACAGATCAAGTGAGCTTGATTCGCAGACCGAGTGAGCTCAATGTGCGCACCATGTTTGCTAAATGCACAGATCAAGTGAGCTTGATGCGCGGACCGAGTGAGCTCGATGTGCGGACCAAGTGTGCTCGATGCATGGACCATGTTTGCTCAATGCACAGATCAAGTGAGCTTGATTCACAGACCGAGTGAGCTCGATGTGCGGAGCAAGTGTGCTCGATGCATGGACCATGTTTGCTCAATGCACAGATCAAGTGAGCTTGATTCGCAGACCAAGTGAGCTCAATGTGCGCACCATGTTTGCTAAATGCACAGATCAAGTGAGCTTGATGCGCGGACCGAGTGAGCTCGATGTGCGGACCAAGTGTGCTCGATGCATGGACCTTGTTTGCTCAATGCACAGATCAAGTGAGCTTGATTCGCAGACCAAGTGAGCTCAATATGCGGACCATGTTTGCTCAATGCACAGATCAAGTGAGCTTGATTCACAGACCAAGTGAGCTTGATGTGCGGCCCATATTTGCTAAATGCACAGATCAAGTGAGCTTGATGCGCAGACCGGGTGAGCTCGATGTGCGGACCATGTTTGCTAAATGCACAGATCAAGTGAGCTTGATGCGCAGACCGAGTGAGCTCGATGTGCGGACCAAGTGTGCTCGATGCATGGACCATGTTTGCTCAATGCACAGATCAACTGAGATTGATTCGCAGACCGAGTGAGCTCGATGTGCGGACCATGTTTGCTAAATGCACAGATCAAGTGAGCTTGATGCGCAGACCGAGTGTGCTCGATGTGCGGACCATGTTTGCTAAATGCACGAATCAAGTGAGCTTGATGCGCAGACCGAGTGTGCTCGATGTGCGGAGCGAGTGTGCTCGATGCATGGACCATGTTTGCTCAATGCACAGATCAACTGAGATTGATTCGCAGACCGAGTGAGCTCGATGTGCGGACCATGTTTGCTCAATGCACAGATCAAGTGAGCTTGATTCGCAGACCAAGTGAGCTTGATGTGCGGACCATGTTTGCTAAATGCACAGATCAAGTGAGCTTGATTCGCAGACCAAGTGAGCTCAATGTGCGGACCATGTTTGCTCAATGCACAGATCAAGTGAGCTTGATTCACAGACCAAGTGAGCTTGATGTGCGGCCCATATTTGCTAAATGCACAGATCAAGTGAGCTTGATTCGCAGACCGAGTGAGCTCGATGTGCGGAGCAAGTGTGCTTGATGCATGGACCATGTTTGCTCAATGCACAGATCAAGTGAGCTTGATGCGCAGACCGGGTGAGCTCGATGTGCGGACCATGTTTGCTAAATGCACAGATCAAGTGAGCTTGATGCGCAGACCGGGTGAGCTCGATGTGCGGAGCGAGTGTGCTCGATGCATGGACCATGTTTGCTCAATGCACAGATCAAGTGAGCTTGATTCGCAGACCGAGTGAGCTCGATGTGCGGAGCAAGTGTGCTCGATGCATGGACCTTGTTTGCTCAATGCACAGATCAAGTGAGCTTGATTCGCAGACCAAGTGAGCTCAATGTGCGCACCATGTTTGCTAAATGCACAGATCAAGTGAGCTTGATGCGCGGACCGAGTGAGCTCGATGTGCGGACCAAGTGTGCTCGATGCATGGATCATGTTTGCTCAATGCACAGATCAAGTGAGCTTGATGCGCAGACCGAGTGAGCTCAATGTGCGGACCATATTTGCTAAATGCACAGATCAAGTGAGCTTGATTCGCAGACCGAGTGAGCTCGATGTGCAGAGCAAGTGTGCTCAATGCATGGACCATGTTTGCTCAATGCACAGATCAAACTTGCTATCCATAGTACTCTGAGCACAATGACTTGCTAGATATTTCAGACAAACTATCATGGAAAGATGCTGTGGACAAAATGATGCAGGTTCAAAGAGGCATAAAGGAGAAATTAGCCTGAGTGTCCATAGCTCACAGAATAGACAGTGATGATTGGCCTCCCAATCTGGAATCTCTATGCATGACCTCCATACCACTAATGAATCCTTTATGAGTGTTTGGTTCAATGGCTTGGAATTGGTTGAAAAAATGTCACTTTGGCTGCTCATGACTGGCTGAGTGCCAGGCTTCATTGTTTATGAATACTAGATGGTACCCGAGCGTTGCTGCGGTATTAGTTATTTTGTTTTATTTTATTTTATTCTGTTCTGTTTTATTCTATGTTATTTTATTTTATTATATGTTATTTTATTGTAAATTTATTTCATACATTTGAATTTATTTGAATTTATGTCAATTTATGTCAATTTATTTGAAGTTATTGGATTTTTTTGGAATTCATTGGAATTTATTGGAATTTATTGGAATTCTTTGGAATTTATTTGAATTTATGTGAATTTATTTGAATTTATTTTACTTTTACTCATGTGATCTTCTTTCACCTTTTCTCTTGTTTTATTGTAACTTTGTTTCCTACAGTGTGACTTCATTTTATTTTATTTTATTTTATTTTATTTTATTTTAAATTTCTGTGCTACAGTGTCGATGATTTTTATTTTATTTTATTTTATCTCCAATGTATTTTCTGGGTTTTCTTTGTCAGTCTTTATTAGAATAGCTATCTCAAATTTAGAGTTGTTGCATCACTGATGTATGTGCATGAAGGAAACGTCCACCTATAGCACACCTGCTGCAGTGGCTACTGATAGTGAAGTTAGATGTCTTTTGTGCCACTGATGTTTGTTTGCTTCGCTCACAAACACCTGTAGCACGTGGCTGCTCATAACACATTTTGTAGCAGCTGCACAATTTACACTCATCTTTTGTGGTTAAATGTGGCTAAATGTGAATTTACAATTAAAAAGCTTTTCTATATCAGGGTCAGCCAACTCAGGGTCAGCCAACCAAGAAGTTTGTTGGTAATTTAATTCTATTGTACAGTGCGGTGGAGGTGGGTCAGCCAGTGGAAGGAAACAGAGCAGAGCATACAGAATAGTAACTACTTGGAGGGGGGGATGGCAATCTGAAGCCTGGGGGTAGAACTCTGGTAGGGGGGGGGGCATGAGGAGAGGTGGGGTCAGCGCGGGGCAATGGGGCTGAACAGATGCGCGATTTTGTGCTCATCCGACCCCATTGGGTCCTACCTGACTGTGTGTGGCGGGGTTTGGTGATCCGAGGTCCCAGGGTAGAGATCTGGGAAGGGGGGGGGTATGAGGAGAGATGGGGTTAGCGCGGGTCAACGGGGTGGAACGAAGGCGCGGTTTTGCGCTCATCCGACCCCATAGGGTCCTATCCGTGTGTTTGTGGAGGGGTTTGGTGTTCCGAGTGCCCGGGGTAGAGATCTGGGAGGGGGGGGGATGATGGGAGATGGGGCCAGCGTGGGTCAACGGGGTCCTATCCGTCTGTGTACGGTGAGGTTTGGTCGTCCGAGGTCCGGGGATAGAGATCTGGTAGGGGGGGTATGGGGAAAGAGGGGGTCAGCGCGGGTCAACGGGGACGAACGAACGCACAATTTTGCGCTCAATCGACCCCAATTGGTCCTTCCTAAATGTGTGGGGCGGGGATTGGCCGTCCGAAGTCCGGGGGTAGAGTTCTGGCAGGGGGGGTATGGGGAGAGGTGGGGCCAGCGTGGTCCAACGGGGTTGAACGAAGGTGCGGTTTTGCGCTCATCCGACCCCATAGGGTCCTATCCGTGTGTTTGTGGAGGGGTTTGGTGTTCCGAGTGCCCAGGGTAGAGATCTGGGAGGGGGGGGATGATGGGAGATGGGGCCAGCGTGGGTAAACGGGGTCGAACGAATGCGCGGTTTCATGCTCGTCCGACCCCATTGGGTCCCATCCAACTGTGTATGGCGGGGATTGGCCGTCCGAGGCCCGGGGGTAGAGATCTGGTAGGGGGGGTATGGGGCAAGAGGGGGTCAGTGTGGGCCAACGGGGACGAATGAACGCACCATTTTGCGCTCAATCACCCCCAATGGATCCCTTCTGCATGTGTGGGGCGGGGTTTGGCCGTCCGAAGTCAGGGGGTAGAGATCTGGTATGGGGGGTATGGGGAAAGAGGGGGTCAGTGTGGGCCAACGGGGCTGCAGAAACGCACGGTTTTGTTCTCAATCGACCCAAATGGGTCCTTTCTAAGTGTGTACGGCGGGGTTTGGCCATCCGAGCTCCCGGGGTAGAGATCTGGTATGGGGGGTATGGGGAAAGGTGGGGTCAGCGTGGGCAAACGGGGCCGCGCGAACTCACCATTTTATGCTCCATCACCCCCAATATGTTCCTTCTGCGTGTGTACCGCGGGGTTTGGCATTCCGAGGTCCGGGGGTAGAGTTCTGGCAGGGGGGGTATGGGGAAAGGTGGGGTCAGCGTGGGGCAACGGGGTCGAATGGACGGACGATTTTGCGCTCCACAGACCCCATTGGGACCCTCCTGTGTCTGTACGGCGGGGAATGGCGATCCAAGGTCCCGGGGTAGAGTTCTGGGAAGGGGGGGTATGGGGACAGGTGGGGTCATTGCAGGCAAATGGGGCCGCGGGAACTCGCCATTTTGCGCTCCACAGACCCCAATGGGTCCCTCCTGTGTCTGTACGGCGGGGAATGGCGATCTGAGGTCCCAGGGTAGAGTTCTGGGTTGGGGGCATGAGGAAAGGCGGGGTCAGCGTGGGCAAACAGGGCTGCGGGAACTCACCATGTTGGGCTCAATGGACCCCAATGGGTCCCCTCTCGTCGCCTGTGGTGGGGATTTGCAGTTCGGGGTCTGGGGATGGCGATCTGGTATTGGGGAGGTGTTGGGCTCCGCTTCGCGTTGCAGCCAAAACGGCTCGGCTTCGCCTCGCTAGGGGACAGAGGCCTCGCGTGGCTAAGCAAGCGAGACCATGCGAGTATAAGCGACGAAACGTGCCCACACGCGAGCAAAACGCGACCATAACCGAATACCCACGCCACAGACCCCCCTTCCTCCCCTTCCTTTTAGATGTCCCTGATGTGGACTTCTTACATTTAGAGTCATTGAAGGGTGAAGATCACTGATGTGCCTCTGCTCTACCCAATTTCATTGCAACATCAGAACTTGAACAGTATGTGATACCTGGTAAAATTATTATGATGTCTGTGCCTGGAGAGCAAGCCTGACTTGCACAGTGCAATTCTATGATTTGGATGAAGACCACAGTATTCAGTCAACCAAACACTCTGGGAATTTGTCTTCATCATGGAGTCAAGAATAGGACCTACAGGGGGGGTTACACTCTAATGAGAAAAAGTGGGGTTTCCACCAGGTATATGGTGCAGTCATGACACTGTGCCTTCCATTTTAACCAAGTAATAACTGAATGCTAACTGAATGTCTTTCCAGATACACAGCATCAACCACTACGGCAACAATTTCTGTTTCAATGGACACTGGTATTTTGCTACAGTTATCTAAGTCAACCCAAAGTGAGCCCAAGGCACCATGCCTCAATCTGATTCACCTTGTACCTGAAAGGGAACCTTGTGTTTGTCCTCCCACAATTCAAGCTGTGCCAACTGAAAAGTAGTCCCACTGGATTGAGGATACAAATGAAACTGCTGTATCTGCATTGGGTCTCAAAAGTGAGTGCTTTTGAATTAGCATGTGTTTTATATCCACTAATCCTGTGCCACAATGGATATAAAGTCAGTGCCCTTGCTAAAAGATGTCGAAGTAGCCTACTTTGATGGCAAAAACCTTCAGAATCAGTATGTCATGGACATACCAGGACCTGTTCATGGAAGATGTACTGGGAGTTTTTGTGATATGGTCAAAGTGTTTTTCCCTGAATGCAATAAGGTATTCAGGCTCAACACCATGGCCATGGATGTCAGAAAATGGTTTATTTGGTTTACAAGATGATGAGTGAATGACAAGTTTGTTTGGTTCAGAAGATGGAACAGCAGATGAGAGGAGAAGCAGAGGATCATTTATGACCCATGAGTAGGGACATGAACAAAATCAAACCCACAAAGCAACAAATGACTAGTGATTGGCACAGGTAACCTGTGGGCATTGGCACTGTACCCATACCCGTACCTGCAGCTACCTGTACCTGTGATCCCGCGGGTATACCTGTCATTTTGAGCCCCGGATCATCCAAAATAGTCCAGTATTGGGTGAGTTATGATAAAAACAATCAGTCCTCATTGTTTTGATCATAACTCAACCAATACTGGACCATTTTGGACAATCCGGTGCTTAAAATAAAGCTCACGGGTAGGAGAATTGTATCCAAACCTGTACCCATTACCTGTGCCGGTTGTTGTACCCATTCCAATCACTACAAATGATCCATGAAGGTCTGCAAGAAGTGATGATGAAAATGGATGAGGTTCAAAAGAGCAATAACTATGGTAATGTTATTCCTGGTTAGTTCTCTTAGGTTCTAACCTAATGTGATATAATTCATTATCTAGGGAGTTTTACTAGTGCATCTAAGATAAAAATGCAGAAAGAAATTCATAAGCATGGGGCAAAAGAACAGAAGGAGGAAGAGGAAGAGGAAGAGGAAGAGGAAGAGGAAGAGAAGGAGAAGGAGAAGAAGGAGAAGAAGGAGCAGGAGAAGTGGGAGTAGGAGCAGGAGCAGGAGGGGGGAGATGAACACGAGGTATGATAAATTTGACTAAGGGAAAGCTGTTAGTAACAGCCAAATATACAGAGAAACAAACTTGGGTTATGACAAGAGAAGTGCTAATGCTAATAATAGAGGGATGAGTTGGAGTTATTTGGCCCAGAAGGAGGAGGAGGAGGAGGAGTAGAAGGGGAAGTTTACACAACAAACCTATTAAGAAGATATGCTGGAAGAAAAGAAATGTATAAGAGTCACTGAATACAGAAAGATAATATTGATTGTAGGACAAGGTGATGTTGCCTAAGTGACTTAAGATCTTTCTAGTTTTCAGGAGAAGTTTTAATTTGCTGAATGAAATAAAAAGGTAGGGCAAAACATTTGAAGGCATGCCTTGGCGGCAGCCTTCAAAAGTTTTGCCCTACCTTTTTATTTCATTCAGCAAATTAAAACTTTTCCTGAAAACTAGAAAGATCTTAACCCTAAGCTGTGTTCTGGGCATTGTCATGGGGATTGGGTTGCAAGAAGAAGTTAGGGTTTAAATATAGGGTTAGGGTTTAACCTCCATGCCTCAAGAGTGGCTTGACAGAATTTCAAAATTTCAATACCACAACTGTTGTGAATTATTTCATGAATGATGATGAATGTCTCAGAATTTTTGGCAGTAGTGTTTTGATATAAATATCAGTAAATGGAGCGATAATGTATAGATGAAGGATGCACCCATGAACACAATTACACAGACTGTCAGGAATGATCACATTTTTCAGATACTCTTTGTTCTTCATCCCACCACTGGCATTTCAAGTACAGCTGCTGCAATGAATGATCTTGCATTTGTCAATGTTACACTCTTCCTATGATCAGAGACCAAGTCCGCGCATCAAGCAAGCTCGATCCGTGCAACCCTCTAAGCACACCCATTGGATACCTGTGGGTTTACCCATCATTTTAAGCCCCGGATCATCCAAAACGGTCAAGTATTGAGCCAGATATGCTCG
This sequence comes from Hygrocybe punicea, assembly GCA_963556145.1. Lineage (NCBI taxonomy): Eukaryota > Fungi > Basidiomycota > Agaricomycetes > Agaricales > Hygrophoraceae > Hygrocybe > Hygrocybe punicea. The sequence continues at coordinate 9,488,443 of OY744461.1, read as the reverse complement.
AAACAATGAAAGGACATTGTTTCGAGCATATCTGGCTCAATACTTGACCGTTTTGGATGATCCGGGGCTTAAAATGATGGGTAAACCCACAGGTATCCAATGGGTGTGCTTAGAGGGTTGCGCGGATAGAGCTTGCTCGATGCGCGGACTTATGTATTACCATCACTGATGTTGGGCATTACACCTATCAGTGTATCAATGCGCGGACCGAGTGATCTCGATGTGCGGACCCAGTGTGCTTGATGCATGGACCATGTTTGCTCAATGCATGGACAGAGTGAGCTCAATGCATGGACGGAGTGTAATCGATGCGCGGACCATGTTTGCTCGATGCGCAGATCAAGTGTGCTCGATGCGCGGACCAATTGTAGAAATTGACATTGATTGCTAGTCCAACACTAGCCTAGCCCAACTTATTTAGCAAACAGTATGTATAATGCTGCCCTAAAGGAAACAAGATACATTGTTAGAGATCTCATGACCCTTGCACGCATTTGGAAACTTAAGCAGATCAGAACTCTCACCAAATGGAAGCAATATGAACGCAGGTTCATTACTATTGCAGGATGGTTAGAGAGCAAGAAGAAGATCTCTGCAGATGAAAAGGCTGCATACTTCTGGCATGGAATCAACAAGAACCTCAGACATATCATTGAGACACGTCTCAACACTGGATCAACACCTTTAGATGTCACATCTCCATTCCCTATGAAAGATGTCATTAAGGTTGCAGAAACTCTATTTGAAAGGAATAGGTTTGACATGAATCTAGCAGATTCAGATTCAGATATACCAGGAAGACTAGACAACTCTGTTTCAGAAGACTCTGATACAGATGATTCATCAGAGTATGATACAGATAGTGACTATGAAGCCTGCATCAAGAGAAAGAAAGCTAGCAAGAAGAAGAAGGCATTCAAATCCAAGGCATATGATTCAGATGATGAACTATTTAAGAAGACAGTAAGGAAAGAAACTGAGAAGAAAGATAATGGCAGGAAGGGGATAGACAGGAAGTCTACCTCCACATCATCATCACACCAGAATGAAGTAGAGTCTTTAATCAAGCAAATGGGAAAGCTTTCTTTGGATGATATTAAGTATGGACTAGCATACTATAGAGCCTTGAAGCTAGATCCAGACATTGCTCACTGTATTAGCCCACCTGAGTTGAAACAACCTCAGCAAAAGCAAGCACAGTCACAGCAAACACAAAGACCTCCCTTCAAAATCTCAGCTGCCAATAGTGTTGGCCTTCCACCAAACCCTTCTACTAGTTCGTTTACCCCTACCAATTCGTTTACTCCTTCCAATGAACAAAGAGGACCCATGACCTGCTATGGTTGTGGAGGACAAGGACATGGAATGCAAACATGTTTCCAAATAAATGAATTACTCAAGACAGGCAAGATAACCAAGGATGGTCTTGGAAGGATTGTTTATCCAGATGGCTCAATAATTCGCAGAAATATGGGTGAGACATTTGTACAAGCAATTGATAGACATGTAGCTGAAAAGGCCAGCAATGTCCAGTCACACTTCTATGTATTACAAGATCAATTCTCTGATTACTATCAATCTGATGCTGAAGAAGATTTTGAAGCATATACTATACCTACAATCAAGGAAGAAGAAATACAAATCCTGCCTGCAGTCAGAGGACCACAGAAAATTGGTGCAGCAAGGAAGGAAGTATTAGATGGAGTATATCCTCCCACAGGTATTAAGGCCAAAGGAAAAGAGAATATAAGGCCTAATACAGTACTGCCACCCATTCCTAAAGGCCCAGTCAAACCCGGCCCTCTTTCAGCACAGAAGCAAGCTCAAGCACATGTACCCGCACCATTACCTTTTGCTCTCAAGAAGACAAACCCATTCCATCCTACAGAAGATCTGCATACAAAACAACCTGTTCCAATGGATATAAGAGCCCCAATACATATTCCTTCAGACACAGATTCAGATGTGGAGATGATAGATCCTTCTCCAACAAAGCCAGCCAAGACTCATATACAAGGACACAAGGCAAACATAGATAAGAACAAGATCATGGCTGAAAGACATAATGCCATAACTCGTCCAAAGCCCACTCCCAGACAATCTGAAATTTCAGTCAATATTGGAGAAACTCAAGTTGTCAATCAAATCCTTGACACACCAGTTACCCTGCGCGTTCGTGAAGTATTAGCTTCTTCCAAGGAATTATCTGAGCAATTAACAGACATGATCAAGAGAAAGAATGCAAAGGTATCTGCCATTGCAAGCTCATTCATAACCAAGGATCGTGGAGTGTTAATCAGGCTTCAGATGGAATGTGATAGAAGACCTATTGAAGCCATCATTGACACTGGATCCCAGTTAAATGTGATTAGTAAAAAAGTCTGGAAAGAAATTATCCAAAGACCTATGGATGTAGGAAAAATTCTCACAATGAATGATGCTAATGGAGGTGAAGGAACATTAAAAGGATTGGTCTCAGAAGTTCCATTGACTTGTGGTGGTGTCCTTACCTATGCCAATCTTTACATAGGAGAGACAGTGCCATTTGATTTATTACTTGGAAGACCATGGCAAAGAGGCAACTATGTTTCTATTGATGAAAGAATAGATGGTACATATTTAGTATTCAAGAATCCTGAAGATTTGACAAACAGATTTGAACTAATGGTCACACCAAGCCATTCTCAAGTTAATCACATCAGAGGAGCTACTACTGCCCATGCCTCAACATCCTATTTATGCACTTTACCTATGGAACTTGAAGAAACCACTACAATTCCTTTAACTAAGTCTTATGAACAAAATAAGGCATTAGTCCGCTATAATCCGCAATTTCAAACTCCGCTTAAACCGAATTATTTTACCGAAATGATTACATGCTTACAGGATAAGCCTTATTTGGATAAGGATAAGTCTGAAGTAAAAGGAGATAAAAGTATCTCATGCTTCAATATCCCCAAAAATGCATATGATGGCTCGAAACTTTTTGCATTGTCCATAGCCCATTGTGATGACATGAACAATGAAGAATCTGAATTTTCTAAAAGGAGAAAGATAAGAAATGGATTTTCACACCAGGGAAATTTAGATAGGAATTGCTATAAAAACTCTGAAGAAATGGGAGAGACAGTAGCCATGTCTGCTGCACAAACCCCCCAGATCCCACCTTTTATGATCAATAACCACCCTCTTCCTCTCCCTGTAGAAGGGATCCACTCCAATGGTCATCCAGATGCTGGCCGACTTATCACTTCCTTTTTGGGAAATTCCCTTGATTACCAATCTCCCCATTTAAGTAAATTTTTGATTGCTGCCACTGTAGGATATAGGCTTTCTCCGGGGATTGATTCCCTTGGTGTTCCTTTTGAGCACGGAATTTTATTAAATGCTTCTCTAGCTACAATAAATTCTCCAAGTGTCCCCCCCTCTTTAAGGATGGGACATTTAGTTTTTCAATTTTACCCATTTGCTAACCCTTCTACTGAGGAGAACTTTTCTCCTCCCCCTGTCCCTCCTCCTTACATAGAGGACTTTTATTCTTTCCCAGTGACCACTCGTGACCCTCGCACGCGCCCCGGCGACATTATTCCGCCCTTAGAACCGCCCCGTAACCCCATTAACTTACCGGTCACGCGGATTCCCACGGTTGGCTCTTCTGTCCCCACTATCACGCTCACTGGCGAGGACGACCGCGAATTGTTGTTGACCAACGACGAGGCGCGCGGTTGGAGCCCAATCGAAGGCTGGGAATGGGACTACGAGGTGGGAAAGATCCCGCTTCATCTGTTCACTGACAAACGACTTCCACTACAGTACACGGAGCGTGGCCGTAGACGCCCCTCCCTGACTACTACCATGCCTCCGGAAAATACTTCGACCCTCGCAGATGGTACCACGGACCTTTCCGCGACCACGGACAGCAATTTCTTTCATTTCCGGGGATCCGAAGTCCACTCAACGGCCCCCACCAATGACATTCACCATTCCGCCCTCGACATCAGCCGCGACCTGTTCGAACATACAGATCGTGACGGATACGAGGCAGGTGATGAAGGGGAAGTAGAATGGCCAGGTTGCACGGTGTGTACTAGGCACCCCGCTCACGAAAAATGCCCGGATTTTACCTCACTCACGAAAAAGCCTTCTTTTGACGATTATACGGCCCCGGCGGCCACCGTTCAGCTCGCAATACGCACGGAACCCATGAACGGCCACAACGCCATCCCTGATAGTGACCTCCTCGACGTTATTATCCCCACTTCTCCGCGCGCGCCGTTAGTTGCATCCCTCCTCGAATCCACTAACTATATACCGGCAAATCATGAACGTAGCGCCCCGGCGGCGCTCGTTTATGACCACGGACTCCCACCTGGTCTCAATATGCCGCTTGATGCCCATTTACGCGACACTTCGCCCGGTCTCATCAATCACTACCCCACTTCCGCGAAAACCCCCGAATTTGTTTTCCCTGCTGATGACGACTGGGACTGGCCCGTCGGCCAGGTCAGATATATCAACCCCGTCGTGCTCGAACCGCCCCGCATGCTTTACAACCACGCAGAGGTAAATTACGCATTTCCACCCCCTCCTCATGCCGAATTGGGACGCGAGCCGATTTCCCAGCCCCCCAGCGATCCGGACCTCTTATCAGACGTCTCCAACCATGCCACCCCTGGTTCCGATGTAGGAAACATTTGGTTCCCTGCTACTTCTTATTTGCCTACTCCCCCTTTTACCCCCTTTAATAGTAGTGAAAATTTTGTACCTTTAGTCTCTAGCTCCCCTTCTATGTCTTTTGATGATCTATATGGTGATTTAGAATGTTCTCCTAAGTCTCCTATCTTTGAGGAAATTTTGCCAGATTTAAATAATAATAGTGATAATTATTTATATTCTTCAAATAAATACATAGATATTAAAAATACTTCTATGTCTGTAGATTCTCAATCATCTTCTTCTGTTTATTCTGGGAGTGACTCTGAAAATAAGGCTGTCAAGATCCTAAGCCCCAAACCAGATCCACTCACCATCATTATTCCTCATACCACTTCCATAAATTCATCTCTACTTCAGCCTTATCAGGAACCTGGATCTAGGACTAGACCTATCAGTGTGTCCTCTTCTGAGGACATTAATTCATCTTCTGATGAATCCATGGACACAGACTCAGATGAAGAATTAGAATGGTTCGCTTGGACTAGGTCTGATTCCCCAGATTCAGAAGCAATAACAGAATTTAATTCAGACCTCAGTCAGGCCATTGAAGAAGCCCAGCAGCCGCTCGATTCCCCTCCAGGCTTGATATCGCTTTCGCCTACACCACCCCCACTTGAAGATATACCTTTGTTACAATTGCCACCTGTCTCAGACAATACTTGGTCCTTGCCAGAGGGTGAGGAAATCAATACCCCCTCTGATGAATATGCCAGACTTCCATTTGATCGTGCCAATGCCTTAAATGCAGGAGAACGCATTTCGCCCTTATTTCCCTCCAAGGATCCCAGATCCCCATTTAGTGTCAGATCAGGCCCATTATATCCAGAATCCAATCTACTCACTCAGCTTCGCATGGAAGCACCTCCTATTCGCCCTCAATCACCCATTCAAGTGTATTCCTTCACCATCTCCAATGCTGGCTCCTCTCATCAGGACTTAGCTGCTGCAAGAATCTTAACAGCTGAGCCAGACCACATGTCTACATTTGATGTTCACATCAGTTTCCTCAAAGCTATTAGAGGATCCTTGGTTGAAGGCATTCGCAGAATTGGATTCAAGCTAGCCACCCCTGACTGGAGGGCCCTCATCAATGAAAGGCCTTCAAATGACCCCGTCCGCTATTATTTCAACCACAAGTGTTTACTATTTCGGTTTCTGGAAGAAGGAGTTTCTGAAGGACTACCTGAACCTGCAACAGAGTATTTTAGGCCCCTTCACTTCACAGAGTCAAACCCTCTCCTTGAAGAAGAAGAAATCACCTTCCTCAAAAATTCCTCTATCATCTTTCGCTCCAATCGCCGCATGTTACTCTCTGATGCTATCAATGCAGTCTTGGATATGCGCTTTCGCCGCCCTGAAGCAGTGGCAGATTTGCTTAAGGAAGGATATTTTGATCCTCCCAAATATCTCAAGTCCACAATTACTTAGTGATTTGTTTACTCTTGCAACAATATTTTTGCCCCTATGTCAAACCTCTCTTCTTTATATCTGTCTGTACTACATTTTATTACTTGATGTGATAGTGTACAAGTTTATATTTTCAAAGACTATTCAGGATTTGACATCCTTAGTCAGCCCTAGTATACCTGTGTACAAACAAACTGAACTGACAAATATAACTTCTGTCAGACTGTATGAAGAGGACCCTCAAAATTCTAAGCATGAAGATAAGCCACTAGAACAATTCAGTGTATACTATGAGACTATTAAGGATAGCCAAGAAACAACTATGCCTATTTTAGTCTACCCAGAAGATGAAGACAATCAAGATTACAATCTTAATGAAGTACCAAATAAGCAAGAAAGTGCCTCAGAAGAAGCAGACTATTACTACATTATAGGAGAAGGAACCTTAATATGTGAAGAAGGAGACATTCTCATATTCCCTTGTGAAGAAACAGATAGTCAAGGATATCCATTAACACTTACAGCTTACAAAAGAGTGGACAAGAAAATAAATCCTGTCCCTGGAACCTTTCCAGAAGATGCACGTGTTACAAGGAAATTTCCCTATGACCCTCTTTCCACATTACCACCACTTCCTATGATACCACCAGACTTCATACCTACAGAGAAGCTTACATCTGAACGTCTGAAGATACTCAAGATAAACAATGATGGATTTCTTTGGCCAGAAGAAGAAAAATTATTTACTCACCTCTTGTCACTTAACCAAGATGCTATTGGCTTTGAAGATACTGAAAGAGGCACACTTAAGGAATCTTACTTTTCACCATACATCATCCCTACTGTCCCACATGTACCCTGGGCATTTCGAAATATTCCTATACCACCAGGACTTAGAGAAAAAGTCATGGATGTTTTGAAGAGAAAAATAGATGCTGGTGTATATGAACCAAGTCAATCCTCTTATAGGTCAAGATGGTTTTGTGTAAGCAAGAAGGATGGAAAACTTCGTATAGTCCATGATTTGCAACCTCTCAATGCAGTTACAATACGTGATGCAGGCCTTCCTCCAATACTAGATGAATTTGTAGAACCTTTCGCTGGTCGCCAATGCTATACAGTCTTCGATTTACTATGGGGATTTGATGCTAGGAAAGTACATCCTACATCTCGTGACCTCACTGCATTCATGACACCACTGGGATTACTTCGTCTCACATCACTTCCCACTGGATTCACAAATTCACCTGCAGAATTCCAACGTTGTATGTGCTTCATCCTTCAAGATGAAATCCCTCATACTGCAAATAGCTTCATTGATGATTTACCTATAAAAGGACCTTCATCCATTTATCCTGATCAAGACGGAAGACCAGAAGTTTTACTAGAAAATCCAGGAATCAGAAGGTTTATTTGGGAGCACGCTCAAGATGTACATCGCATTATGCATCGCCTTGCTTGTGCAGGAATGACAATATCAGCTAAGAAGACACAACTTTGCCGCTCAAGTGTCGTGATCGTAGGACAGAAATGCACTCCGGAAGGACGTTGTCCTGATGATAGTAGAGTACAAAAGGTTTTGGACTGGCCCCCACTCAAGACTCCCAAGGATGTTAGAGGCTTCCTAGGTCTCTGTGGAACAGTTCGCATTTGGATAGAAAATTATTCTGCACTAGCCAAGCCACTAGCAGAGTTATTCCATAAAGGAGCAGAGTTTATATGGGATGAAAGAAGACAAGCAGCTTTCCAGGCATTGAAAGAAAAGGTTTCTTCAGCACCTGCACTCCGCTCTATTGATTATACATCAGATAGACCCACATATTTATCAGTAGACAGTAGCCATATTGCTGCCGGTTTTATTTTATCACAAGAAGATGAAAATGGAAATCGTCGCCCTGCTAGATATGGTTCAATACCAATGAGTGAAAGAGAATCCAGATATTCACAGCCAAAACTGGAGTTATATGGACTATACCGCGCGTTACGCCACTGGAGACTGTATTTAATAGGAATAAAGAATTTACATATAGAGGTAGATGCCAAGTTTATAAAAGGCATGCTCAATGAACCGGATTTACAACCTAATGCAGCCATAAACAGATGGATTCAAGGAATTTTATTATTTGACTTCAAACTTATTCATGTACCTGCAACCCAGTTTAGGGGACCAGATGCACTTTCTCGCAGAGAACTTGCAGATAATGAAGAAATTGAAAAGCATGATGATTCATGGCTAGATGATATTGCCTTGCTTGTTCATGTTCCTGATCCACATGAAATAAGAAAATTTAGCTTCACTGTCCCTACCAAATTGCCATACAAGGCCATCACACTCCTTTCAAATAATGAAATTAAATTACAACAGGACAAGATACTCATTCAAGTAAAACATTTTTTATCCACATTGGAAATGCCTTCAACAGATACCTTGCAGGCAAGAAGAAGATTTCTGAAGAAAACTGGACAATTTTATTTAAAAGATGATAAACTGTTTAGAAGAAATGGCCAGAAAATGCCTTCATTAGTGATTATGAATGCAAAGAAAAGAATCGCCATTCTCACTCAAGCTCATGAAAACTTAGGTCATAAAGGAGAACAAGCTGTGTTTGACTTAGTCAAACTTCGATTTTTTTGGCCTCATCTCAGAGCAGATGTCCATTACCACATTTCATCATGTCATCAGTGTCAAATTAGGAGCTTGAAGAAAATCGAAATTTCCCCTACAATTTCTACCCCTACAGCAATTTTTCAAAAGGTATACATTGATGTAATGTTTATGCCACCTTCAGGAGGCTACCATTTCATTGTAGCAGCACGTGATGATTTATCAGGAGCAACTGAAGTAAAAGCTCTAAGATCAAACAATTCACACAACTTAGCAAAATTCTTCTGGGAACAGATCTATTGTCGCTATGGTGCCATTGAACATGTAGTTACTGATAATGGAGGAGAAGTCAAAGGAGCATTTGAGTCTCTGCTTAGAAGACTAGGAATTCCTCAGGTTCGCATATCACCCTACAATAAGCATGCAAATGGTGTAATAGAAAGAGGACATTTTACTCTACGTGAAGCCATAGTCAAGTCCTGTGAAAAAGATAAGACTGGAAAAATCAAGAATTGGCACAAGCACGTAGAGTTAGCATCATTTGCAGACCGAATTACAGTCAGCAGTGTTACTGGATACTCACCTTATTATCTACTCCATGGCACTCATCCTATACTTCCCTTTGACCTAACAGAAGCCACATTTATGGTTGAAGGTTTTTGCTCAGGACTTTCTACATCAGATTTGTTAGCACTCCGCATACGTCAGCTTGGAAGACATCAAGAAGATATTGATAAAGCAGCAGCTGTGCTTAAACAGGCTCGCTTCATATCTAAATTGCAATTTGATCAGAGATTTCATAGACGATTGCAAAAACGTGATTATCAGCCAGGAGAACTAGTTCTAGTATATAATAGTCGTTTGGAGATGACTATAGGAAAATTCAAGACAGACCCTCGTTACCTTGGCCCATATGAAGTTGTCAGACAAACAAGAAGAGGAACTTATGTTTTAAAAGAATTAGATGGTGCTGTGCATGCTGAGCATTATGCAGCATTTCGGATTTTACCATACATTTATCGAACTGACCCTATCCTTTATGAAATAGCAGACCAGGAAGATGAAGCTGCTGAAGTAGAGGATTGCTCAGTAAATCAGTTAATATCTCTTAAATCAGGAGACATCACAGATATTATTCTTGCCATCAAGCCAGAATTTGCTGCACACATTGCATCACGCACAAAGAATTTTGAATTTAGAAAATATCAAGTTCCAGCCACTGTCTGTCACATGTGGCTTTATGAAACAACGCCAATCAGTTCCATTACAGGTGTCATTACAGTTGGTTCAGTAAAAATACCAGGAGAAGTCAATGACCCCTCAGGTCTTGGCAATGATGACTTTGATGCAGGTTTAAAGTTGTCAAAATATGGTTATCCTATATATCATCTTCATCAGTTACCAGTGCCACTATCTGCAGATTTACTCCAGAAAAGATACAATACCATTATTCCTCACCGCTATTGTATAGCCCCACACTCATTCATTCAAGAATTTCCTTTTTCTGCATTGATTCCGATATTCTAGCACCTTTGGTGACTGAATATTCAGTTATATCCAAGACCCCTATCCCTCATGTGATTTCCCGCTGCACACCCTCTTTTTCTATGCCCCATGCATTTTTATTGGCCGCTATTTTTACCTATGCACATGATTTCCCGTCACGCACCCTTTTTTTATGCTATCTAAACTGATTGGATAAATTTTATTTGTTTTATGATTTGCTGGTCATTTTTAAAGTCAGACATGCAAAGAAAATATATATAACGCTACAAAGTGATAATACAACCCCTCTCATCTAATAGTTGACGGACCCATTATATGAATACAATGATAATATATATAAAAGACATAACGAAACGTAACGAAACGAAACGAAACGAAACGAAACGAAATGAAATGACAAGACATAATGAAATAGAAAATAGAATAAAAGGAAATACAACTGGTGTATGAATAGAAAGATAAAGAAATGGACGAACGACCGGTGACCCTCCACTCCCAGTAGTCCAGCAACTGAGTCCCACCCGAAAAATATAGCGCTCGCCCCTAGTTGAAACGGAGTGATGCTCAACATCACCCCCGGCCCATCCATCCTCCAGACGAATTCGTTGTCAAACGATTGCAGCAGATAGTAGTAAGGAACGGCTAGATTTAGACCGTCTTATCTACATGCCAATTATTCAGTAATGGTGAAAATTGAATATAAATATAAGAAGTTACTTAGCGGTTTGGTTTTTCTTGAGTTTTTCTTGAAGGGAGGATGGAGTGACCATTCATAGCGTCGGATAGATTTTTTTACGATTTATTGCATAGTGGCATAGCAAGAAAAAGGAGTGGAGCACTACAGAACCATAGTGGCAGACTAGAGGAAAGAAAAGACGGATCGTGCAAATGTACAGCTATGACCCTGGAAAACACGTGACCGGCACATGTTTTCTCATGTGACCTGAGTAAACGGTCTAGACCAAATAAGCATTGGTACTATTGCAGATCTGTACCCGATACAGCTTCAAGACCCTGAAGAACCAAGGGAATGGTAAAATCCCGATTTGATCAATCATACAACCTTAAATCGAATTTGAAATACATCATCCCAATATAGCAAGGCCAGGGCTAGTTTAGTTCTGGACCCACAGGGACCTATTGTGACACAATGTCCCACATTAGTATTGCTTGACCCACCATTCCGGTTCCCCCACAAATATTTTCCCTTAACGTCTCCTGTTACATCAACTGCACCGCTATTCCGCTCAGCGCTTCAGCACTACCAGACGCCCATATACCGTAATCCATATCATACTATGACATCATACTCCAGTCCTTCACCTTCTCCATCTATGGATATTCCTCTACGCCGTCTCGATTTATCACGCTTATTCGATACTCCCACCGAATACGATACGGACTTTTTTACCAAACCAACTAGTCCCGCTCAGACACCACCGCTACCCCCTTCGGAATCTGACGAATACATCGATTTCGAATCTGTGAACGTACGAGGTGTTGACTGTCCGCCGCCAGACGATTTCGACTTTTTCATGGATAGTCTTCCCAACTTTCCTATGCCACCCGCCACCGTCCCTTCGCAATCTGTACCCTTAGACCCGGAGTTTAGAGAATGGCTCGAATCGCCTCCTTCATTTTCCACAAATCGTAACCACCCAACTTCCTCTCGCCGCAATCGTTTCGAACGCCCTGCAATTCCGGCATTACTTCCTAAGCCGCTACAAAAGAAGCGCACTCGCCCTAAGTACCACCTCAAGGCGCTACTAAATGCTACGAAGAAGAACATGGATCGGTTAAAGGCAGAAGGAGTTGGTGTACAAGATTGGGAGGAATTCTTGGGAAAGATGAAGAAGAAGTTATAAGAATAGTAATAATGTAAAAGCTTCTTCTCAGATTAAAAAGTTGTTTTCTTTTGGTTTCAACTGGGGACAGTTGATTTAATTGTGTTGTGCGGAGTACGAGATTGGGAGGAATTCTTTGGAAAGATGAAGAAGAAGTTAAAAGAATAGTAATAATGTAAAAGCTTCTTCTCAGATTAAAGAGTTGTTTTCTTTTGGTTTCAACTGGGGACAGTTGATTTAATTGTGTTGTGCGGATGTCATGACCCCAAGTGTTTTTGGGTGTAATGTCATGGGTTTACCATCGGACCACGGACTTAGATATTTAAGTGCAACACTATGGATGCACACCTACACTCATTAGTACCCATTCTATGCCTTTCCACATTACGCATGCTAGTGAACAGACACAAATAGCATATATGCTTACCTTTATATCATTTATTATGGCTTCACTAGTAATGCCCAGACCTAGCCGTTTATGTATGGTGCACAGAGGCACATCCCCCACTCATTAGTATTTATTATATATTTCTCTGTATTGCGCGTGCAAGGAGACAAGCCCAACTAGCATTGTTACCTATATTAGCAATAATGGATTGATTACAAATCTTGTTTACTTGTATTGATCAAAAGCGGCTCAGCTAGATAATGGGAAATGATTAGATAAGATGTGAACAAGAGGATGATAAGATAATGATAAGATAGGATGCATCAGAGAGTGATTGTGATATTCTGCTTACATAAAGACAATGGTCTATTGTTCTGAGCAGTCTATTGTTCTAAACAGTCCAAATGGAGATAGAGCCCATTGTTCACAGCCTCTTTGATGCCATCCATTGTTCTCATGACTCAGTCCTATTGTTCTCACTTTCCCATTGTTCTCAGTCCCCCATTGTTCTCCAACAGTATAAATAGGGCCCCCAAATTCCAGTAGTCAGTAGGATTTCCCCCCTCACCACTCAGTAGTCACTCTCAGTTGGGTTCACACAGTGTGATCCCTCATTCTCTTAGTAGTAGTAGTTACTCATTGTAGTAGCTAGTGCTTGCAATCCAGTCTAGTTCACTCTTATTCTATCATTCCCTGAGTTCCCCTTGTCATCAAGGAGAATTCACCCAGTTCACTCAGTTCAATCAATTCATTAGTCAGCATTAGTCAGCTAGATACATTTCTAAGGTTAAGGTTTCATCCTAAATAGATACACTTCTAAGGTTAAGGTTTCATCCTAAACAAAAAACAGAGTATTCAAAAGGTATTAAAGATATCCCTGAACTAGTAGCCAATGTGCGTTTGAAGCTTCGGATTTAAGTCAGATATTATAATACCCAGAGATACTCTTGATTGAATAGGCCCTGTAGCCAAAACTGTCCATATTCAACTGGTGAATATTGTTATCAGTATTCATTAGTTCATATTTTTATATTCTAGTAGTGAATATTAGTATTTTCAGTACATCACACACCCAATTGCTATTCATACCTACTCAAAGTCTCAATTCTTAATTGAAGAGACCTCACTATTACATTCTATTGATTCATATAGTACATATACCCACAAACCCCTTCCTGATAGGTTATTTAGATATTAAAAACCCACGAACAACAAGAAGATACCTGAACAAAGTCAACTCCGGTAATTCTTGGTGAAACAAACATTCACATAACAGCGTATGGAATTCATTTCTAACGGCTTCGAAAATCTACTATACTACTACGAGAAAAAAGCGTATGGAATTCATTTCTAACGGCTTCGAAAATCTACTATACTACTACGAGAAAAAAGCGTATGGAATTCATTTCTAACGGCTTCGAAAATCTACTATACTACTACGAGAAAAAAGCGTATGGAATTCATTTCTAACGGCTTCGAAAATCTACTATACTACTACGAGAAAAAAGCGTATGGAATTCATTTCTAACGGCTTCGAAAATCTACTATACTACTACGAGAAAAAAGCGTATGGAATTCATTTCTAACGGCTTCGAAAATCTACTATACTACTACAGTTAATAGAAAAATGTGACGAAATGCTTGCCTTGACATTTGTTTGCTCATCATATTGATGATTGTCAGAACCTCTCACAAAACTCGATATTGTCCTTTCAGTAATCATCATTTCCTGTGTCTTTTGGAAGCAATAACCTCCAATTCAGCTGTCTTTATGCTTCTATCTGTGGCAATGAGTGTGAAAAACTTGAAATATGCTGGTGAAACTCAGCAATGCTGCCGATCATGTGCTTACATAATCCGGCACACCCAATTATGACATTCATGTTACTTGTCTTAATTATACCTATGATTATCTTGGCTGCCACAGTTGCAACAGTCATTTACTGTTGCTTCGTGATGTGATGCCCCATGATAGAAGATCCACCGGGAGTTACCCACAGGACAAGCATACTCCCTCCATGGCAACATGGTCTTCCCTCGGGCATATTGCTTCAGATGACTCGCATCTCCATATAGTTGTCCTCATCCACCTGCACTTCACCCTCCTTTCATAACCAGCAAACATCCTGCCAACTACTACTGTCTGAGCATGCTTGACCCAGCAGCCAGCTGATTCTCCATAACCTCGAGTTCATTTGGCCAATCAATGTAAGGGACTGCGCCATCTGAGCATGCTCGACTCATGGACATACACATTGGTCATTGCAGACATGAAGCCGCCACTCGAGCATGCTTGACTTGCAGACTAAAAAGCCGCGACTCGAGCATGCTCGACCTGCAGACATAAATATGTCCAATGCCATGCCCCTCCATCCATGCATGGCTCTGTGTCAGTTTATATGATATGGACTTCATCAACTCTCAGTGGCCACAGGTAGGTATGCTCAAAACACTAGACAAAGTGTTTGGTGCATATCTCATTCAATACTTGTCCGTTTTGCATGATCCGCGGCTTAAAATGACCGCACGAATGATCTCCACTGATCCACCTGAGAGCCGCGGGTCGAGCATGCTCGAGTCGCGGCGTGTTGGTCCGTGAATCAATCATGTTCAAGTCACTGCTTGTCTGTCCGCGGGTCGAGCATGCTCGACTCGCGGCTTGTATGTCCACAGGATGAGCACACTCAAGTCATGGCTTGTATGTCAACAGGTCGAGCATGCTCAAGTCATGGCTTGTCTGTCAACAGGTCGAGCATGCTTGAGTCGCGGCTTGTATGTCTGTGGGTTGAGCACCCTCAAGTCACAGCTTGTCTGTGTGTGGATTGAGCATACTCAAGTCATGGCTTGTCTGTCTGCAGGTTGAGCACGCTCAAGTCATGGCTTGTCTGTCCACAGGTTGAGCACACTCAAGTCATGGCTTGTCTGTCCACAGGTTGAGCACGCTCAAGTCATGGCTTGTCTGTCCGCAGGTTGAGCACACTCAAGTCAAGGCTTGTCTGTCCATGAATCAAGCATGCTCAAGTCACGGCTTGTCTGTGCGCGGGTCGAGCATGCTCGAGTCGCGGCTTGTATGTCCGTGGGTTGAGCACACTCAAGTCACAGCTTGTATGTCAACGGGTCGAGCATGCTCAAGCCATGGCTTGTCTGTCCACAGGTCAAGCATGCTTGAGTCGCAGCTTGTATGTCCATGGGTTGAGCACCTCAAGTCACGGCTTGTCTGTCCGCGGGTCGAGCATGCTCGACTTGCGGCTTGTATGTCCACGGGATGAGCACACTCAAGTCATGGCTTGTATGTCAACGGGTCGAGCATGCTCAAGTCATGGCTTGTCTGTCCACATGTCAAGCATGCTTGAGTCGCGGTTTGTAGGTCCATGGGTTGAGCACCCTCAAGTGATACCTTGTCTGTCAGCCGATCGAGCATACTCAAGTCATGGCTTGTCTGTCCGCAGGTTGAGCACGCTCAAGTCAAGACTTGTCTGTCCACATGTCAAGCATGCTTGAGTGGTGGCTTGTATGTCTGTTGGTTGAGCACGCACATGTCCCGGCTTGTCTGTCTGTGGGTCAAGCATGCTCAAGTCGCCGCATGAGCATGCTTGAGTCGCAGCTTGTATGTCTATCAGTCAAGTATGCTTGAGTCAAAGCTTGTCTGTCTACCAGTTGAACACACTGGAGTCATGGCTTATTGGTCTGTGGGTTGAGCATGCTCAACCTGTGGCTTCATGTCTGCAGCATCCAATGTATGCTTCTGTGGGTCAAGCATGATGGAGTGGCAGCTTATTGGTCCGCGAGTCGAGCATGCTCGACCCGCGGCTGCCATGTCTGTCGGGTGAGCATCCTCGAGTTGTTGGAATCTTAGATGTATCATACAAAGACATACTTAATATATTTCTATTCATTGAGTGTGTTTGATGCACCGAATGCAGATGCCTGCAATCCAAGTACAGGCAAATTGCAGAATGCTATAGCTTGATTCCGCGGGTCGAGTAAGCTCAACCCGCACATATGTTTCCACCGCTGTACCACACAGCATTCACAGGGCCAAAAATGTACGCGTAGTGGGTGACATTTTCCATTTCTCACAAGCCCAACGCTAGTCTTAGCCTAACTCTTTTACAAAACACTATATATAATACTCACATCCATTTTATTCCTCCTGACAGTTAAACACGACGGGCAGATAAAAGCCTTCTTCTCGTTCACCGTGGAACCCAGGATGCAACCAGTTTGCTGGTTTCCTTTCGATACGCACACACCGTCTCCACAGACGGTGCAGTATTTCAGCTGTCCGTAGTCGCGGCACATGCTGCAGTACTGATGCTGGTCATAATAGATCGATGTCAGTTGACGTAACGCCTAGCCTTGGTAACCCGTACCTCGTGTGGACCGTACCGAGGTCCTTCAATTAGAAGTTGCGGCTCACTCGCAACTTCCTCTACAACTTGAGTAGTCGAGGGGCCATCATCAGCTGGGATCACTGGACCGACCGTTCCTACAGCACTTAGACCGTGGAGTTTACTCAAAGCAGTCAGCTTAACCTGGAGGGCGTTGAGCTGGGCTTTGGAGCTGCCTCCTTTGGACTTCTTCGCGTTTTGTTGAGTCCTTGCCATCGAAGTAATAGGTTGAGACGTCTGAGTGCGAAATCTCTGAGTACGAAATCTCTGAGTGCGAAATCTCCGATAATGGTTAGTATTAGTAAGCGCTAGGTTCGAAGGGACACAGCAGTTTTTGCAGAGTTGAGCCAAATAAACCAGCTAAATTGATGGCGAGGGTGTTATCTGTACAAGACGGCACTACACTATGTAATCGGAGTAAGACATGTATTGAGGTGGATATTAATGTTGCTTGGATGAAAACTCCCTTCTACTCTCCCTTTTGCCTGCGTGCAAACCCCTGGCTGAGCATGGGTTGGTAGTGGCTGATATGTGGGTATGTGGGCCGGTGAGTATCGTATCGCTCGTGGACATCATCCCTCATGAAGTATGCCACGCAAATTCTCTCCCCCCTCGTCCACCTTTGGACCCTGTGAGACAGAAGTCTTCCAGCAATCAGAACCACCGTTCCTGGATCGTATTTAAGCCTAAGCCCAACATCTGGGACATCCAAGAAGGCACCACTATGTGTTCCGGCAGATACCAGGGCGTCAAAACATGTGGGCCCTCCACCAGGATCTCGGTGTCGTTTGGTTTCCCGATTGACAATGACGGCCATTGCGGAGTATGAGGATGTCCAATGTGAAATATGAGGGTGTTTCGCCTGATCCTGGATTCGGTTCATCGCCTGCATGCCTGCACGTCGCAATTGAGGTGTCGTGACGGCCAATATGGCTTCTAGCAGTTGGTTAAGAGACTTCATCTTTTGCAAGAATGGTAAAACGGTAGGGTCGATGATGGTTAGGGACGGGTTGCTCTGGTGTTGGAGGGTCTGCATGAAAAATGCTTCGTTTTAGCCCTTAGTAAGCTCGTAACCTTGGTGTTGACTTTACTGAGTGTGCTTGAGCAAACCACTCGGGTGACATATCCACCACCCCTGTTTGGAATTCAGCGTTGACGAGAGGCGGGTGAAACGCTGAGGTCCTCCAGGCAATTTTGGCAGTGTGGCCTTGTTGTTGTTGCCGTGATAATTTGGCCTGGATGTTTGCCATGGCTTTGGTTAATAGTGGTGAGAGAATCTTAATGGCTTCATGGATCTCGGTCTGTGCTGTGGTCAGAGCGGCCTGAGCACGTTGGTTGAACTCACCTTGAGTTGATCACCCAAAATGTCTGGCAGATACCAGAGGAGAATCCGACCGTATTTGTCCGTGAGGACAGCAGGCGAGTCTACTTCACCCAACGCTTCTTGTTGATAGAAAGCATTCAGATTTCGGTCCATCGACATCTCATCCCCAGCTTCATTGACTACACCCATCTTGACTTTATCCGCCCACCTGTCAACATCAAACTGGATGCTAACTAACCGCCCACATGAATGTTATTAATAAGCACACGCCTGGTTGTTGGCCACTCACTGTTGTTGAGCAGGGCCTGTGCAACAATATTGGTGACCTTGTTGTATTGTTGTTCTGTATTCATTGCGTTGGGCAATCTGAGTGACTGGTGGACTAGTTTCTGTCTGGGGTGGAATTCAAAGCCTAAGCATGTCTGTAGGGTTTTTTAGATGAGGTTAGTTGTATACCTCAACCTGATCCTCTCCACATCAGAGGATTTAGGTGGTGTCACGCCTGGTTGGTCATAAAAGCTTGTGGCATCCGACAACACCTGTGACAGCATGGCGGTCATAAGCGTCTCTGTGGGATCTGTGGCCATGATGAGGGTAAAAGATAAGGTTACAAGTATTATGTAACCTTGGATTTAGCCTCCGACGAGCTAGGACCCATGAATATAAGTGGCAATGCCTCCGCGGAATCCGGACCAAAATCGTGAAAAAAGGTACCCTATGCCTGATTTTTTCCGGACCAAAAGTCCCAAATTCTGAAAAATGCCACATTATTTATCCGGCCAAATTTTCGTAAGAGTGTCAAGGTCTCATCCATTTCCTAAGCCAAATTTTCGTAAGAGGTCTCATCCATTTCCGGACCAGTTTTGCATCCCATGTGATTTTCTGGCACAACTCCGCCTGTCTTTCTTTCATGTCAAGTCAGAAATGTCGATCTAAGTAGGGAGTGCAATGCTACCAGTTTACATGTTGAAAGTTACCCCAGTCCCTCTAACGAGCTCTCTAACGTTGCTAGCATCTATTGTGAGATGGACACAATCCACGACGACTTGGCTGCAGACCTATGGCAGAGCTCTGACTGGATCTGTAACAATAAGAAGTACCCCACCAACAACACTCCCTCTTTCATTCTGGCAGCATGCGCTGAAGTCCTGGAAATACCTACGTCACACACAGGACTCATTCCATATCCAAGACTCTCTGTCACCGAGTTATTAAAATTGATTATTCCCAGCCAATCCTCTGCATAGATACGGCTGTTACCTGGATCTCACAGTCTGCAGCTCTGAGTACTGATCAGCGCCACCTCGAGCTTGATGATTCTTTCTCAATTTTCACAAGATACAAGAAATACATACCACAGCTCCTAGCAGCCGTCAAGCATCTTCAAGTCTTGCGTAGAAATCCAAGGTCTAGGAAGGGGGAATTGACTGAAAAAGAAGCGGACATGGAGGTACTATCCAGCGACGAACTAGCTTAGAGTATGTGCCTACGCAGCAATCCGGACTTTTTTTATATTTTGGAAGGCCTCCGCCAGAGTCCGGCCCCAAATCTGAAAATTGGTCGCATGCCTGAGTTTATCCGGACCTTTTCGAGCAAATTTGAATTTTTTTTGCCGGACCTAAAGGGGGTCTGCTGCGGAGGCATTGTGACTTATATTCATGGGTCCTGACGAGCTCCCTTCTAAAACCTAACCCCCACTGATCTTCACCTTCACCTGACTGAAACTATCATAGTGTGCTCCCAAAACAATGTCCAGCCAGATTAGTGGTGCTTTAGGGGCAGGGAAGCATATCAGGAGAGCCATGGCATGGTTGGGGAATGTATGGAAGTCTTAGCCTCCGTTTGTATTTTACATCCAGCTCATATATCACTGGAATGGTAGATATCTGACGTCTGATCGGTGCGATGGACATTATTATGATATTACAACAAATTGCAAGAGAGTTGAATATGGTTAATCCCACCAGACCAATCCAGACCATAAAGTTTAGGATTCTAACTGGGTTACCACAAGTGCATTTAAAAGCTAGTGCCGTCCAACAACACCTGTGACAGCATGGCGGTCATGAGCGTCTTATGATAAGGGTTATAAGTATTATGTAAACTGAATCTAAGCAAAAATTTAATAGATTCCTTGTGTTGGTCACTATCGCTGAATTGAACTTACTTAAATATGCCTCCAGTGGCCCAGGCCCAGCCCTTATCGACTAACTGTCATGCCATCAAGTTCTAATCTAACACCACAAAGCATTGACACGGCAGTGAGCTCACGCAGTCGACCTGCCAGTCGGTCAGCCAACACATCGAGTCTCACCGAAGCTGCAGATTCAACTCACCAACTTCCAGAATAGCGAAAAGTCGCAGTATTTACGACACATGGTGTGTTGCCATGATGGTGGAAGAGCAACCAAGCGCCATGGATGTGACTGAGGTTGGCGATGCAAGATTACGCTCTGCCTTGCAAGCCATGGGGTCAAGGCGGCCAGAGCTAACCAAGTGGGCTGTACGTCCAAGTTCCATTACATTCAACGGGTCAAAGGAATATAGCCACCTTGATTTTTCAGGCGAGGCGTTTTCATAATGATGTAAATTCCGTGCGGCATGGCTGGCTAGAGGACCCAGAGCTCACGCAAGTGTCACTCGTGAATGTTGGCCGTGAGTGTGTCAACTTTGGATCCTGTTGGGAGTCCTTGGTCAGGGGTTGGACTGCTGCCAAAGCTATGTCGGATACTGAAAGTGAACCAACCTGGAGGGCTGAGGTGTGGCAGATGGTGTTCATGGCAGCCAACATGTCTGATCGCAAATCGGCTGATTGGGTCAATGAGTGAGTGATGCTAGCAGGTGAACTCACCCGGATCGTGACCGTCATGACAGCACTGAACAAATGAAGCTCCCAAACGGTGTTTTCGGCCTAGGAACCGAGAATTTCCCCCCGTCACTTCGAGGTGCTTACCAACAGCCTGACTTTGTGTTTCGAGAAAATCTGTCAACACAAGACCCTGCAGAGAAAGAACTACTATCACGTCCAGAGGCGACAGTGGGCACACAAAGGGCCTTCTTTGCAGTTCTATTGGCAGAGGGCAAACCGGCACAGGGTAAATGGGTTGGATTTGCTAAGCGGCAGGGAAGCATGGGTGCAGCTGCCTGCTGCTATCATCTTATATCTTTGGGTTCAAGCAATCCTTGGGTTGTGTTCGCCGGTATGAATGGTAGCAAGGTGAGATGGTATGCCATGAATGGGACCGATGTTGGTGGGGGGAATTGGAAGTTGACATATCGACTATTGGAAAATATGGACCTCGACTTGAGGAGGTTTGGGGATTGCCTGTCTGTGTTCGCTCTGGGTGAAGCCATGAGGGTTAGCGGGGATGACGCCCTAGACAACTTCAAAGACAGATTGAAGTCTGCCCTTGCTAGAGAATCTGGGATCGCTCGATGGTGGTTAGATGACCCAAGGAGTACTGGGTTATCTGGGAGTCAATCGCATGGGGGCAGCGCAGCAGGTGCCGGCCAAGGGGAACAATCCAAAAAACGGAGAAGGCAAGACCCAGACACAACGTCCCAGACCACGACCACGTCATCCCAAAGTAGCACGCACACACAAACTGGCTCTCAAGGCTTAGCATCTGGCAAGCGCCAGGCTATATTGGAGTGGCTAGGCTCTGGGACGGACATGGGAGAGACGGTTAGAACCGGTGTTACTGCCGAACCCAAGCTTGCAGAACCTGAGTCACTGCCTAAGGGCCGATGGGGCAGCGGGTTCAAATGGCTGCATTCTATACTGCGACGGTTTTAAAAATACTATAACCCTTCTCAAACCCCTCCAACAACTTCCAGTTGTTGTATGACCTTTATATGTTGACTTCTTGTCTGTTTGTATTTTACACACTGGAATGGTAGTTGTTATATGACATCTCATCCATGTGATGAACATTATTATGATATTGTATTATACTTCATTGTCATGCTGTTACTTTTGCAAGAGTTGAATGTGGATGATCCCACCAGACCTAACCAGAACTTAAAGTTTAGGATTCTAACTGGGAAACCAAAGGTGCATTCACAATCTTGAACTTTGCGTCACATGACAAATACCCCTCTTATGCGCTCTCACCAACAATTCCTTCTGAAATGGCCTCGGTCAGTGCCTAGAAAGGCTGAATGTGATGCTGCCCTCAGGTTCCGCGAGGGCAATGGCATTCTCAAACCAACATCTGCTTCTAACTCTATCCCAATTTATGTCACCACCGCTTGGGATACTGAAACCGGTAGAATGTCGGACAAGTCATCCACTGCGCTTCCTGGACATTACCGGCGTTTCTGGGATCAGCTAAACTTTATTATCATTTATTATCAAGAGGCTTATAGGTGGCTCAGCCAATGGCTTGAAGACAAATCCCGAGGTTATCAGCTGTTACGCAAGGCAGTAGAAACTCACGTCAAATGGATCGTCTATTCTACCAAAGTTCAAGACTTAGTCAAACAGGTACTAAAGGACGAGGCAGTGACAACTTGGACTGGTGAAACACGTATACCTATTTTTGATGAGTGGATTGTAAAGGACCAGTGGGATTTGCATCGCGCCACTAAAAAGGCACTGGTGTCTTCAACAAGCTTGAATCATTTCAAGTTGGATCCATTCAAGGATGGAAAAGAATTTGGCAAGTGACGTTTGACTTGTCAAAATAATTCCTAACCAATGTGGCAGATTATAAGAACGTATTTCCGGAGATGTTGGCTCCCTCCAACCCAGCTGAGAACTTTAACTGCGCACGATTGGGCATTCAGCACTTTGACTTCGATAAATATATGATGGGCCTATTAACAGATATCGGGATTATACCCAAGGGGTTAGGAGGACCATCTAAATCTACGGTTGAAACCCATCATGAAATGATTGGTCAAGATGTTCTCTGTGATGCTGGCTCACTTGTGGTTAAAGAGAATCTCTCGTCCCTGGTATGCTATAAACCATTACATTTAGGTGTTTTCCATGAATGATTTTGCTCAGGCCCTGTTAGAGTCAGCTTGTCCTGATTTAGGCTTCAGAGGTGACGGTGAAGGCTTAAACAGCCAGGTCAAATTGGTCTCATCTTATCTTCCTCACCATCCTAACTCGATTTCAACCAGGGGTCCACCTTACACCAACAAGTCAATCATAATGGCAATCAGCCTAACCAAAACATTTCTCAGTCACCGGTATGACCTCCAAGTTTGGTTTGGGTGGTTATGTTTTCAATGATGTATCCTCTGACAGTCAGACTTGTCATCAGAGAACCCACTTAATATACAGGACCACAGTGATTATTGGCCAGGATCATCTCAACAGACAGATTGCTGTGAAAATCTAGTCAGCTCAGTCAGTTTTTTCTTTCTGGGGTTCAATCCCTTCGTAACCAATTATGCCAACAGAATGCCAACCCCGATCAGAGTATATCTGCTGGTCAGTGTGACAGATTCTCTAACCTAATGTATTGTTCTCTCATCAAGCATGTGTAGTTTCACCTTTATCACCGGTTCAACCTAAACCCCAATCTAAACCCAAGACATCATCTGGAACATTAATTCCTCACATAGATCTTAGAGAGAAGATGAGAGGAAGGACAAATACAATTTTTAAGAAAACAGATTTGTATGTGACATTTGCATTCAAGTCGATGGGGTTATTTAACTTCATTTCAAGAATCATTATTCCCAACCCAGGCACCGCCATTATTAACACACTACCCAGAATTCAAGATAATATTCTGGTAAGTAGTTTGAATTTTGTACATCACACTCAAGGCAAGTCTTATGAGAAATAGTATCATAGTTCCGATGGGGATTCCGCTGTTCATTGCAATTCTGAGATGATTGATGCCACCAATTGCAC
The DNA here is from genome assembly GCA_963556145.1 of Hygrocybe punicea. Lineage (NCBI taxonomy): Eukaryota > Fungi > Basidiomycota > Agaricomycetes > Agaricales > Hygrophoraceae > Hygrocybe > Hygrocybe punicea. Next base: position 9,464,390 of record OY744461.1, on the reverse strand, counting down.
AGATTCTTCGAACTGGTATGTTGAACAATTAGTAATGCTTCCTTATCCTCATTGGTCGTTACAGTCTGGACTCACCATTGACCGAGCTTGAAATAGTCATTCATAATTCTGCGACGTCGGCAGATGATTATGATTTGTAAGCTTGGCTATTGTGTTGAAGCTTCCTCTTGCATAATGCAATTTTTGCAGTGATGAGCCTAATAACCCTAACCAACCAAATGATGACTTGGAAGATTTGTGGTCATACGATGATGATCGTAACCCTTTAAGGTAAGTTTACATGCAGAATTTGGACTCTGGTGTGCTTACTTGTGTTGTTTGCTTTTTATGATTTTATCAGTAAGGATTATTTGGTCAAAGGGCCAATTTCAGGTGTTATAAATACATTTCACATATGGGATAACTAATCTAAATATGTCTTGCTGGGCTGAATCCAGATGTTGCAGAAAGGTTGGAGGTCGAGGTAACCAGCCAGAGGATGGTGTATGAAGACAGGTATGTGGATCTTTGATCGCTCTTAAACTAATTCCAAAACATGCCTCAGGACTCCTCTGTATGTGCCTCAAGATTTATCAGAGTGTGTTATATTTTTCACTTGGAGCATAAACATTTCATCATTGGTTTGGTCTGTAATTTCAGGGATTCCTCACCAGCCGTTGCAGTGGGGAGGGTTAGTGCATCTTCCTCGGAAGAAGAAACTTTAATGGCCAGTTTTCAAAGAAAAGAAGCTCATGTGGTGTCTTCCTCTGACGAGGAAGATACCTTGTTTGCCAAGTGGAAGAAACAGCACAAATCTGCCCCAATCGGAACCCCTAAATCTGGTGGGAAGAAGAAGACTTACACCTTGAAAACTGCCATCGTAGTCAGTCCCAGGAAGGGAGATCGCGCTAAATCTGCTGGAATTGACACGAGCAAAACATCCACCCATCAACAACAAGAAGCTTCAATTGTTTTCCTGGATGGTTTGGCCCATTCATTGGAAAGATTGGCAAACTTGACTAAAGATAATGGATCTCGTGGTGTAAGCCCTCATTTGTTCAATTCCTCTTGTGAATTATTTTTATCAGGTTGGATTGTTTCTAGAAGACAATGGATGAGTTACTGTCATTTTTTGAGACTTGGAATGCATTGTGGGCTAGCCATGAACGCGACTGTTTGGATAAAATCAAGTCCATCAGGGCTGATTCCAAAACAAAGGTAATGAAACTTCTTTTCATCAGAATCACTGCTGAAACTCCTTGGATAGAAATCTGTCGGCAAAGCCTTTTTGAAGAAAATAGTGCCTTGGTTGAAGGAACATGGTAATGATGATCAGAAATTGATGCAAGGGGTAATCTCTATGGCCTTGGCATTCACGGGCAACATGTAGATAATGGTTAGACCTGGATATGTGTTAGAATCGTATTGTTTGCTCTCATATATACTCAGGCTTGGATGTTGCTAGCTTATATTTTCTGGCAACTAAACTCAGACTGGGGTTTGGTCGGGTTTTTTTCTAATAGTGTTCTGACCACTTTTACTCACCACATCGCTGCATGACTATAATCTCACCACAAAGGAAGAGGTTAAGCTAAAAAGCTAAAAAGCCAGCTAACTCCCAAAACCCTAACTTGAAATGTAACTGGATTGCTGCATGACTGGCCATAATACAAGTAAGACATATATCCCCATAAGCTAACCAAAGACCAGCTAACTCCCAAAATCCTAACCAACCTGGCAATTGTTTGCTCACATGATTTCGTTTGGCTGACTAACCCAGCTCACTCTCACTCTCTTCACCTCATGTCAGCTCTATGCGGTTTTGGTATTTGACGCTCATCTGATGCAACTCTCCATGATTATTAGATGGCTTCATCCCGGAACTTGATCAGACAAGAACTCAAACCCAATAATTCCAAGTTTGGAAAATTGGCCACCTACGAGTCTCTGAAAAGTAGGTTGGTTGTCTGAACTTACCTGGGCATTGACCCTTGGACTTTCTTTGTCTATAGTCATGGGTAACTCGGAGGATGGTTTGGTGGAATTCTTTCGTGGGGACCAGTAAGGTCTTGCTTTTGCTTCTTCCTCATCTAACCTCTCTTTGCGGTTAGTGTCATGGTTGTCCCTCATGAAGAAGACTTGGGTGAATTGGATAATGATGGTTTTTTGGCCAACCCCGATAATTATTATCATGCAACCATTGTGGACATTCGAGGAAACTTGGACAAATCAGGATCGGTCTGTTTTCATTCTCTAAAACTTTCAACTGTCCAATCTTGGAGTAGATTTGGATCAAGATAAGTTGGTTTTATACTGCCGACCATATTAGGTCTGTCTTCCCCACAGAGAGTGCTCATCTGTGAGTGGTTATTGCATTGTACCCTTCTCAAATAGTGCTTCATGGGTAGCAGGCCATTGGACAAAATGGGTTCAAATGAGTTGGTGGCTTCCAATCACGAGGACATTATTGATGCTGCTTGTATTGAATGTAAGTCTTTGACTTCTCTCAAACATCAACCAGCAAGTTGAGCTTGTCGGACAGCGCCCTCTTCCTTGCTACACTTCGATGACACTTTGTGTCTGCATTCCGACATCCCAACTGATTCCTATTATTCACGTTGGACTCTCAACGTCAAATCCATGACATTCACAGTGCGGTTAAATCATCTTCTCCTGATATTTCTGTGCTGATTTGACTTATTTTCAGAAGCTCAAAATGTCCTGTGTCATAGGCTGTCATGGTTTGTATGCGCCAGAAAGTGACATTCAGCGTTGGTGTTCCACTTGTCAGACATGGTTTCACACAGAGTGTATGGAGGTCCAACAGGAGGAAGCTACATTTGAAATAACAGGCCTAAAATCTCCTCCTGCCGGTGTTGATGAAGATCTCCTAACCATTGCAATTAAACCAATAGAGCGGGGACTTCTTTCAATTCATGGGTTGGTCGGCAATGGCGAACAGCAATTGTTTTCCAGATGGTTGTTATCCGAGGCCAATAAAGGGGAGAAGAACTGTTCTCTGCAAAATCTCAGCAAAAAGTATGTGAGGAGAGTTATGGGTGATAATCCTGTGTATTATGAATGTCCTTATTGCACACGTAGTTGGATTTAGTCATTTCCCTGCTCACCTTACGTGATGCCTCGTGTAGGTTGGGGGTTGTGCCTGTATTACATATTGTATCTTGCTTTCCGTCATCATGTCTGACTCTTCGACTTCATCGGATTCCAAATTTTCTGATGACCTGCTCTCCGTAGCAAATGAATTTCAAGGAAAGCTGGACTTGATGGCTTCCCGAGTCTCCTCCTCATCATCTTCTTCTGATCCTATGGACTCATTGTCTGTCAATCCCACATGGAAATCCATCCTGACCTCCTCTCAGGCCTCTCAGTTGACTTCTAAGCAACTGCAATCAGCGTTTGATGTATTAGCTGGGTTGCCTTTGCCTTCTCAAAATTTCTCCTCCTCTTCCTCCTCTTCCTCCAATCATTCCACACACTCAGACACTTCCGATGGTTATCAGCCTTCTGGTGACATTGTGCCTTTGCAACTTGAAGACTGGGATACCAATCGCTCCACATCTAATTCTCACAATGAACATGGGCCTGATAACAATGATAACAATGATCAGCATGACAAAGGTGGGCTTCAGCAATCCCATAGCTTAGCTTTCAGCCTCATTTATCTTTATCTTTATTTCTAGACCTGATTCTTTGTAATCCTATGGTGTGGAGTGTTCCTCTGTTGGAGATTCAAACTTTGTGTATTGGAAAGTGGTTGGATCAAACCATAATCAACTTTTATCTCCTTTACCATTGGCTCCACAACCGAGACGATGCCCTCTTTTACCTGGTGAACTTGGAATTGACTCTGAATTCGAGAATTATGCCAAATCAGATGCAATTGGATTCTTATGAATCTTACACCGGTCAACGTCGCCCATTCCCTCCACGTCCCGTGATCGCAGTCATAGGTCATTCTCATCATTTTTTTGTCGCCATCTTCGATTACACTGCAATGATGGCCTATGTTCTGGGTTCGAGAATCTCTCACTCAGGTTATTATCATATCGACTTTCCCTGGAATGATTGGAATGGTCCACAGTTGTGGAATTTCTTGGCCGCTCTCCATGGTTGGCAAGCTGGAGACATAAATGAAGTCGAGGTGGTAGCCAGACAATGGCGTCAGGTCTGTCTTGTGCTCAAAATTCAGTTGATCTTTCTTTACGATTCTCTTTTCAGAATGGATTGGATTGTGGACCGATAACTGTCTCGGTAATTTTAGCTCTCTTGTCCAGAGGGTTGGAATTCGATGATTCCGGTCACATTCTCTGTCCCTCCATTCCTTGCGCTCATCTCCAGAGGCAGCATATGTTTGAGGTTATAGTGGAACAAACATTTATTTGCTTCACCACCTGGAAAGCCATGAAAGAGTCCCATCCCATTGCTTGGGTTACTGAACCCATCCAAGCTTCCGTGGATATGCTGGAGTCTGGTCAAGAATGGCTGACCAAAATCAGCAGAATGTCAAAACAATTTAAGAAGGCCCAATCCCATTGCCCAGATTGCAAACGAAGTAGAACCATTATGGCGGCCAAGATCAAATCCTCGTCTAACCCACATTCAAGTTCCAATGATAGCCAGAGTGGCAATGAGCCAGAGAGCGAGGACCAGGAGAGCAGTGAGTAACATTCTTGTGTTTCTGATGAGTATTCCTTTCATCTTGACACGATTCTGCAGGACAACAAAAATTCCCTGCTCATCTCAAGAATAATACGTTCATGAAAGGGGCTCGAAACAGAGCGTTCTTGGCGCCTCGTAGGTTGAAAGCCACCGATAACACGATTCCCTTGCCACCCCAATGTTTCATCCCTCTTCCTTCTAATTCCAATTTCGATGAGTATTTCCTGGGGCCGACCTTGGAAGACAATGCGACATATCCAAAATATCTTGACAATTTCCCAACCAATCCTTTTGCCATGCCCACCATCCGTTCATCATGGGAACATTACAAAGACTATGGTTACAGGTTGGAACCCAGTTTCGCCCTCATGTTCAATAATGTCGACCCCATCCTCGTCCAAGAACATCTCCTGCCTGTCGGGTCATCACTCACAGGGGAAAGCACCTCCGATCACATCACTGGTGATTATTCTCTGGCAAGACGTGGTCACGAGGACATCAATGTCGATGTTAACGATATCGTGACTATGGGAATGGAAGACATGTTGTCTCATGCTGGTAGAGAAAACTCCATAGAGAGTTTCAATGCCTTTGTTTGCGGTCGATCTTCTTATGGCCATTATATCCACCTATCTCTCGAGGAAGACAAAGTTCATTTGGAGGAAGATGAAATAACCTCGTGTTTCGACATCGATAGCATGATCTGGGTCACTCACAAACTCCATTTTCTTCAAGCCATCAAGATGTTCGTGTTGCCATACGAAAGGAGGGAAGCTCCTATCCACAGAAACAATCACGTTTATGTGGACATCCTTCTTCCTCGTTCAGAGCTCGACAAGGACAGCGGTGGTCGATCAGAGTGGCTATCCAAGTCATTTCCTTTGTCTGGAATACCTCACACCCACTTTGCTCATCTTGGAGATGGTGCAGGAAGCGTGAACATATATGTTTTCTTTCCACGGATGATTCACCGGGACGAGTTCAGGGGCTTTCGAGTCAACCGGATTCCTTTCGAAGTGCAATCTTTGTGGTTTACAGAGGTCGTCCTCCCTTCCATCATTGCCTCCACAGTTCCTGGCTGTTTGGAGTACACAGATTTCACTCTGGATGAGTGGAGATGGAAGGCTTCAGTAAATCATAGATTCGTCGACACCAAGACCACTCCTGTTCGTGCTTCTGCCCTTGATGATTTGCAGTATTGCATGAAGAAAATCATTATGGAAAATCCTGACAATCTCGATCTCTTCGGTTCCTTCTTCTTCGTTTGCGACTTTCGAAGCTCCAAAAACCTTACCGTGGAGGATGACCCCTATCAAGCTTTGATGAGGGAGTACCCCGGAATGGATTGGGACTATGCTATGGATCGATCCAATGGACAACTCTTCCTCGACTTTGGGATTTCTTTCCATCCAAATCCCAAAGATGCAACCCCATTGGTCGGTCTTTGGAAGCTGCCCGTTGTGCAAGGTTCATATCAAGCCGCTGGGATGAAGCAGAGCACCATCCATAACACCAACACTCTGGCACAGTACGGTGGCATGCAGGCTGAAATGCAACAGGAGAGGATGAAGGCAGTCCAGTTTACTTTTCGTTCTTCCTATGGCCTGTACTTTGAGGCCATTCGCCGTCCAGGGTCTAACTCCTACTTTTGCGAGGACCGTGAGGCTTACTTTGCCTCCCCCACTTTCCTCGACTGTTGCAAAAGATATGGTGGCATGTTCAAGGGTGCCAAAAGAAAGTCATTCGGGGTTAGAGAAGAAATTCGTGGAAGTGGACTGGCCATCAAGACGGCTTTGATGTCCGCAAAAAGAAAGGCTAGTTTGCTGTGTGTCTCTGGTGGTTTTCTTCTACATCTGACTTGCAGTATTTTGTGATCCAGGCATTGGATTACTTGCGGTCAGATCCCGTGTTGTGGGTTAAATCCGATCTTTGGTTCACCTTTGTGGGAAGGAGAATGTTGGAGCTCAAAAACTTCCAACTCAAGTTGTCAAAATCACGTCCCTCCAACTATGGAATCATCACTAGTCTGATCATGCATCTGATCCGGAACATCATCACCACCCCCATAAACATCTACAGCTATCTTAACGCTGCTCTCATTGACCTCAATTTCGGTCCCTGCATAGAAAGATTTGGAATGTTCTTTCTGCATGATATAGACATTTCCAACAACATCTTTCTTCCAGGATTGGAGCAAAACGACAATGATGAGGTGGCCAAGGTGATGAAGCTGGACAAGAGGGCACGCAAAAAGGCTAGGACAATCAATTTCATCAATTCTGAACCAAATGCTCAGTATCCCATCGGTGACTCGCCTCCCTGGAAGTTGGTGGTTCAAGCTGTTCAAGACTCACCGGAGACGATGTTGAAGGCTTGGGAATGGAGTGCCATGTATGACCAGCACGCCCAGGCCAATGATCTATTTATCAGAATGACAGTCGATCTCTGGCTTACCGTGGTGGACGATGCCATGTATGGCCTACCTCCCAAGCCCACCACCCTTCAAGAAGCCATGGAATGTTGGACGGTACAAGCCATACAGGCATCTTTTCGTAACTGCACGTTCTTGGCTTCAAGCTACAATCTTCGAGGGGCAAAGACCGGACAAAAACACTCTTCGTTTCGCTCGATGCTCTCCATCTTTTTCCCCGCTCCCGATGCTGGTTTCAATGCCAACTCTGTTTGGCAGCCATTGATGGATAAGGGTTATATTGGGGAATATCATCATCTGTGCAAGACACTTTCCGAGCGTCGTCTCCTGGAGATTAACACGGGGCTTAGCATCATCTTTGCTCACCTTCAGTGTCTTCCTGTCAGCAAACGATGCCAGGAAGGTGGAAGAAGATGTGGAACGATATGGAAGACACGCAATGGTTACATCGAGCTGGTCACCAACTCAAGATACTACAAGCTGGCCAGGATTGGGAATGTCACCAGAGAGAAGAAACCGGTGAGAACGAGGGTAAAGGCATCCACAGCTGTGATAGCTGCGAAATTGGATCAAGAGCATCGCGGAATCCCATACAAAGTAAGCAGACGTGAATACAGGGATCGTCAAAAGTCCTGGAAGAAGGCAAATTTCCGCAAGCCTCCAGCAAGAAGACAAGAGGTCCAATCTGAGGAGAGCAGTGTCAGTGAAAGCAACGGTGATTCCACTGATGACAGCGACGATGGTGGCAGTGGGAGTTCAGAGATTGAGAAGAGTGGTGATACATGTTCAGAGAATGATGAGACAGGTGAAGAGTAGTAGTGTCTAGACATTGAGCAGCATGAAAATACTTGTCCTAGAGGCTATTGAACCATTAGATATCAATGGAATCATCTCCAAGACGGTTTTATGAATGTATTGAGTTACCCCCTGTTATAGCACAGATTCTTGGCCAGCTAGGAACCTCAAATCACTTGACCTAGGGGTTATTTCACCATGGGTTCTCAATGGAGTCATCTCCGGGTCCATTTTGTGCATGCATTCTTGAGATATATGAATGTGCTCCTCCTACCCCCTGACAGAGCACATGCTCTGGGCCAGCTAGCAACCCGAGATCACTTGTCCAGGGGGCTAGTTGATCATCAGATTTCATTGAAATGATCTCCCAGATACTTTGGTGAATGCATTCTTGAGATACACCAATGTGCTCCTCATACCCCCTAGCATAGCACATGCTCCTGGCCAGCTAGTGACCTAAAATCCCATGTCTAGGGGGTAAGTTGATCCCCAGATCGCAATGGAATCATCTCCCAGACCATTTTATGAATGCATTCTTGAGATATAGGAATGTGCTCCTCCTACCCCCCTGGCATAGCACAGGTTCCTGGAGAGCTAGCAGCCTCAAATCACTTGTTCTGGGGGCTATTTGATCACCACATTCAATTGAAACAATCTTCCGGACAATTTGGTGAATGCATTCTTGAGATATACCCATGTGCTCCTTATATCCCCCTGACATAACACATGTTCCTGGCCAGCTAGCTACCCCAAATGACTTGTCCTGGGGGTTATTTGATCACCACATTCCATTGAAATGATCTCCCACACCCTTTTATGAATGCATTCTTGAGATACAGCAATGTGCTCCTCATACCCCCCTGGCATAGCACAGGTTGCTGGCCAGCTAGCAACCTCAAATCACTTGTTCTAGGGGATATTTTATCATGGGAGTTCAATGGAGTCATCTCCCAGACCCTTTTATGAATGCATTCTTGAGATATGCCCATGTGCTCCTCATACCCCCCTTGTACAGCACATGTTCCTGGCCAGCTAGGAATCTGAAATCACTTGTTCTGGGGGTTATTTAACCATGGGAATGCAATGGAGTCATTTCCCAGACCCTTTTATGAATGCATTCTTGAGATATGCCCATGTGCTCCTCATACCCCCCTAGTACAGCACATGTTCCTGGCCAGCTAGGAACCTCTAATCACCTGTTCTGGGGGTTATTTTACCATGGGATTGCAATGGAGTCATCTCCCGGACCCCTTTATGAATTCATTCTTGAGATATGCCCATGTGCTCCTCATACCCCCCTTGTACAGCACATGTTCCAGGACAGCTAGGAACCTCAAATCACTTGTTCTGGGGGCTATTTGATCACCACTTTCCAATGAAACAATCTCCCGGACACTTTTATGAATTCATTCTTGAGATATGCCCATGTGCTCCTCATACCCCCCTTGTATAGCACATGTTCCAGGGCAGCTTGTAACCTCAAATCACTTGTTCTGGGGGCTATTTGATCACCACATTCCATTGAAATAATCTCCCGGACCATTTTGTGAATGCATTCTTGAGATATGCCAATGTGCTCCCCATACCCCCTTCTACCCCTTGTTTGCACTATAGCTCCAAAACCGGTCCGCCAATTTTGTTCAAAATTTGCACAGGACATCTCATGGGTTATATGATGACTCTAAACCATCCCACCAAGTCAGATTTTGGTGCAAATTTTCCAATGCATTGCTACCAGGCATATATAAATGTCAACTGTAAACTTGCCAAGTTTGCCTCCAACTCATTTGTTTCAGGTGTGGATTCTTCATCCACCAAGTGTTGAAGGGACACAAGATTAACCAATTTGCAGGGGTTCAAATGGTCAAGGTCGGGATCAGCAGAAGGACTGACATGTGGCAGGTAGTGGACAAAAGATTGAGAAGGTTTGTGAATGGGCTGAGAAAGAGGCAGCTCCAAATGATTGGAGACAGTTGCTTGGTCCAGTGTTTTGTGGATGAAATGATTCAGACACATTAGTACTGTTATGAATGTCCTACATGTCTTCACCAAATTTGAACTGTTGCCAGTGCACTTGTAATGCAATCATGACCAACACCATTGTTTTGTACTTGATGGAAATTTGGATGGTTAAAAACTTGCAAATTTCTCATATGGACAGTGGGATTCGGCACCAGTAGAGTGGATTTAGACAATGTTGAAGACTCCAAGGCCACAAGTCCACTTTACATGGCAAGCAGAGTTGAATACAATAGATGGTGGTACAATTGTGAACAGAGCAGAGACAAGATCATTGGCAATGAAAAGGACTATGGAGACATATAAAGTGCAGGATGCCCACAATACAGTTATGAGATTGATTTAGAAGTGAGCCCCGAAAGGAGATTCACAACCCATATAAGACATGAAAACATGACCAAACAACTTGATTATGAATCATAATTGATGCCATCATCACATGATAATTAGAAGCCAAACTTGGACTAATTTCCCACATTAACACATATTCCCCTCCCAACTTGCATGGACTCTTTCTCCATAACCGGTCCGCCGATTTCTTAGAAAATTGGTACAGAGCACCTCAGTAGTGTGCCCAATGGATTGCCAACTTAAATCTGCAACAATTTCATGTCCCAGAATTGTATATATATACATAGAAGACCGGTATAATACGTACCCAGAGATATATATGTCTCTACAGCACCTCTGCGAAGGTGAGTACCCTCCCGTTTGTTGGTGGCACCCCATGTATCATTATTTTTTATTTCTTTTATTTCTCTTTTATTTCTTTTATTTTCATATATATTAGTCTATATACTGTATGTAGAACAATATATCTATGATATGTAAAAAAATCTGCAAGAAAATATGGCAGGATAGTGAAATAGTCGTGCTCATTGTCGACGACGATGAGTGCGTGTGTGCCAGTAAGTGATGGGCAGGGCCATGGCAACGGTGATGGGAAACCGAGCCCATTAGCGCCCTTGTTCCTGAGTGCGGAACACACTATCTCTGGGGTCCAGGACACTAAAATTTTCCAAGTACTTTATAACTATTGAACCATTATTGAAAGAGGCCCTAGCTACCATAAATACCCTCTAGTTAGAGGTGTCAGCTGAATAGGATATAACCTCTAATTAGAGGGTTAGGGTGGGCTTCACAGGTGTACACATCAATTCCCTAATAGGGATTGGCAAGAGGCATAACGTGACGTAACATACAGTGGCGAGTTTGGTACACTGTATAAAAAGTACAAATCAAACTGATAATATCCGATTGACACCGTATCCATCCTTATAACCTTGTTCAGGACCAGGGCATATAAAAGCCTCCCTCGTCGTAGATCATGGGTTTCAATGCGATGAATGATAATGCATTATGCGGCGTAGAAGCCCTTGGAAAATCTGCGAACGGCTTTTGGGCCCTGAGAACTTGACTATATCCTGTCGAGTTTTCGGGAATGCAGCTATATGTCATCGAGGTACAACCATAGAGCGTGATCATATAGTGACGTCGGTTAATGTCAGTGGGCTGAGAATCATCATGTGACCGAGTATGTCTGGCAGGAGCGTCGAGGCTTTTCGGTACCGTTGTCACAACTACTCGTTCGCCATCCTTCATTTCGACCCCCAATTGCATGACGATGGAAATAATCGGTAGATTCTTCTGGCTCAAACCAACCAAATCGGCCTCAGGGAATACTCGGACCGCCGTTGCGGCATTCTTGACCTGATATTGGGCCATACTCGTGTTTTCCTCGCTGATGACAGTTGTGAGTGGGTCGCCGAAGAGAAGGGGTATTCCACCATCCATGTTGTATTGGTTGTCAAAAGTCTGGATGGCCGCCCCGCGTTTGAGCAACTCCGAACCACAGTGCAATTTGAACGAGGCATGATCGCCAAGCTGTACAAAGTGCGAAAAGTTTACCCACGCGTCTTTAAACGCTTGCCCCAAGGTTAGGTCACCAGCAAAAGCATGAAAAGGCTGAGCATCCCGGACGACCTTCCAGATGTCAGGAGCAAGGAGGTGTTCGAGAAGCTCCACGAACCGGACCGGACGATGGAAACGCGGGCCGGATGGCATTCCTGGGTAACACTTGATGATAGCCTGGTCATGCGCAACTATAAAGAGCGTCCGAGCAACCAGTTCTCCACGTTCTCCACGAGCTAGTAAACCGTTATTGAGTGCTGATTCAAGGATATCCGGAGCATGGTGCATGATTTGGGTAGTTTGCTCATTCAAGAGGCGTGCCGCAGCTTCTGCGAGGATGGGCTCAGACGGATACCCACTCCACATAAAGTAACGCCCCTCGGGAATATTAAATACGGTGCGCATGAAGCTCCTGACAAGGTCAGCTTGCGTCGCGCGTGAATTTGAATGTACGGGATCGAAACGGATAAGCACACGACAATCGAGGGCAGCGAGCCTAACAAGCGGATCCCTAACAGATTTCCCCGATTTCAGCTTCATCATGGCCAACTGAATGGTCGGGTGCAGATCAGGGTCATCAGGGATGCTCAGATAGTGCGAGTTCCACCTAGAACGTGGTTGACCATTGGGCAGCCGCAGTCCAGAATTTAGTACTCACATGGGACGGCCAAACTTGACTATCTGCTCAAGTTCGCAAACTCCGCTGAGCGTCAGCTTGCCAAGAACCCTGACCTTTGCCGTAAAGTCCTGGCAAAAGGTATCAAAAGGAAGCTCGAAAAAGGGCGGAATGACATTCCGCCCTGTCTGGACTCGAAGTGAAGGGTAGTTTGCATCTGTCGGCGCCAACGCGCTTAGACTGGAATTTGTGGTCAGAAAAATGAAGAATATTGGTATCTTCACAAGCGTGGCCAAGACATGCGTAAGGGCAAAGTACGGAGTGCGGGGTGAAGATTTGTCCCGATGGACATTCTGCAATGTATGAGCTTCATCAAAGTAGACCATCGCCACGAATTTCTTCTCAACGTGCCCATGGAGCTCATCGAGATGACGACAAAAGGCGCCGGCGGCTTTTATCAGGCGATTTTGGCGAGCATCGAGGACATCCTGGAGCTTAGCTGTGACACTACCAAGATCGGTGGGTGTTAGAGACTCGAGCTAGCCAACCCATCAGCAGAAGCAGGCAAAACAAAACAGCAACGTACACGTCGTGCAGCTTCAATCACTCGATCATAGAACAAGGCCCTGTTCGTCCCGACATTCGTATTTGTCGCGCCGTGGTTCATCCATTTGTACCATGCCAGTGCAACCTCCGCTGGAGTGCCCTTTTCGTACGTATTGAGCTCTTCAACCGCTAGATCAAACAGAGCCTCCAAAAAGGTAAAGTGTCTCGTCAATGCCGGTTCCTCGGCCGCAAATGACTCGGTGAGATAACCGCGGACATTGTCATCAAACGGAGGATACGCTTGTGAAGAAGAAACAGATCAAACAAGTGTTAGACAAGGAGGAGGATGCGTACTTTTTGAACCAGTTGACATCACTTCATGCAGATTGAATGGAAAGGTAAAGCGAGATGTGGCCGAGTGGTCAACGAGACGTGACTTGCCCATGCCGGACGACTGCACAATGGAAAATGAGCGATTGTAATATTCTTCGAAGGGGCTTGGCATGTATAGATCCATTGTCGTCAACAGGATGTCCGGGAATGGAGCTACATACTCGCACTCGAACGCTTGCTTGAAGTCTGCCATATGCGGAATGAGAGATAGAAAGCAGAGGAGCGTCGATGCTCACAAGCCACTAGTTGGCATATCAATGTGAGCATTCTGCCAAGCAAAGAAAGTAAAAGGAGTGCTGACAGTTAGGAGGAATTTCCCGAATCACCCACGAGGACTCGTCAGCCAAGCTGGAGTGCTCTGAACGACAGGTGCACATGGGTATGATCGTCAATATTCATATTTCCGAGCGACGGGGCCAACATACCAGGAGCCGTTGATGGGCGGAGAATCTCTGTATATGCGTTAGATGTCATCTAGTCTTCATTCAAACGCGGATATCGCACTCAAGTTCCGTATCCCCTTGAACGATCTGGCCTCTCGCGCCGAATCCAACATAATCATCAACTCCGGATGCTTGTTGAGCAAACCCATCGCGTTCTGGGTCTTTTCATAGGACGGGTCGAGTAGTCCCTCTGAGGTTGACGCAATGGTCGCAAGAAGAAAAGGAGCCAAAGAGTTAACGGTAGGGTCGGTAGGGTCGGATAATCGTATCAAGGGAACCACCTTGATAACCTCAGCGTCTAAACGGGCATGGGTGGCATCGTCGAGATCGTTCGGCACCATTTCCAGACTTTTTGCGAGGGATCGGCAGGACGTCTGAGGCTCGCTTTCGCCATCACGAATAGAAGCGTCGACCACCATATGATCCTCATCACTGCGATAATCGGCAAGGGCAGACATTGCTGATCTTAATCGACTGGATTTGGGATCACTTGCTGATGATTCGGAACGTTGTCGCTTGGGAGGTGGAAGCATGGAGTCTCCGGATTTGGCCATGTTTACTCAGGGTGGCCAGATCCCGTGATTGGAGTCGTGGCAAATGCCGGATTTGGCCACATCTTTCTCTTAAGGTAGGTGTCATCCATAATCTGCAAAGATCACAAGATGTGATCTTTTTGTGAACTTCAGATTTACCCTTAAGTCTTCCCCGACTTGAATGCTCAATCAAATGAGGAAAGAATGACACCGGAATTCGATTTGCAAGACATCTAGGAGGAAATACAAAAATTAGCTTCCTGAGAAGTGTTTTAGATATTACTAAGAGTGAGACCCAGTGAAAAGTCCACCTATCTAGATACTTTTAGGTAGATTCACATCCATGAAAATATAGTTTAGGAATTTAAATAGATTTCTGCACCCTGAGTAGAAGTTTCGCCATTAAGATACATTAAAAAACATTGCCATTTCTAATAAAAAACATTGCTATCGATTGCTGTCTAGGTGCATCCCTGCCACCCCGCCGCTCATACCGCCCAATCCATTCTGCGCCCCCATTCCCCGTTCCCCAGGATGTTGTGGGGGATGCCGTTGGGTGCACTATACGCTGAGGTTGAATGGTGAGTGAATCCATAGAGGGCTTGGTGGGGTGTACACGTACCTGGGCCATTTTCTCGGTGGTTGCGGGGTGTGGACAGCGGGTATATGCGGTCTTGAGAGATTTTTTCGCAATGGCACCCACGGCGACACGGCCTGGGACGGGAGGTTAATATCTGTACAACAACATACGCTGGGGACAAGAGCTCACTGATTGTCTCACAGGCACTACTGCGGCCACCGCTGCTAGCCTTGATGCCGTACTTTGCAAGGTATGTGTAGTCTGCGTGTGATGGCCGGGGAAAGAGGTCTACTCGTGCGGACGCTGGTCCTCATTTTTTTACGAGGAGGGCGATGGTCGGGCGTGTAGTCAAAGCATGGAAACTGTACACTGAAAGGGTCATCCGTGAGTAGGCCATAGGTCTCGGCTGCATCGTCTTCCGAGTACTTGTCAAATCTGCACCAAAAAAAAAACAAGAGTAGGTGGTAGGTTTAACCCAAGGAAAGCGGATGGGGGCTTATGCGCTTGCATTGCCATCTCCCGTTATCTTGGGCAGATAAGGCGCGGTTATCTCTCTATTGGCTAGTTTCTCCCAGTCCACCTCGCGGAACCATGCGTGAGCAAAGACATCACCCGCGCCATGCCGCAGGTTCCCATACTGCTTCGACAGGTCGCTTTCCATGAGTTTTAGTATGAGATCCGTAGCGTTGTCATTGAAGGCTGGCCAGCGGATGAATGCGGGCCTACAGGTGATTTTTTCGTATAGGAGGACGGGGTTTGCTTCTGGTTGATGATATGCTGGGAGAGCAGAGAGCATCTCGCAGAGTGTCCACGTTGTGAGTGAGCACCGTTTCACGAACCCGAAATCGGCTACTTTGATGTGTCTGTCGTGGTTGAGAAGGATGTTTTCGGGTTTGAGGCCTCGGTAGATGATGTCAAGGGAGTGTAGATAATGCAGAGCAAC
Source organism: Hygrocybe punicea (assembly GCA_963556145.1). Classification (NCBI taxonomy): domain Eukaryota; kingdom Fungi; phylum Basidiomycota; class Agaricomycetes; order Agaricales; family Hygrophoraceae; genus Hygrocybe; species Hygrocybe punicea. Next base: position 9,448,521 of record OY744461.1, on the reverse strand, counting down.
TGTGACTTCTGCAGCAGTTCTGCTGCAAAAAACTTTGCGACAGGATCAGGAAATCGCTGGTTTGTGGTTGGTGCGTATGCAATTAGCTTAAAAGACAAGACAATAAATATGGGCATGTTCGAACGTCGCAGATGGGTAAATGACTCGCCACCAGGAACAAAGTCCATAACCAAGGCAATGCTCTCACCGCTGGTTGTGACCCGGAAGAGTGTGCCAAATGTGGACATTGCGTACAGGGTTGTGACAGAGTGGCTGCAGATGAGAAAGTCGATGAGGGTGTTTGGCTGCAGGGACATGAGGAGAGCAGCTATGATGGTCTCGTGGGAGGGGAAAGACGCGCCAACAGGGATGGGGGACATGGGAGTCAGGAGCAAGGGGGAAACGAATGAACAAAAAAATTCCAAGTCCAAAGATGATGTCATCTGCACTTGAACAATTTTGTTCCATTTTCAAAATATTTTGTCGCAAGAAAGGAGCTAGCTATGCCTTTGTGAGATGTATCGTCATTTTTAATCGTCGTCTTTTCACTTGGAATGATTTTACTGGTTGTATATAGATATAAAAGGATTTATATTGTGTAAAAGTATCTAACTGGATTATGCTAGACGGGGTTTTCACTGGGAGTGAGATCCCAAGTTTTTGCAGCAATCGGTGATGTCTGTGCTGAGGAGTTTGATTTGCAAGGTTTTGAGTCGCTTTATTTGTGTATGTTATTGAAAATCAAGGCATACTTTCTTTTTGTCGGAATCCCTGGCCTCATTATTATTCCTTCTCTACCTTGTTAGATTCTTAGATTTTTGTTTTTGACCATATCTTGAGATTATCAATGGAGGATAGTGCTCTCCACTTTTTTTATGGCATGAGGCACACAACTACAGAGGGGATTACTATAGTTCAGTGAACTAGTTATGGAGATTGTGATATTTTTTGAAAATAAATTGATATATACGTGACATATGTATATATCTAAGATTGACAGGAGAGCTTTTAGTTAAAATTGATCCTAATCTTGGTAAAAGCGTGTTTATTGGCTTTGTTGACCGTGTACCTTCCATTCTGGGCTCTGTCACGCTTGGCACGTGATCTTTGTAGATTATGGATGACACCTACCTTAAAAATAAAATCACTAGAAACAACTAACCACCGTGACAACCTAAGGTACCAACTAGTCTGAAAGGAAGGGGGTCTGTGGCATGGGTATTTTAGTTATGATTCCATTTCTATTCAACGCATAGACATTGTTTGGATTTGGGAGTGTGGACATAAAATCATGAGGCTCAGGGCTGAGGAGTACCAGCTATTTGCACCAAGCAAATTGAAGGGAATTGAAGGATTTGTCAACTTTGGACTTGAAAGCTTGAGAGCTTGAACTCTTGGCACAAATGGTGTGAATGGCAGACATCACAGCAAAACCCTTACATTTTGGTAATATGATTCAAATTAGAAATAGATCTATTACAACTAGAGGATGGAGAGAACATGCACACAAGGCTTTGTCTAATGAGTCTGGAAATTGCAGCAAACAGATTTGCCAGGGAGGTTGCAGGGAAAAACAATTGATTCAAACAGGGTATTATACCGGTCTTCTATGTATACATATACAAATCTGGGACATGAAATTGTGGCAGATTTAAGTTGGCAATCCATTGGGAACACTACTGAGGTGCTCTGTACCAATTTTCTAAGAAATCGGCAGACCGGTTATGGAGAAAGAGTCCATGCAAGTTGTTAATGCACTTCAGGCTACCCCCAAACCTGAACAACTAGTTTCAACTCACCTCTAGTACTGAACCATCTACATGTTGGTAAAAGTACTGGGCAGCCCTGGGACAAAACCATCGTCCCAGGGATGATACGTTGGGATGTCCCATTGTCCCTGGTCCAGTATATGGGATGGCCCATGGGACAACATTTGGTGTTGGGATATCCCATGGGACAACCCTAACAGAGGGGGTGTCTGGGGTCATTTGGGACGTCCCTTCTCTAGGTATTTAATAGAAAACTCAGAGTGAGGATAGCATCTAGTTATAAATTTCAAGGCCTTGTCATGGCCACTATAGGTACCATGGGTGCTATAGCATAGTATAAGATTGTACAGGCTTATTCTTTTAAGAGTCATAGAGCTGATTGTCCTTTAGGGTCAGTGGCAGGGAGTGGAGATGAGGCAGTTGTTTCCATATATAAAGACAGAAGGGGTGGGAGAGGAAAAGTGCTGGAGATGTTGGGTAATGAGATGGGAAAGAGGAGGAGAATTGAGTGTGTGCTTCTAGAAAACCAATTTCTTGTGCATGTGGCAGGCTGAAGCTTGTAGGGGAGTGAGTGAGCAGAGCATACATGAAAGACAAAGATCAGTGGGTCTAGGAGATGCTGGGCTGAAAATTAAACAAGTGTATTATGAAGAGGATTTGAGCAGGATATGAGTTGTTATTACATTGTTGGGTATGCATGCAATTGCAGACTGGGATGCAGATGCAGAGAAGAGATCTGAAATCAGAGTGTGTCTTGAGGAAAGTGGACTTGGGTAAGGAGACATCTCACATAGGCTTTATTGAGACATCCCACAGGCTTGTCTGGGAGGTCCCACTAAGGCTGTGGGACATCCCAAACGCTTGTCTGGGACATCCCTGTCAGCTTGTGGGACATCCCACCAAGCTTTGGGATGTCCCACAGCCTTGTTTGGGATGTCCCTATCAGCTTGTGGGACATCCCACAGAGGCTTTGGGACATCCCACAGCCTTGTTTGGGACGTCCCTGTCAGCTTGTGAGACGTCCTACAGAGGCTTTGGGACAACCCACAGCCTTGTTTGGGATGTCCCTGTTAACTTGTGGGACGTCTCACCAAGGCTTTGGGACGTCCTACAGCCTTGTTTGGGACATCCCTGTCAGCTTGTGGGACATCCCACCAAGGCTTTGGGACGTCCCACAGCCTTGTCTGGGACATCCCTCTCAGCTTGTGGGACGTCCCACCAAGGCTTTGGGACGTCCCACAGCCTTGTCTGGGATGTCCCTGTCAGGTTTTGGGATGTCTAACAACCTGGTGTGGACCAATGTACAGGCTTGTGGGACTGCCTGCTTGCTCAGCATCTGCTAATTCATACAATAATACTCATACCAATGATTGTCCATATGTTACATAATTTTAAATAATTTACATTTAGCAACTACTTAAAATAGATATAGCAAATTAAATAAATATTTTATATAGGCCTGGTAGCAATGCATTGGAAAATTTGCACCAAAATCTGACTTGGTGGGATGGTTTAGAGTCATCATTTAACCCATGAGATGTCCTGTGCAAATTTTGAACAAGATTGGTGGACCTGTTTTGGAGCTATAGTGCAAACAAGGGGTAGAAGGAGGTATGAGGAGCACATAGGCATATCTCAAGAATGCATTCATAAAGTGGTCCGGGAGATGACTCCATTGCGATCCCATGGTGAAATAACCCCCAGAACAAGTCATTTCAGATTCCTAGCTGGCCAGGAACCTGTGCTATTCCAGGGGGGGGTATGAGGAGCACATTGCTGTATCTCAAGAATGCATTCATAAAATGGTCCGGGAGATGGCTCCATTGTGATCCCATGGTGAAATAACCCCCACAACAAGTGATTTGAAGTAGCTCGCCATCCTGGAACATGTGCTTTGCCAGGGGGTAAGAGGAGCACATTGATATATCTCAAGAATGCATGCACAAAATGGACCCGGAGATGACTCCATTGAGATCCCATGGTGAAATTACTTCTAGGACAAGTGATTTGAGGTTCCTAGCTGGCCAAGAACCCGTGCTATAACAGGGGGTACAAGGAGGACATTGCTATATCTCAACAATACATTCATAAAACCATCTTGGAGATGATTCCATTGATATCTAATGGTTCAATACCCTCTAGGACAAGTATTTTCATGCTGCTAACTGTCTAGACACTACTACTCTGAACCTGTCTCATCATTCTCTGAACATGTATCACCACTCTTCTCACTCTCTGAACTCCCACTGCCACCATCATCCTGTCCCATATCATCACTGTCATCAGTCGAATCACCGTTGCTTTCACCGACACTGCTCTCCTCAGATTGGACCTCCTGTCTTCTTGCTGGAGGCTTATGGAAATTGGCCTTCTTCCAGGACTTTTGACAATCTCTGTATTCACGTCTGCTTACTTTGTATGGGATTCCACAATGCTCTTGATCCAATTTGGCAGCTATCACAGCTGTGGAAGCCTTTACCCGCCTTCTCACTGGTTTCTTCTCACTGGTGGCATTCCCAATCCTCACCAGCTTGTAGTATCTGGAGTTGGTCACCAGCTCGATGTAACCGTTGCGTGTTTTCCATATCGTTCCGCATATTCTTCCACCTTCCTGGCATCGTTTGCTGACAGGAAGACACTGAAGGTGAGCAAAGATTATGCCAAGCCCCATCTTAATCTCGAGGAGATGACGCTCAGAGAGGGTCTTGCACAGATGATGATATTCCCCAATGTAACCCTTATCCATCAATGGCTGCCAAACAGAGTTGTCATTGAAATCCACATCGGGAGCTGGGAAAAAGATGGAGAGCATGGAGCGAAACGAAGAGTGTTTTTGTCCTGTCTTTGCACCTCAAAGATTGTAGCTTGAAGCCACAAACATGCAATTACAAAAAGATGCCTGGATGGCTTGTACCGTCCAACATTCCATGGCTTCTTGAAGGGTGGTGGGCTTGGGAGGTAGACCATACATGGCATCATCCACCACAGTAAGCCAGAGATCGACCGTCATTCTGATAAATAGATCATTGGCCTGGGTGTGCTGGTCATACATGGCACTCCATTCCCAAGCCTTCAACATCGTCTCTGGTGAGTCTTGAATGGCTTGAACCACCAACTTCCAGGGAGGTGAGTTACCGAAGGGATACTGAGCATTTGGTTCAGAATTGATGAAATTGATTGTCCTAGCCTTTTTTCGTGCCCTCTTGTCCAGCTTCATCACCTTGGCCACCTCATCATCGTCATTTGCTCCAATCCTGGAAGAAAGATGTTGTTGGAAATGTCTATATCATGCAGAAAGAACATTCTAAATCTTTCTATGCAGGGACTGAAATTGAGGTCAATGAGAGCTGCGTTAAGATAGCTGTAGGTGTTTATGGGGGTGGTGATGATGTTCCGGATCAGATGCATGATCAGACTAGTGATGATTCCATAGTTGGAAGGACGTGATTTCGACAACTTGAGTTGGAAGTTTTTGAGCTCCAACATTCTCCTTCCCACAAAGGTGAACCAAAGATCGGATTTAACCCACAACACGGGATCTGACAGCAAGTAATCCAATGCCTGGATCACAAAATGCTGCATGTCAGATGTAGAAGAAAACCACCAGAGACACACAGCAAACTAGCCTTTCTTTTTGTGGACATCAAAGCCATCTTGATGGCCAGTCCACTTCCACGAATTTCTTCTCTAACCCTGAATGACTTTCTTTTGGCACCCTTGAACATGCCACCATATCTTTTGCAACAGTCGAGGAAAGTGGGGGAGGCAAAGTAAGCCTCACGGTCCTCGTAAAAGTAGGAGTTAGACCCTGGACGGCGAATGGCCTCAAAGTACAGCCCATAGGAAGAATGAAAAGTAAACTGGACTGCCTTCATCCTCTCCTGTTGCATTTCAGCCTGCATGCCACCGTACTGTGCCAGAGTGTTGGTGTTATGGATGGTGCTCTGCTTCATCCCAGCAGCTTGATATGAACCTTGCACAATGGGCAGTTTCCAAAGACCGACCAAAGGGGTTGCATCTTTGGGATTTGGATGGAAAGAAATCCCAAAGTCGAGGAAGAGCTGTCCATTGGATCGATCCATAGCATAGTCCCAATCCATTCCGGGGTACTCCGTCATCAAAGCTTGATAGGAGTCATCCTCTACGGTAAGGCCTTTGGAGCTTCGAAAGTCACAAACGAAGAAGAAGGAACCGAAGAGATCAAGATTGTCAGGATTTTCCATAATGATTTTCTTCATGCAATACTGCAAATCATCAAGGGCAGAAGCACGAATGGGAGTGGTCTTGGTGTTGACGAATCTATGATTTACTGAAGCCTTCCATCTCCACTCATCCAGAGTGAAATCTGTGTACTCCAAACAGCACTGTGGAGGCAATGATGGAAGAGAGGATGACCTCTGTAAACCACAAAGGTTGCACTTCGAAAGGAATCCGGTTGACTCGAAAGCCCCTGAACTCATCCCGGTGGATCATCTGTGGAAAGAAAATGTATATGTTCACGCTTCCTGCACCATCTCCAAGATGAGCAAAGTGGATGTGAGGTATTCCAGACAAAGGAAATGACTTGGATAGCCACTCTGATTGACCACCACTGTCCTTGTCGAGCTCTGAACAAGGAAGAAGGATGTCCACATAAACGTGATTGTTTCTGTGGATAGGAGCTTCCCTCCTTTCATATGGCAATATGAACATCTTGATGGCTTGAAGAAAATGGAGTTTGTGAGTGACCAAGATCATGCTATCAATGTCGAAACATGAGGTTATTTCATCTTCCTCCAAATGAACTTTGTCTTCCTCAAGAGATAGGTGGATATAATGGCCATAAGAAGATCGACTGCAAACAAAGGCATTGAAACTCTCTATGGAGTTTTCTCTACCAGCATGAGACAACATGTCTTCCATTCCCATAGTCACGATATCGTTAACATTGACATTGATGTCCTCGTGACCACGTCTTGCCAGAGAATAATCACTGGTGATGTGATCAGAGATGCTTTCCCCTGCAAGTGAGGACCCGACAGGCAGGAGATGTTCTTGGATGAGGATGGGGTCGACATCATTGAACATGAGGGCGAAACTGGGTTCCAACCTGTAACCATAGTCTTTGAAATGTTCCCATGACGAATGGATGGTGGGCATGGCATAAGGATTGGTTGGGAAATTGTCAAGATATTTTGGATACGTCGCATTGTCTTCCAAGGTAGGCCCCAGGAAATACTCATCAAAATTGGAATTAGAAGGAAGAGGGATGAAATGTTGGGGTGGCAAGGGAATCATGTTATCGGTGGCTTTCAACCTACGAGGCGCCAAGAATGCTCTGTTTCGAGCCCCTTTCATGAATGTATTATTCTTAAGATGAGCAGGGAATTTTTGTTGTCCTGTAGAATAGCATCAAGATGAAAGGAATACCCATCAGAAACACAAGAATGTTACTCACTGCTCTCCTGGTCCTTGCTCTCCAGCTCATTGCCACTCTGGCTATCATCGGAACTTGAATGTGGAAAAGATGGGGATTTGATCTTGGCCGCCATAATGGTTCTACTTTGTTTGCAATCTGGGCAATGAGATTGGGCCTTCTTAAATTGTTTTGACATTCTGCTGATTTTGGTCAGCCATTCTTGACCAGACTCCAGCATATCCACGGAAGCTTGGAGGGGTTCAGTAACCCAAGCAATGGGATGGGACTCTTTCATGGTTTTCCAGGTGGTGAAGCAAATAAATGTTTGTTCCACTATAACCCTAAACATATGCTGCCTCTGGAGATGAGCGCAAGGAATGGAGGGACAGAGAATATGACCGGAATCATCGAATTCCAACCCTCTGGACAAGAGAGCTAAAATCACAGAGACAGTTATCGGTCCACAATCCAATCCATTCTGAAAAGAGAAGTGTAAAGAAAGATCAACTGAATTTTGAGCACAAGACAGACCTGACGCCATTGTCTGGCTACCACCTCTACTTCATTTATGTCTCCAGCTTGCCAACCATGAAGAGCGGCCAAGAAATTCCACAACCGTGGACCATTCCAATCATTCCAGGGAAAGTCGATATGATAATAACCTGGGTGAGAGATTCTCAAACCCAGAACATAGGCCATCATTGCAGTGTAATTGAAGATGGCGACAAAGAAATGATGAGAATGACCTATGACTGCGATCACAGGACATGGAGGAAATGGGCGATGTTGACCAGTATAAGATTCATAAGAATCCAATTGCATCTGATTTGGCATAATTCTCGAATTCAGAGTCAATTCCAAGTTCACCAGGTAAAAGAGGGCATCGTCTCGGTTGTGGAGCCAATGGTGAAGGAGATAAAAGTTGATTATGGTTTGATCCAACCACTTTCCAATGCGCAAAGTTTGAATCTCCAACAGAGGAACACTCCACACCATAGAATTACAAAGAATCAGGTCTTGAGATAAAGATAAATGAGGCTGAAAGCTAAGCTATGGGATTGTTGAAGCCCACCTTTGTCATGCTGATCATTGTTATCAGGCCCATGTTCATTCTGAGATTCACCAGCATTAGATGTGGAGCGATTGGTATCCCAGTCTTCAAGTTGCAAAGGCACAATGTCACCAGAAGGCTGATAACCATCGGAAGTGTCTGAGTGTGTGGAATCATTGGAGGAAGAGGAGGAAGAGGAGGAAGAGGAGGAAGAGGAGGAAGAGGAGGAAGAGGAGGAGAAATTTTGAGAAGGCAACGCAGCTAATACATCAAATGCTGATTGCAGTTGCTTAGAAGTAAACTGAGAGGCCTGAGAGGAGGTCAGGATGGATTTCCCTGTGGGATTGACAGACAATGAGTCCATAGGATCAGAAGAAGATGATGAGGAGGAGACTTGGGAAGCCATCAAGTCCAGCTTTCCTTGAAATTCTTTTGCTACAGAGAGCAGGTCATCAGAAAATTTGGAATCCGATGAAGTCGAAGAGTCAGACATGATGATGGAAAGCAAGATACAATATGTAATACAGGCACAACCCCCAACCTACACGAGGCATCACGTAACATGAGCAGGGAAATGACTAAGTGTGCAATAAGGACATTCATAATACACAGGATTATCACCCAAAACTCTCCTCACACACTTTTTGCTGAGATTTTGCAGAGAACAGTTCTCCTCCCCTTTATCAGCCTCAGATAACAACCATCTGGAAAACAATTGCTGTTCCCCATTGCCAACTAACCCATGAATTGAACAAAGTCCCCGCTCTATTGGTTTAATTGCAATGGTTAGGAGATCTTCATCAACACCGGCAGGAGGAGATTTTAGGCCTGTTATTTCAAATGTAGCTTCCTCCTGTTGGACCTCCATACACTCTGTGTGAAACCACGTCTGACAAGTGGAACACCAATGCTGAATGTCACTTTCTGGTGCATACAAACCGTGACAGCCTATGACACAGGATATTTTGAGCTTCTGAAAATATGTCAAATCAGCACAGAAATATCATGAGAAGATGATTTAACCACACTGTGAATGTCATGGATTTGACGTTGAGAGTCCAATGTGAATAATAGGAATCAGTTGGGATGTTGGAATGCAGACACAAAGTGTCATCGAAGTGTAGCAAGGAAGAGCACGCTGTCCGACAAGCTCAACTTGCTGGTTGATGTTTGAAGAGAAGTCAAAGACTCACATTCAATACAAGCAGCATCAATAATGTCCTCATAATTGGAAGCCACCAACTCATTTGAACCCATTTTGTCCAATGGCCTGCTACCCAAGAAGCACTATTGGAGAGGGTTACAATGCAATAACTACTCACAGATGAGCACTCTCTGTGGGGAAGACAGACCTAATATGGTCTGCAGTATAAAACCAACTTATCTTGATCCAAATCTACTCCAAGATTGGAACAGTTGAATATTTTAGAGAATAAAAACAGACAGATACTGATTTGTCCAAATTTCCTCGAATGTCCAAAATGGTTGCATGATAATAATTATCGGGGTTGGCCAAAAAACCATCATTATCCAATTCACCCAAGTCTTCTTCATGAGGGACAACCATGACACTAACAGCCAAGAGAGGTTAGATAAGGAAGAAGCAAAAGCAAGACCTTACTGGTCCTCACAAAAGAATTCCACCAAACCATCCTCTGAGTTACCCATGACTATAGACAAAGAAAGTCCAAGGGTCAATGCCCAGGTAAGTTTAGACAACCAACCTACTTTTCAGAGACTCGTAGGTGGCCATTTTTCCAAACTTGGAATTATTGGGTTTGAGTTCTTGTCTGATCAAGTTCCAGGATGAAGCCATCTAATAATAATAGAGAGTTGTATCAGATGAGCGTCAAATACCAAAACTGCATAGAACTGACATGAGGTGAAGAGAGTGAGAGTGAGCTGGGTTAGTCAGCCAAATGAAATCATGTGAGCAAACAATTGCCAGGTTGGTTAGGATTTTGGGAGTTAGCTGGTCTTTGGTTAGCTCATGGGGATATATGTCTTACTTGTATTATGGCCAGTTATGCAGCAATCCAGTTACATTTCAAGTTAGGGTTTTGGGAGTTAGCTGGCTTTTTGGCTTTTTAGCTTAACCTCTTCCTTTGTGGTAAGATTATAGTCATGCAGCAACGTAGTGAGTAAAAGTGGTCGGAACACTATTAGAAAAAAACCTGACCAAACCCCAGTCTAAGTTTAGTTGCCAGAAAATATAAGCTAGCAACATCCAAGCCTGAGTATATATGAGAGCACACAATACGATTCTAACACATATCCAGGTCTAACCATTATCTACATGTTGCCTGTGAATGCCAAGGTCATAGAGATTACCCCTTGCATCAATTTCTGATCATCATTACCATGTTCCTTCAACCAAGGCACTTCAAAAGGCTTTGCCGACAGATTTCTATCCAAGGAGTTTCAGCAGTGATTCTGATGAAAAGAAGTTTCATTACCTTTGTTTTGGAATCAGCCCTGATGGACTTGATTTTATCCAAACAGTCGCGTTCATGGCTAGCCCACAATGCATTCCAAGTCTCAAAAAATGACAGTAACTCATCCATTGTCTTTTAGAAACAATCCAACCTGATAAAAATAATTCACAAGAGGAATTGAACAAATGAGGGCTTACACCACGAGATCCATTATCTTTAGTCAAGTTTGCCAATCATTCCAATGAATGGGCCAAACCATCCAGGAAAACAATTGAAGCTTCTTGTCATTGATGGGTGGATGTTTTGCTTGTGTCAATTCCAGCAGATTTAGCGTGGTCTCCCTTCCTGGGACTGACTACGATGGCAGTTTTCAAGGTGTAAGTCTTCTTCTTCCCACCAGATTTAGGGGTTCCGATTGGGGCAGATTTGTGCTGTTTCTTCCACTTGGCAAACAAGGTATCTTCCTCGTCAGAGGAAGACACCACATGAGCTTCTTTTCTTTGAAAACTGGCCATTAAAGTTTCTTCTTCCGAGGAAGATGCACTAACCCTCCCCACTGCAACGGCTGGTGAGGAATCCCTGAAATTACAGACCAACCCAATGATGAAATGCTTATGCTCCAAGCGAAAAATATAACACACTCTGATAAATCTTGAGGCACATACGGAGGAGTCCTGAGACATGTTTTGGAATTAGTTTAACAGCGATCAAAAATCCACATACCTGTCCTCATACACCATCCTCTGGCTGGTTACCTCGACCTCCAACCTTTCTGCAGCATCTGGATTCAGCCCAGCAAGACATATTTAGATTAGTTATCTCATATGTGAAACATATTTATAACACCTGAAATTGGCCCTTTGACCAAATAATCCTCACTGATAAAATCACAAAAATCAAACAACACAAGTAAGCACACCAGAGTTCAAATTCTACATGTAAACTTACCTTAAAGGGTTACGATCATCATTTTATGACCACAAATCTTCCAAGTCATCATTTGGTTGGTTTAAATCATTAGGCTCATCACTGCAAAAATTACATTATGCAAGAGGAAGCTTCAACATAATAGCCAAGCTTACTAATCATAATCATCTGCCGACGTCACAGAATTATGAATGACTATTTCAAGCTCGGTCAACGGTGAGTCCAGACTGTAACGACCAATGAGGATAAGGAAGCATTACTGATTGTACAACGTACCAGTTCGGTGAATCTGTGCAATTGGTGGCATCAATCATCTCAGAATTGCAATGAACAGGGGAATCCCCATTGGAACTATGATACTGTTTCTCATAAGACTTGCCTTGAGTGTGATGTACAAAATTCAAACTACTTACCAGAATATTGTCTTGAATTCTGGGTAGTGTGTTAATAATGGCGGTGCCGTCCATCATTGGGTTGGGAATAATGATTCTTGAAATGCAGTTAAATAACCCCATCGACTTGAATGCAAATGTCACATACAAATCTGCTTTCTTAAAAATTGTATTTGTCCTTCCTCTCATCTTCTCTCTAAGATCTATGTGAGGAATTAATATTCCAGATAATGTCTTGGGTTTAGATTGAACCGGTGATAAGGGCGAAACTACACATGCTTGATGAGAGAACAATACATAAATATAGTGGCACAAGTTAGAGAATCTGTCACACTGACCAGCAGATATACTCTGATCGGGGTTGGCATTCTGTTGGCATCATTGGTTACACAGGGATTGAACCCCAGAAAGAAAAAACTGACTGAGCTGACTAAATTTTCACAGCAATCTGTCTGTTGGGATGATCCTGGCCAAGCATCAGTAAATGGGGTTCGGTCTTATCCGGACTTAGTCAGCTCTTAATCGACACTTAGCGCATCTTAGCGCGTCTTAAGCACTAAGACGATTAAGACGAAATTAAGTAGGTCTCTCTGCTTGAACGACTTAAATCTGACTTAAATCTGACTTATCGTCGACTTATTGTTCTTAAATAGTGCACCAGTTCCTACTTAGATGGCACGTATAATAGCTGAAATAAAATAAAAAATTACTATTCATGAGTGTTTACGAACAAATGTTAAATGGGTAATAAGAATAAGAATTGCGCAGAAGAAAAAACACTGAGGTGAGTCCATGGATTTGGGAGATAACTTGGCACCTCGGGGTAATCATTGCAAGCAGTAAGTGAAGAATTGGCGGCAGGGGCAAACAGAATTCCTGCAGATAGTCAGTAATGAATGCGACACACCAACAAAGACTTAGTACAATTATCTTCATCGTCCGAAATGTCGACCAGTTGGACACGCGCATCCATATCATCCATCTGCATTCCATCGGCCACATCTCCATTCTGATTTACATTCATCTAAGCCCGAGCCATGTTGACAATCTTTTCGAATGACCCGGGGCGGAGATTGTCCTTGATCGTCTTCGAATAACTGCGTGTGACCATACCCCAGTTTTGCTCCGTAAATGCTCGGTATCGCGAGGACACTTGGCCTGTCTTAGGATTGATTGTCTTAACAATTGCTTTCTTGAATCCTTTCCGGCCTTTCTCTTCTGAAGCTTCAATGCAGATAGCGCGATCACGGAACAGGGTCCAGGCACGTTCAACCTAAGTGAGAATCACAATGAATCGAGCAGTATGAAATAATGACGGTACACACCGCTGCTACAGATAGTGCAAGGGCACCAACAGGCTTGGTTCGATCCCCCCCAAAGGCAGGAACCTTGACAGCACCAGCGATGGCGTCAAAGTGCTGCGCAAATGTTCGTATAATAATTTCGTTTCGGAATAGTCCCCAGAATTGCTACAACAAATACAGATATTAGCCAAATTATGATCAGGAAACAAGAACTTACGCTTTTATCGTCTCCATCTTTCGCATAAAGAAATCTAAAATCATCCAGTTGATACGCAGCATATTCGCTACGCTCATCTTCAGTGGTTAACTCCGAGTAATCAAGAAAGTTGTTGACGATCGCCAATGCCGAGGAGCCAAACCCGGACCACCATTCGTGGACACGTTGATTAGTCTATAAATCATGGTTAATTGACTCCTTTGCAAAGAGTTTTGGCGTACAATGCTAAAGACTGCGTTATTGGCCACCACAGAGTGCTGGATGTCTGGGATCCCAATGTGATTTAGATAAACCTTGTCCCATGCCTTCTGCATGGCCTCGATGCCTTGCTCATCTCCAATTACCCAAGGGTCCTGACTGCGGGAGATTAAAGTCACATATGTTGGGATGTATACGCGACGCCAGACGTTATCTATCAGACAGCCAGCAGGAAGATGGCAATTCTTCCAATGGGTACCGTTTTTGGGCTGGCCTTCAATATCTTCCAACACGTTATCATTGTCAGCAGTGAGATTTTCGTCTTTGACAACGACATTTCCCTGGTGAGAAAGTAGTATGTGAGGGTTCACCATGTGTCAAAAAATTCGAATTACCAAAGAGAGTGTCAGGGTACTTCCCTTGGATCCAGACTTCACATCCTCTTCATCACCGAAGTCGTCGTAGTCAGAGAAGTTGGGAGGGGTTTGAGGCTTTTTATTCTTCCATGTATAGTCCTTGGAGACGAGCAGAACGAGTGTCATGGAAGTTCTCGAAAGGAACCACTTGTTGTCCTTTGATGCTGCATCTGTGACTCCTTTTTTCCACCCTTCGACGAGACCCGAGTGTTTTCCCTTAAACCTAAAGGACAGTTCATAATAAAATAGTGTGGATGCATTCAGAGTCAACATGTGGAAGATGTAGGAACTGTCAATCACCTGACACCCGGACCGGCTGTAGTTTTTGTTGAAGTCAGTGACGGCATGTTGTTACACCCTTCACAATACCTACCTTCACCGCCTCTGGCCAGCTCTTTTTTCGCCTCGTCGATGGTATCCCTTATCCTCTCCTTTTGAACTTTACTTACTTTCTTGGGCTTGATATCATCTTCGCTGTCATCAACATAGACGTAATCATCGTTGCGATCGCTGGGATCTTCGACAGCCTCGGGTGCAGCCAAACTATCCTCGTTGATGATGTTGTCATCGTCATCCCCTGGACCGTTATCCGATGTGTTGTCGGAGATAGTAGCCTTATTGTTTGGGTAAGTTCCTTCATCTGGTGTGGAGGGGTGTGATACTTACCTCCACGGGTTTTTTCGTTGTAGTCTTGTTCGCTGTCGTAGTCCTTTTCGCATGGTCCTTGGGGTTAGCGGGCATCCTCTTTATGTCTGCGATTCCAGCAACGGCTTGCTTATCCTTTGCCCATATGGCATTCTCAAGCCTGGCCGCAGCAAGGACTTTGTCGCATTTTGCTTTGTCGGCAGCTTCTGCTTCAAGTTTTTTTCTGGAACGTTCTTCATCCATTTCAGCTTTCGTGCGTCTTTTCCTCTTTGTGGGGTCTATACCGGGGTGCTGATTCGCGTTTTTAGCGTGAGTCACCACACGAGCAGGTAACGAAGGCATTGTGGGAAGATAGTGGTCAAGAAATGGGGTGGAACGACTTGAGAAATTTTTTCAACTTGAAACATGTGACGGGAACCGAGTACTAGTCGGCATCACTCAGTCCCCCGGCATCACTCAGTCCCCCATCACTCAGTCCCCGGGCGTTGAAGCACCCCAGTATTATTCGATGCCCCTTACCAATCCTCGACTCCCATGCAATTTTCCTGGATGCCAACACTATTTTCGCAATCTTTCCGGTCTCAGGAAGCACACCCAGATAAAGCATGCCCATTCATTCACTCGTCCTACGCCTGTCGTTCGCGCTGCATCTCCACCTGAAACTCTATAATTTTATCAATCCGCCGTCTTCTCCTCAAGTTTACAACGAACTTGACGTTCATGCAGAACCTGATGTCGATCTTGATGTCGATTTCAATGTAAATGATCCTATCGATGACCCCTTGCGAGAAAATTGCCGGCAGCCATTCACCGAGTTGCATCCCTCACTTAATGGTATTGTCATGCATTTTCTCGAGAGTCCGTCTCTGATAAATTAACATTCACCTTTTAGGTCGACCATGCGATGAGCATGGTAATTATTTGCAACCCAACGCCCCACCACCCCCTTGGGCAGATGCCAATCCGGATGACTGGACGCCATTTGGCTCACGTGTAGAATTTGAGATGGCAGAATTTCTCTACAAGAAGGTTCAGATGTCTGCGGGTGATATCAACCTTTTGTTTGAACTATGGACAGCATCCAACATCCAACGTGGCGGATCGGCCCCATTCAATAATGTTGATGATATGTACCAACACATTGACAATGCTTCTCTTGGAGACGTTCTTCTCTTGCCAGAATCATTACTACTCTTACACCTGGAATGGAATCACCTGAAGTAGTTCGCTGCTGTGACAATCGCTTCAGAAGAGCAGTATACGGCATTGGTCCTTACATTGCTGATTATCCGGAACAGGTCCTTGTATTATGTGTAGTGAACGGATGGTGCGCAACGTAAGCATGTCATATCATCCCATTTACGGGCAATTAATTTTTGGCCGCAGGTGCATCTCTCCAGCACCAGATCTAGAAGAAGAAGGCCATTCGCGCAACCCTGAGCATATGCAACACATCATCCAGAATTTCGGACTAGATGTTGCATGGCATCAATACGGAATTGCTGGGAGATGCACCGTGAGCATGTCATTTACAAGTTCCAACCGCTCATATTTGATTAACAAGTTGGCCAGTCATTCACATCTGTCATTCCTTGTGCAAACGCTGGGATTCTCCTCGCGCTGGATCTTCTCCATCAACTGATTAAAGGCGTTTTCAAGGACCATCTTGTCTAAGGCATGTCACGACTCTGGGTAACCCGCGGGTCACAATGGGTTTACCCGTGGGAAAACTCGTGGGTATCTTACTCATGAGTATTATTTACCTGTTGTCTGAAATACTCACGGATCTGGGTGTCACATATTATCTCTCAGGTACCCGTGTGAGTACTCGCGGGTCACACAGCCAAAACTCATTCTCTGTAGATAGTCAAATGTTTAATTTTTGTGTGTATGAAATCGCGGGAACTTAGATCATGTGATCTTAAACAACGACGCGAAACATGGACTCAACAATAACAGCAACACTCACAAGACAAAACGGTAAGCGTTCACGGACACTTCACTTTACTAACATTTTATTACACAGAGAATCATGATGAGGACAGCCGGCAACAGCAGCGGCAATGGCAGCACCACCAACGCCCACACCAACACCTGCCAACACCCATGCCAACACCATGCCCACACCAACACCACACTCACGACGGGAACCGGGGATGGTAGCAACACAAGGACACAGCGGGGAGTGGTGCGTCCACCCCCGCTGCTAAGATAAGTTTTCATTGTCATCTATTTTATTTATCCATACTTACCCCCCACAGTTCCATGATGCCCACGAGCGTGGATGCGGCAGCAGCCCACAGCAACCACAGCAGCTGTGGCAGCAACAACCGCTGCAGCGGCAGCAGCAACAACCACTGCAGCGGCAGCAGCAACGACAGCAGCAGCGGGAACGGCAGCAACGCAGCAGCAATGGCAGCAGTGGGAACGGCAGCGGAACGGCAGCAGCGGGAACGGCAGCAGCGGGAACGGCAGCAGCGGGAACAGCAACAGCGGGAATGGCAGCAGCGGGAACGGCAACAGCGGGAACAGCAGCAGCGGGAACGGCAACAGCAGGAATGGCAGCAGCGGGAACGGCAGCAATGCAGCAGCAATGGCAGCAGCGGGAACGGCAACAGCGGGAACGGCGGCAGCAGCAATAGCGGCAGCAACAACGGCATCAACAACGGCACCGGCAGAACACAGCAGCAACAGCGCCGGCAGCAACGCAACAGCAACAGCTGCGGCGGTGGCACGGTGCCGCTGAAAGGTCCCCCCTCCTCCCCACTCCTCCCAACTCCTCGCAACCCCAGGCCCACGTCAGTTGACGTGGCACTGTGGCTTGCGAGGAAATTTGAGGGTGGAGGAGGATGGTTCGCGGTCCAAAGCGCGTCGAGCCCCAGGTCACCTGCGAGTACCTGTGGATCTGCGGGTAGCCGACCCGTGGATCCGAGTCCAGTGGATTGAAAAACCCACACGGATCTGGGTATGTAAATTTTGATGAAAAAAACTCGCGAGTTCAGATCCGGATCACCCACGAGTGCACTCGTGACATGCCTTAATCTTGTCCAGTGGGTTGAGGATTATCTTGTCATTGTACATGGTAGAAAACGTGCGGATGAGATCCTAGATGGCATTGACCGTTGGTGCGTCGTCTCCGCCTCCTTTTTTACAATCCTTACATTTCAAATCACAGGATTTCCCTTGCCCCCCCCTTTGCCAGCCTCCGACAGTTTCCTCATGGCCGCCATTTCAAGCAGTGGACTGGTAACGATTCAAAGGCATTGATGAAGGTGTGTGAACTGATTATCAACTGCTGACGGCTTGTAACCTATTCCTAAGATCTACCTTTCTGCAATCGAGGGCTATGTCCCCTCTGACATGATTCAGTGTCTTCGTGCTTTTCTCGACTTCTGCTATGTTGCACGACAGAATGTGCACACCGCAGAATCAATGCAATGCCTTGAACGTGCCTATGCAGACTTTATTCACTATCGGGAAATTTTTCGAACAAGTGGTGTTTGCCCTAAAGGATTTGGTCTCCCCCATCAGCATGCGATGAAACACTATTTACTATACCTACGGCTATATGGCGCAGCAAATGGTTTGTGTTCGTCGATCACCGAATCGAAACATATCAAAGCTGTCAAGGAGCCATGGCGCAGATCAAGTCGTTTTGAGGCACTTGGCCAAATGCTGCTCATAAATCAATGGCTGGATAAACTTGCAACTCTCCGCTCTGATTTCTCAGGACGTGGAATGCTCGAAGGGACCTGCTTGTCAAGTGTTATTACACAATTAAGTGGGTGCTATTTTCTATTAATATTACGGCTTTAATATTGTTAATCTATGTAACGGAGATGATGCTGACCTAGCCAGTGATGATGATGACGAAGACAATGACAATGTGGTGTCATCTGAGTCTGCAGCAATTACCGGGACCGGTGACGATGAAATAACAGATGCAGGTTGTAATGACCAATCCGCCAGCATCGATATGGGTGATGACAAGGATGATGGCGCAATAGAGGGACCTACGGTCTCTGCTTATGTTAATATTGCACGAAAAGTTTGTAAGTATAAAGTGAATCTTTCTTCCCTTCTATTAATTAAGCAATATAGCCTACACACAAACAGTCGCTGCACTTGCCACCGAGCTTCAGCTGCCCACATTTCCATCACTTCTTCGTCGATTTCTTTATGACCAGCTCTATCCCGACAGTGTCTTGCCTGTTTCTGAAGTCCCCATTTCAGCTTGCCCTTCATTTTGTGGCAAAATTCGTGTTCATAAATCAGCTACTGCAACATTCTATGCACCGAGTGATCCAAGCGGGTGGGGAGGCATGCGCCGAGAGTATATCAGGGCAACACCCTCGTGGAGGAAAGGTCCACCGCGCTATGATTGTGTTTACCTCAGTATAGATCCCGACGTCACCGGCATGCTTGGAATGGCTGTCGCACGAGTACATCTCTTCTTCAGCTTTGACTATGAATCGACAATGTATCCCTGTGCCCTCATCCATTGGTATACAAGATTTCATGATGAGCCAGATGAAGACACCGGACTATGGATTATAGAGCCCCAATTTGATGCGATCGGAAGTCTGTCTATCTCAATCATTCACCTTGACTCTGTGATTTGTGCGGCCCATCTCCTCCCCATTTTTGGCGATGAACCTGTCCCAAAAGTTCTCAAACCCCACCAGACCCTTGACGCGTTCAAAGCCTTTTATGCCAACAAATATATTGACCACCATTCATTTGATCTTCTGACACCAGAATTACATTAAGCATCATTCGCTTGTCGGAGACAATGGATTATGCCCGGCAAGCACAAACGGATCAATCATGATACAGGTTGACCGAGCTACTTGGACATGGAAAGTGGTCCGGTTCTCGTACCGCATTGCCAATCTTCAAAAATGGATTCATTCAGGACAAGGCTACTACTCGTGTGAGATGCACACCATGAGCAGGCGTTATGAGCTGCTAGACAGAGCCTCGCTGAACTTACTATGTGCAAGGTCGCGCAGTGTTATGGATGGTATGATACCTTGCCAATGTTTGTGTGTACCGTTGATTGTCACCTCTACAGTCACACATCGAGGAAACCGTCTACAACATCCCACCTACGACGCTATGTTGCCTCAGATTCACCTAAAAAATGGCATCAATACTTGTCCGACCTGCCAGCATCGTTTAGAGGTAAGTTAGATGCATAATTGATATTATTATTTGAAGACTAACATATATTCTAGCCGATATCTGTGATCGATGCTCACCGAAGTACATTTAACAACATATCCGGCAACCAATACAATATCACCGTCCTCTCGCAAGCACCGTCTATCAATGCAACTCAAATTGTGACCTATAGGGTGATGCGCAAGGTGATCGGTCACCGTAATGGGGGTGATATTACACGTCTCATTCGCCAAATGTAAGATCACGCTAATAAACATTTAAATGATGATTAACGTGCTTTTATGATAGAACTAGCCATAGATATACTTTTTTCTAGCCAGCAGCACAATGTACTAGTATAACCCTTATAATTCCTGTATATACTTTTTGTTCTTAGACCACTTAAATGTTCTTAGTGCGCTTAAAGCTCTTAAATGAAATGAATAAGTGGAGTAAGACAGTTAAGATGAAAACCCATTTCCTGATGAATAATCACTGTGGTCCTGTATATTAAGTGGGTTCTCTGATGCCAAGTCTGACTGTCAGAGGATACATCATTAAAAACTAACCACCCAAACCAAACTTGGAGGTCATACCGGTGACTGAGGAATGTTTTGGTTAGGCTGATTGCCATTATGATTGACTTGTTGGTGTAATGTGGACCCCTGGTTGAAATTGAGTTAGGATGGTGAGGGAGATAAGATGAGACCAATTTACCTGGCTGTTTAAGCCTTCACCATCACCTCTGAAGCCTAAATCAGGACAAGCTGACTCTAACTGGGCCTGAGCAAAATCATTCATGGAAAACACCTAAACGCAATGGTTTATAGCATACCAGGGATGAGAGATTCTCTTTAACCACAAGTGAGCCAGCATCACAGAGAACATCTTGACCAATCATTTCATGATGGGTTTCAACCGTAGATTTAGATGGTCCTCCTAACCCCTTGGGTATAATCCCGATATCTGTTAATAGGCCCATCATATATTTATCGAAGTCAAAGTGCTGAATGCCCAATCGTGTGCAGTTAAAGTTCTCAGCTGGGTTGGAGGGAGCCAACATCTCTGGAAATACATTCTTATAATCTGCCACATTGGTTAGGAATTATTTTGACAAGTCAAGCATCACTTGCCAAATTCTTTTCCATCCTTGAATGGATCCAACTTAAAATGATTCAAGCTTGTTGAAGATGCCAGTACCTTTTTAGCAGCGCGATGCAAATCCCACTGGTCCTTTACAATCCACTTATCAAAAATAGGTATACGTGTTTCACCAGTCCAAGTTGTCACTGCCTCGTTCTTTAGTGCCTGTTTGACTAAGTCTTGAACTTTGGTAGAATAGACGATCCATTTGACGTGAGTTTCAACTGCCTTGCGTAACAGCTGATAACCTTGGGATTTGTCTTCAAGCCATTGGCTGAGCCACCTATAAGCCTCTTGATAATAAATGATAATAAAGTTTAGCTGATCCCAGAAATGCCGGTAATGTCCAGGAAGTGCAGTGGATGACTTGTCCGACATTCTACCGGTTTCAGTATCCCAAGCGGTGGTGACATAAATTGGGATAGAGTTAGAAGCAGATGTTGGTTTGAGAATGCCATTGTCCTCGCGGAACCTGAGGGCAGCATCACATTCAGCCTTTGTAGGCACTGACCGAGGCCATTTCAGAAGGAATTGTTGGTGAGAGCGCATAAGAGGGTATTTGTCATGTGACGCAAAGTTCAAGATTGTGAATGCACCTTCGGTTTCCCAGTTAGAATCCGAAACTTTATGTTCTGGTTAGGTCTGGTGGGATTATCCACATTCATCTCTTGCAAAAGTAACAGCATGACAATGAAGTATAATATAATATCATAATAATGTTCATCACATGGATGAGATGTCACATAACTACCAATCCAGTGTGTGTAAAGTACAAATGGACCATATAAAGGTCATATTGGAGGGGTTTGAGAAGGGTTATAGTATTTTTAAAACCGTTGCAGTATAGAATGCAGCCATTTGAACCTGCTGCCCCATCGACCCTTAGGCAGTGGCTCAGGTGCTGCAAGCTTGGGTTCAGCAGTAACACCGGTTCTAACCCTTATCATGAGACACTCATGACCGCCATGCTGTCACAGGTGTTGTTGGATGGCACTAGATTTTAAATGCACTTGTGGTAACCCAGTTAGAATCCTAAACTTTATGTTCTGGATCGGTCTGGTGGGATTAACCATATTCATCTCTCTTGCAAAAGTGACAGCATGACAATGAAGTACAATACAATTTGTTGTAATATCATAATAATGTCCATTGCACTGATCAGACGTCAGATAACAACCATTCCAGTGATATATGAGCTGGAGATGTAAAATACAAACAGAGGCTAAGACTTCCATACATTCCCCAACCATGCCATGGTTATCCTGATGTGAACACCTAACTTGATATGCTTCCCTGCCCCTAAAGCACCACTAATCTGTGTTTCATTTTTGCGACAGTCACCGCTATGGCATTGTGAAGATGTTGGTGTCAAATCATGACAAGACAGGTTGCCTACAGATACCTTTGAGGCATTCTTTGGGTCAGTCCACCAAGTCTTTACTTGGTTGGATCCACGTTGTGAAAACAGGGCATGCATGTATTGAGAAACCAGGTTATTTCAATGTGCCAAACCCCTCGTGAAAGCTCGTAACTGGAAACAATCTCTAAGATTGCATAGATCGAGTTCGAAGTTGATGGGTCTACACTGCAGGGACCATTTCGGAGCGTCCAGATTACTTTGGGGTTTTCTTGTGGCAGTCATGAGGAAGAACCAAACTGAGGTCATGTTGATGGTGAACAAAAGGACTTGAGGATCCGCTTTGCCAAGTGAGATCTGGTGATAAGTGCATGCTGCACCAGCCATCATGACCTAGTTGAGTGATGCCACTTCCGTTGCATCAGGCTTTCCTTCCCCAGCACACACACACCAAGCCTTGGTAGGACTGAGAGTGACCATGTTGCACTCTCCCTCCAGCTGATGGGTTATGGACCACACGACATCGGGCATCTGATACCGACCCATCAACTCGTCTGGCAGTATAGTGCCATAGATACCATTGGCTAGTTTCATCTTGAAGCTACTGTTGCAAGGGGTTAAATCAGTATCTACCACCAACTGCTGTTATAACTTGGAGTCACTGTAAAATCCACCCATTCCCACCAGGCTGATTATTGTTATTGTCACGTGACTTGGCGGCGTGACCAAAACACTTCATTTTACTCGCGCAGAATGCAATTGCCATATCTCCCTCAAATCACATCCTATTGACTAGCGGTTGAAAATATGGGCTTCTACAGTCATTGTCTCGGTGTAAGCCACTTTCCAGACTAGTGGGGTGTGGGCCATTGCTTTGCATGGCATGTTACTCGTCCCTTCTTTTAGCAAGAGAACACATATTAAGATTGAGCATATATAAACAGTACAGCATTATTACCATTACATGACAATAAATTAATATTTGAAAAGTCATCTATATCACCTTCATTAATACAAATTGATCTGGTTGATATACCATCATGAAACCATACCATACTGTTGATGAATATGCGGGCAGTAAAATGTGCATCACCAAAGTACACAATTCCTCTCAATGTGTAAGCAGTGGATATGTCATCAATTGACAAGTTTATAACTTGACTAATTATTAAATTCTCAATAGAGTCAACTGTAAACATGATTAGAGGTGGAATTTTGTTAAATGCAATAAATTTAGTAATCTCTCCCCAACACAATTGACATTTGTGCCGTTGTCTATTAACTATGATTTGAGCAAGACATGTTGAGATTGTTCCAGAAAATGAATATGAACAATGAAAGATGGCGTCACATCTATCATTTTCCAGAATGGTTATGTTTTCACAATTGATACATTTAAGACAAGTTGAAGTCATTGGTTCATTTGCTTTCATTATATAATGGGCCAAATCACTTATGGTAATGCCAACTTGACCATAAGGAAATATTTCGGGTTTATCTTGATGCAATAAATGTCTGATTGTATTTCTAACTGTTTCTAAATCTGTTGTGTGATTCTTGGATCGTTTGAATCCTAAGCTCAAAATCTTTAATATTTCATTGATGCTATTGAATCTTTTTTTCCAACTTGATGGATCTTCATTCCATATTGCTAGTAATATTGTAAAGAGTGAATCATAAGCACAGCTCCAATCTTGCGCATCCCATATCAACCCTTTTGGTTCATTTAATTCAATAGTACTTGTTTTTCGTCTTTTTTTCACTATGGAAGATGAACTTACAACTTGTTGTAATTTTCGGTTTTTATTTTGCAATACATTGGCCGTCGAATATTTATGAGTGACAGTGATTGGAACAGTTCCTTTTGCAGGAACAAAGTTGAGGTTTCTGAAATCTGCCTTTTGATTTTTGTTCATAGGTTTAATTAATTGCCATGGAGAGGGCTGTGTTGTGTATTGATTTAGTTGCTCCGTGGCTTTCCATGCGATAGCATGATGAATGTTTTTTGGAATATATGACTTTCCTTTCCATTTTCTAAATTGATCAATGATAGAATTTCGCTGATCTCCCTTGACATGGTCTGGTAAGAGTCCTTGATATTTCAGTTTGGTAATCTCATCAAGCAGTTCTAATTCTCTGAATTCCTGCCTGAGATATCCAGAAGCACCCCCAGTAATTACTTTAGGATCAAAGCCTTGCATGATGATAGTTCCTGCTGCAGAAGCACTTCTTGATAAGCAAGTATAATAGGATTGGTGGTTTCTACAACTACTGAGGTCAACTACATTGTTAGGATGAGTACGTCCTTGACATGCATAATCAGTCATTGCAAAATTAGGTAGTACCAACACTTGTTCTCTTGACAAAGATATCACATCATCATTGGGTAATGAGCACATGGTGGAAGTGACATGTTTTGTAATCGGCACAACATTTTCAGGAAGTCCTTCTATGTTAATTTTTTTTGGAGGATTCAATAATCTGACAAATAAAGTGTCCAGTACAGTTTGTTGCTCAGGACCTATTGCACTCTGCCAACCCACAACTATGCCCTCTGCTCCTTTGGTAATGCAACACTCTGTTGCATCATTGTTCCTCAGCATCACTGGCATGCCTACACATAAGTCCAATCTTCCTGGTATATGATCAGAGGATGATGCATGTGGTTGGCTCCAAAGTAGCTTTTGGAGTGAAGGTTCCAATATCTTTGTGTGTCGAATAGGATCCAAAATTGTTGACATGTGATGAGATTTTCTTTTGCTATTGGAACTAGTAGGATCATTCCATCTGTCTATGGAATAGAATGATGTTAATGGTCTCCTATTTTCAGCAGCAAAACGTTGAATACCAAGTTCATTGATTTTGTCTTTTTGTGCATTCAATGCAGTTATAACTGACACATTCCTGAATTTCTTTTGGGCTAATTTTGGATCATTTAGACCTTTTCCTGCAACACGAGTACGAAGAAATGCAATATCTTTGGGAGTACATGCTTTGTATCTCATGTTTTCCAAAGCAAGCCTCAGTTGGACATCTTCTTCTGACTGATTGGTTTGTCTCATATTTTCACATAATATAACAACTGTTGTTATTTGATGCCAAAGAGCTTTGCCTATAGCCGCTTCCTGATTTGCTATAGTTTGACTGGAATTGATTTGGACACCAACGGTTCCAGAGTATAAAGGAGCACCACTCATAGCTGGTGGAAGTTGGCCAAAATCTCCTGCAAATATCATATTAATGCCACCAAAGGGTTCATCATAAACACCACGTGCTTTTGCACACTGAGCACTGATTTTATACATATCTCTGCAAGATAACATTGACACCTCATCAATGAAAATGTAATCCACACCATCAAGATTGGCACGTACTTGTGCAAGGGAACGAGATGATCCTCCCTGATTAATTCCAAGAATGGAGTGATATGTGGATCCATTTACAAGGGCAGCAGCACCACCGGTTGGTGCAAGAACCACAAATCGATGATTTTCGTTGTGTTTACCAAAAAAACTAGTCAATGCTTTGATGACTTGTGATTTCCCTGTGCCTGCCATCCCACCAAGATACATGCGTAGCTTATCAGAACCGTTAATCAAGGTAGAGTGATTCGCAATGATATGAAATGCTCTCTTTTGGTCAGTGTTCAACTTGTAATCATTGATAGTTACATCAATAAGATGACGATCAGCTCTGTTTGCAGGAATAAACATATGGTTGATGTATGCTGCATCCACTATCTTGACATCATTATATTGAAAATTTCCCAATTTATTTATGGTTGCTGTGTTTGTTGGTAAATTTTTATTTCTGTCACCGATGATTTCCTTTTTCTTTGCAAGGACTGCAGTTCTCCACAATTTTGCTGATTGTACTACAGGTGGTTCTATAGGTATCAACGGTCCTATATCTGGGGTACCATCAATACAATCATCGAGCCACCCTGACCTTTTCAAAGTTCTTTCAGCTATCAGCATTTGATCTTTCCTCTTTTGTCCTTTTTGACCAAGTTTCAGGAGTATTTCCGTGTCATTATTGTCTTCATCAATATTGTTGTTGAAGTCGTCGCCATTAAATGCAAATTCAGCATTGTGCATGTCATCCAGTTCATCAAGACCGTTTGAGGTCGCCCATGAATACCTTATATTTGCAGTATTATTCTTCTGACGTTTAGCAGAGAAATCATCTCTTGCATCCAAACATTCATACCGCAGACCAAAGTATTTCATGATCTCTAGTTCTCTTTTAGAAAACTCGTGGTCTATAAAAGCATTATCCCATGTTTGTAATTTACTTTTGAGTTCTTTGCCACTTCTCCATGGCTTGAAAAACGTTAACATTGTACAACAATAATATTCTCGATCACCACGGTCAGCCCTTGGCAAAGTGTTTGGAATAAAATTAGGAACTATGAAAGGATCATTCCCTTTTATTTTGGCATGGTGGGTAAGATATTGTGGATGATTTGGATGTAAAGTATAATCATTTTCAAATTTTGTCAATTTATTAAGATCAACTTCATTTGTTTTATCAGCTATTTCTGTGCCTGCATGTCTATTCAAACTATCAGGTTTTGGAATTTCATCTATCTCCATGAGTATATCATTATCAACGACATCAGACAAGTTGTCATCACTGGAATAGTCAACATTAGTAGGTTCAGTGCAAGAGTCAGACAAATCATCACAGCCTAGATTGTCAAAAATTTGGTTTTGCACTGCTTCTTTTCTGGCCCTTTTGGTCTTTGTTTTGGTGCGTTTTTTCTTTGGTTCCATAGTGGCAAGACGTATCCAGTCATACAGTGATACATTATCATACAAGGCGGGTCTGAACATATAATTATTTACTTTGGAAAGTCCAATGTATGCGCCATTATTCTTACCAATAACAACCTTTTGTGCATTATTTTGGTCTTCACATATATTAGGAATTTCTTCATCAGACCATGCACTGATAACCTCTTTAACATAAGATCTCCAAAAGAATGGCACGAATTTATGACTGGTGTAGTGATCAGGATTTCCAAGGACATATAATGAAGCCATTGGAGCACCAATTTCCATTTTGGAGGTGAGTGAATTGACTATTTGTGTAAACAGCTTTCTGACTTTGACTTTTCTTTTCAGGTTGCCACCAATCATTTCGGAATTCTTATCAAAAATACTTTTTATCACTTCAAAAATGCTATAGGTCTTCAAGGAGAATTTTGTAATATAATCTGTTATGTATGCAACTATGGCCTTTATAGCAGTACCTGATAATAAGCTGGTCACATCAGAATTGCATCGTAGCATATATGTAACTTCAGGTGTCACCGTGTTCACCCAAGGTTCACCATGCTTGAGGTTGAGAGCACCAGTGTTAGGTTCTACAAAAGTTTGTTGAAAGATATCACGGGGAAATCGTCGTTTACATTCACCTTTCGAATTAAGACAGTATGGCTTTTTTTTGCCATCATGCCTGTTATGTACATTTAATCGCAATAAAAGATCATCTACAACATCTTGAAACCTTTGCCACCATGTTGATCTTTTGTTGTGATATTGACAATTCATGGAACAATTATATGATGGTGGATCTGGCATGACACATGTTGGTGGTTGATATTCAGGTTTCGACATTGTCTGTTCCATTTTCTGTGATACCTCATCTTTAGAACACCTTCGGACAATAAAGAACACTCGATACATGAATATGTGAAGGGGGAGGCTAAGACCGTTGATAGCGAGACTAAATTTCCTCTGCTGCCGCGACCAACCCACGCGGCAATTCCATCCTGAAAGTACCTGTTGCGATCAGTTTACAATCCTCCTCTGCATAGCTGATGATTAAATCAGCTGTCCCAGGGCCAACGGAGAGCCAGTCTGAGAGCTTTTCGATGGTGACACGACTGCCAGTGAGTTGATTTATGTAGCGGAAGCCTTGGTCCTGGAATTTTGGAATGACAGAACTGAGATTGCCGCCAACACGATTGGGATGTCGGTCGCAATATTCAATCCACTCAGAGATGAGGGGATAATTCAATGGTTGCGAAAGAACAGGAGGAGGAACCGTGGATGGTCCCGGAGGTGGCAAAAAACCTGACAGCGGTACAGTGAATCCAGGGGCTGGCGGGAAAAATCCCGCTGGCATCTGAGGAGCTACCATAGATGAATAATACATTGCCGGCGACATCAATGGTGGCGGATAGCAGCCGTAAGGGAATGTGACTTGGTCATTGGGATTTGCAGACGGTTTAGCTGCCAGTCGTCCTCGTGCAGTATTTCCCAGCACATTGACCTCAGCCGGCTTCTCATTGACAGGATTGGCATGAGGATCCTTGACCTGGCAAAAAATTAGCATCATATATATGAATAGAAAAATACATACATGAAGCGCTGCCCAAAGGTTCAGATTATTCTCCGTGATTGGATGACATAAGCCCGTTGACGGATTCTTGAAGCACAACGACGCCTTGTTGGGTAGACTGTGTATCTCACAGGTCCAGTGCTCTGTAATGGCGAGGCGGGCCGTAACGCGTTGTTCATGGAAAGTATCCGCTGCAGTCTTCACCTGCTCTTTGAGAGCAGCAGCTGCTTTGGACTTCGCAGACCCACCGCCCTGCGAAAAATGTTTAACTCAACGTGATAGGAATCCAACAGAATTATACGTACCTTTGTATCCGTGGACCCCACATAGGGGGAATCACCTTTGTTAGAGACTTGCAATGTAAATGCCTTCATCTTCCGAGTTGAACGCCGACCATTGGCCAACTTGGCTGGAACGGATCGTTCGCGGAGAAGTCGGAGAAGTGTGTTGAAGTGGCCGTGAGTTAAAAGATCGCAAGAGAGAGAGTCCTTCGAATCGGTACTAAAGCGATATTGTGCTTGTAAGGA
The DNA here is from genome assembly GCA_963556145.1 of Hygrocybe punicea. NCBI lineage: Eukaryota > Fungi > Basidiomycota > Agaricomycetes > Agaricales > Hygrophoraceae > Hygrocybe > Hygrocybe punicea. The sequence continues at coordinate 9,419,252 of OY744461.1, read as the reverse complement.
TTCAGGATAGATGTTCAAAGAACTTGCTATCTTCTGTTGGAGAGAATAGAGTGAGATCGATGATGAGATGACATCAATATTGCGGGACTGTTTCGAGGCACTAAGCACTTCCATAGTAAATGTGAAAGCGACTGTGAAGGAAATGGCATGAGATGAGGCCTGAGTACGGTCAGAACAAAGCATACCGTCTTCATCAGACGACTCCTCACTGCTAATCTCATCCACTGCGATGGTCTTGTCCTTTTTGGTTGTCGGATTTGCCTTCGCAGTTGATTTCTCCTTCGCAGTTGATTTCGCCTTCGCAGTTGATTTCGCCTTCGCAGTTAATTTTGCCTTCACAGCTGGCCTCACTGGTGTGAAAGAGTGAGACGAGGCCCCAAGTGTGGTTGGAAATGCATACTGTCTTCATCAAATGACTCGCTGCTAATCTCATCTGCCGTGACAGTCGGCAAGGCTTTCTTGCCCTTTTCGGCCATCGGGTTTGCCTTTGCAGCTGGCTTTGCTTCGTCTGATTCCTCCAAGTCCGAGTTCTCCTTGTCGCCAATTTCGTCATAGTCGTCCTCGTCTTGATCATCCTCATCCGCATCAGCATATCCTGGTTCATCTTGAGACTCTTCCAATCCAGGTCCATTGTCCTCTTCCTCTTCGATCTCACTTGCCTGAATCTCCCTCAACAGTGCCTTGACAGCTTTTGCAGATTGGCGGACAGGTCGTTTAGTGGTAACTTCATGATCTCCAGAGGACTTCATACTCCTCGAAGAACAGGGATTAGATACAGCTGAAGCACGGCTGCTTGGACGGACAGGGATGGGAGGAGCAAGTCCAGTGAGTTCTGTAGCATTGCTATCGTCTTTTCCACCTGTTTTGGCTGTAGCAATAAATCAGCGTCGTTTAGGGAGAGGCAATGCATCCAATTGCACCTTTGAGAGCAGCATCGGCCTGGCGTTTGGCCTTTGCCGCCTGCTGTCGTGCTTTTACTGCTCCTTGTCCCATAGGCACTGGCAACTGGGTCATATGGGGGGAAATTTGCCCGAGAACGTGCCTGTATTTTCAGTTTAGCTACGGAACATTGCGCACGCTTCTAGTGTATTTGTCGGAGTCTATCTCTAGTCCATGGTCCCCCTATTTAGTTTGGCAGTAAGCTTTTCGGTGACATATATGAAGCATGAGAAGGTTCATAAATTGTGATTCAAATGTCTATGAAATGTATGTCGAACGTAGGTGTACTGAGGAGCTCCATCTTGCTACCTTGCTCGACTCGATGGCGAGATCAAAACGCGTGTTATTATCTTGGACGAAATGCAGGGCAATCTGCCACCAGAGTCAAATAAATCTCACACTAGAAGGCAGGTATTCCTCACCTCTGGGAATCCTTTTTGCTGCAAGTAAGCAATTATACTCTGGCCAAGAAGGGTTGACGTCCGAATGATATGTAGCATCTCCTCGTGATTATTACGCAGCAGTGCGAGCTTGAAGCGATATTCCGTTGGATCAAAGGTGATAGTACGTGGGCGTGCCGAGCGATCGAGGCAATGTATCATTTTGCCTTTGATTCGGGTCAAGTAGACGGGGTTATCGAGAGTGCAGATGACACCATGATCGCTAAATACAAATTCAGATTACGAAGAGTTGCGACGCCAGGCGGCATGCTAACGTACCCTTGTGATAGACAATATTTGACGTGGTTGAGTGTGGAAAATATAAACACGCCTGTGTCGTCCCATGCACCTGACTTGATTTGGATGGTTTCATGAATGAGACAATGCTGGGAGAAATTCTTGTTTGCAATGGTAATAGCTAAGAGGGAAAGTAGAACACCAAAACAGAATAAGACCACAATAAAGGTCGGAAAGCCAGACGTACTGTGCTTGCTCATCAAAGCCACCAATGATCTGTCCCCACTCCATATGGCATATTTCACAGGTGGACTGTTTACCTCTGCAACAGTCTTCTGTTGTTGAATATCATAAAGCACGACAGAAGAGGTGGAGCTCAAGATGAGACTGGCAGTGCCTCCGTAGAAAATCTCATTAGTCTGCATGGGCGGTTTGATGGTTTTGACGACGGAATTTGAGAGGTCCCGAACCTCAATGAGCTGTTGTGCGCATGTCAGATGAAGACCTACGGTCTGATCCATGGAGGCTGAAACAACAAGATCGTCTTTTGGGTGAAATTGGGCCGACATGACGAAGTGAGAATGACCGGTAAAAATAGCAATGCAGTTGCAAGACGTGCTATTCCATATGCGGATGGTTTGGTCATCAAAGGCATACATCTTTTGCTCGAAAATAAGCAATTGTTACACCATGAAAAGGACAACTCACAATCCAGGGCATTTCGTGGTGGAATTGGACGGAGCGAACGTAATCCAAATGTCCGTGCAATGTGAAGAGACACCGCCTACTTTGAGGCTTGAGGTCTGAATCAAGTCAGACCTTGGTGTGAAGCAAATCAAGACGAGGCTCACCCCAGACCTTGATCTTATAGTCGTCGCCTCCGGTAGCCAATAGAGCCCTGGTGGGATGAATAGCAACACCTCGCGCTGGACCTATGTGAATCAATCAGGATGGAGTGAATTCCCCATCATATATGTTGCGACATGCCTTCATGTTCCTCAAATCGGTCTACGAGTACGCCCATACGATAATTCCACAACTGAACGCTTCCGTTGTGTAAGCTAGCCGCGAGGAGAGGTTGGGTAGGATGGAATGCCAATCCTGCAATGGGTATTGGTCACGCTGAAGACTGCGCAGATCGTAAACATACCCTTTACGCGGTGACTCTTCAACTCGAACTTTGTAAGCACGCAGTCTGTAGTCCAGAAGTCATCAAGCAGTTGAAATCGAATGCGCGGACATATTTGTCTTGGGTGTAGTACAGTGTGTCTTGGTGAACAGCAAATGCAGGCCTCTCGCGTTCCAATTTGAACACGTTAGCTCAGCTGTGAAACGAAGGAAGGAAAAGCAAACATGCCTGTGTCGTCCCATGCGCCTGAGACTGTGCTGGGAGAAATTATCGTCCTTTTAGCCAGCTCCCACACTTGAACCATTGTCCTAGATGAAATAGTGAACTCGAGTGTTATTGAAAATGAGTCATGGTGGGAAAGCATGCGAAAATGGTAAGCAAGTTCAACTTCGCAACTTTCCACTCACCTTGTATCACTGATGGTTCAAGGCAAAGCCATCCCTGAGCTAGTGCAATGGATTGTCATCTGTCTATCAACATCGATGTCTATGGATGATGTCTGCATGTACACAGATGTCAGCAAGTGCTCAGTGGAAAGGATAATGGCACACTTTGGGCAGACAGGTGCTGTCATGGTGCCAGCATCAAAAGTAAAACATCAACTCCAGCGGGCGCTCTGTGATTATGACGTTGAAGTACATGGGGCTTTTGTGTCATTTATGTCGCTGATCAATTATCACAGCATTTGCTCGCCACCATGACCAGAGTACCCAACCTCTATCTCGATGAGCTACGTTTGGACTTACAAGCAAAGTGTGGAGTATCAGTGTCCCTAAATACAGTGTGGCGGACACTGCGGAAAGGGGGATTCACGATGAAGAGGGTATGTGCTCGTTTCTAATTCTATAGCAATGATATTTATACTACAGTTATCCCAGCTGACTTGGGAAGCGATTGAACGAAGTGCAGAGCTACGAACAGACTTTGCGGCTCGGATTGGGACCTACGAAGCTAATCAGCTTGTCTTTGTTGACGAGAGTGCAGTTGATCGCCGCACAACATATCGGGGGAGAGCCTGGGCCATCCGTGGGAGGCCAGCTACTCGGAAAGCATTTTTCTGCCGTGGGCGACGGTAATTCTCTCTTTTATTATCATGGGCAGTACTGCTGAGCCTTTTTCTTGTAGCTATTCAGTACTACCGGCACTGTCTCTCGATGATGGCATCCTTCATTGTGATATCATCGAAGGCTCATTCGATTCAGATCTTTTCCATGACTTCATCTCTCGTTTGTTAGATCAGATGTCCCCGTTTCCAGAACCAAACTCCATGATAGTGATGGATAATTGCCGAATTCACAAAAATCCTGTGATTTTGGATCTTATTACTTCTCGGTGAGTGCTCAATGTCAGTATGCTTATAACTTGAAGGCTGCGGCTCATGCTGTTCTCTTTATGCTAGAGGCATGCGATACGAATTTTTACCGCCGTACTCTCCTGACTACAACCCGATCGAACTTGCGTTTTCTGCCATGAAGTATCACCTTCGCCGCAATGGGGAATATGCCCGCCTTGCCATGTCTGAACTCTCATCAATGGAGGTTGTTTGTGTCTTGCTTGAAGCGTTATATGAGAGTACTAGTGATGATATCTTTGGGTGGTTCAGGCACTGCGGATACGTGTAGGCAACATCTTGGTCTTCTACTTTGATTTTTTCCCCTTTCCAATCATTCTTTTCTTGTTAGTATTGTGGAAAATAGCTGGGATCTGGTATCCAATTGATATGTTGTAGCGTGTAGAACATTTGTTTGAATATTCTTCCATGTTTTGCTATGTAACTCATGAGGCTCGGACAAAGGCTGGATGAGCAAACATATAATAGACAATAGGCTGTATATACATGATTGATCAACCTATGACACTGATTTATGAAGCTGGGTCACCGGCGCCGCTGGCGGTACTGCTGATGCGAACTGAAATGATGCCGGTCAGAAAATGATGCTTCGGAGAGGTATACTGAGCCTGGAATGCTATGAGCACCAAGATAGTATAGCATAGAATAAGTTCTCACCAGTTTCCCATGACTAGGATGATGCTTGCTCATTATAGAACTGCTGCACGATGGTGTAACCTGCGAAAAAGTTGATTTATAAAAAAAGTGAATTAGAGTCTGGAAAGTGGCTTACACTGAGATAATGACTGTAGAAGCCCATATTTTCAATCGCTAGTCAATAGGATGTGATTTGAGGGAGATATGGCAATTGTATTCTGCGCGAGTAAAATGAAGTGTTTTGGTCACGCCGCCAAGTCACGTGACAATAACAATAACATCCAGGACCCTGTTCCAAACCAACTCTTGCCAATCTGATTCCACCTTGTGATGTTGGTCAAGGAACGATTGCACTTTGTCACACGTCCGAAGCATGTCACCAAGATCCAAAATCATTATGGAACCAAGTTGACCTGGCGAGATATCCTGCAGTCCATTACTAACGTCTCTCAAAATAGGATTGGCTCTCCAGAGACGCAGGCATTCATGAAGGATGGGCAAGAGTTGGTTGGGAATCTTCTGAAGCTCATAAATCTTAAAAGAAGATACATCAGTCACGAAGCTGACACTAAGAACGTTGGTGCTCACCACAAGATTAAGATCCTCCTCAGTGCATTGAATTATTTCATGAAACAAATTTTGAAGGTCTTGTGGAACATTGTGAAATGGTAGTGTTGCGGCGACTGTGCAACTCATGTAAAGCGACCAAACTTTGAAGGATTCCGGGTTGTTGGCAATGCTTCAAAGTTGAAATATTAGTTAATGTTGCTTAAAGAGGCATAAGACTAGTGCTGACTGGCTAGCGCTTCTTTCACTTTTACCGGAGGCAGCGGAACTAACGGTCAGCCTGGAAGTTGGGGTTGAGCTATATTTGTTATCAGAGCTGGTCAATACTCACAGGCTGGAAGTTGAATGCAACCTATCTAGGCTAGAAGTTGTGGGGCTAGAAGTTGTGAGGCTACATTGATTAGCTCAGAAGTTTATGAATGCAGAGCAAGATCAGATGTTGTATTGTATGAGTGACGTAAATGTATCATACACCCAATGCTAACCATACACAATAACTTTACAGTAAGATTGAGGTACTTACTGGTTGGGATTATGGTCTTGGCTGAACATTGTTCTGGGAGCACAGGTTGAGGTTGAAGTTTGTTAGGGTTAGGTCCAGAAGGAATTGTTCGCAAAATAAAATGCTTATATAATATTAAGCACCTCAATCCTAAACCTCCATGTCAACCCCAACCCCAGCTCATGATGACTTAGAGTGTCTCATGGGAGCCAAGCTCTCCCAGGTTTTGTTGGATCTAACCAGTTTTTATGATCTCCTAGGAACCACTGCACCTTCGTCCTCCAAGGTGGAGCAGATTAGGTTGAGGTCATTGTTGCGCTAAATTGTCCAACTAAATGCGCTGAATGAATTCATCCCAGACAGAAACTGGTTCACAAGTGTCTCCAAATGAATGAATCAACAACTGGAGCAGAAGGTTATAATAAAATCATTAATATAGTGGCACAAGCCATACTCAATCCCAGTTAGTACCTTCAAGCTCCTTCAGATGTTGAACTAACATTGGAACCAAAAGTACCTATCAGGTGGGATGCTGATAGATGGGCAGATAAGGTCAAAATGGGCATCATCAATGAGGCTGGTGATGAAATGTGCATGGAATGGAATCTAAAGGACTACTATCAACAAGAAGAGTTGGGTCAAGTAGAGATACCCACCATCATCACAGATGTTCATGGACGTATCCTTCTGTGGTATCTTCCAAACATCCTTGGTGTGGAGATCAAGGTCAGCTAACCGCATAACCGCATAACAAAAAGGGTTTGGCACAGTTAATAATCAATCAACAGGGCAAGATCCACGATGCCGTCAAGATTATCTCCCCGCTCTTGGAAAAAGCCATGGTTCAAAATCAAGCAAAGTTGGCTGGCCAACAACATGACCAGAATACTGCCAAACATGCCTGGCGGACCTCAGCCTTTCACCGACCACCTTTCCAACCCGAATTCCAAACTGGGGTGGTTGATTTCTCACCAGAATGGTTTGCAAGGGCACATAATGTGAAGTAACCATGAACCCAGGATTCTATGAAGTGTCTAACCTGACCACTGGCCCAGCAGACATTGGCTTACCAGTCTAACCCCTCGACGAGCATAAAGCACCCACTCATTTCACCCTTCTTGACCAAGCTGGGCAACCTACACAACCTCTTAGAAGCCATATTATCCATAACACACCCCCAATTGCGACATGCCGGGAGTCAGGCGATGGATTTGATTAAAACCCAAGAAAAACCTCCCAACGTTTCATCCTGGACAACATCCTACTCTGCAGTGGCCATTATTGTCAATCAAGAAACAAAATGGCACAGAGATCCGGGAGGAGGGCCTACCTGCTTTGATGCCTTGGTATCGGCAGGCACACACAGTGGTGCTCTACTCGACGTGCCTGATCTTTCACTTACACTCAAATATGATGCTGGTATGGTGGTACTAAACACAGGTCGCCTCCTGTCTCACAGGGTTAGAAAGTGGACTTGAGGAGAGAGAATATGCTTGGCATATTTCATGAGAGACAATGTTCACGAGCGCTACAATGTTGACCGGCCGAAGTACCAGAACATCTTAGACTATCAATCTATGCTCAGCCTGGGTTACGTGTCCAGGCAGAAGGGAGAATAGACAGGGATATTTAATGTAGCTTGTGATAACTGCTTTCCACCAAGCTTGTTTTCGTGCGATGGTTAATGGATCATTTGTTGGAAAGATTTATCGTGCGCTATCAGGATGTAGTTTCTGAGTAATGGCTGGTCAACAACTGCCAGGGCACCTCAGGCCTGCTCAATCAGTACCTTGGGCACAGGTGTGGAGTGTGGGTCGCTGCCCAATGCAATGGATATGGCCCATACCACACCAGTGACAAGGCCATCATCAACATCAGCCGTGCTCCACCAATTCTTATTCCGAGTCGTTTGTCCTTCAGCGCAGGGCCAAGCAATCTGCCTGCAGGAATGCACCCGAGGCAACCTGAGTTGCAGCCAGTGGGGTTCTTATTTTTCTATATTGATGGATATCAGTGTAGTACACTCTGTATCAATATATATATTTTCATATGGGCAAATAGGAAATTTCCACAACTGGAGAATGACTAGATTGTGACTATGCATGACTATGTACAACTGAGAAGATGACTGTGTACTGACTACGAAGTCACGGAATAGTCAAAAATTGGGATTTTAGTAAATTTTAGTCATGTTGTTCGACTAAACCTGACTTTTAACATTTGCAGAGCCTCACCCAAGATAGGAGGTGGGGATGTGAGGGTTACGGCAAGACAATCTGGAGAGGGCACGCAGAGGGAATGGCTCTTGTCTATTAGACTTGAGTAAAATTATTTTTTAAACTCAAGTAAATCTAGGACAGTCAAGTTGGCCTACAAGAGTATTTAGAAATCACCTACACACCAAACACTCTTGAAGAGTAGGTTCCAAAATACAACCTTTCTTCACCCACAAAAGCACTGCAAATCAGAATAACTAGGGGAATCAGACCACAAGATAACCCAGCGAACGCCAATTACAAAGTGACCCACAGCAAAGTGACGCCGCGTCGGGTTAGACCACCCCAGGAACATACTTTGCAAAACTGGCACAGTGGTTGGGTACGCCAGGCTATGGTCAAAGCATTTGCTGTTGCTTCTCTTGGTCTGACTTGTGCAGGGGAGTGTTGAATAACCTAAGAGAAAAAAAGAACTAGCATCCTAACGGCCAAACCATCTTAACAACCCACCGGACCAACCAAGAACTTTATGTTCTGGATTGACCACCTGCAAGGCAGGGGCTCAGGTCTGGCAGCCCGGCATGGTGACGAAACTTTCTGTTTCGCTGGCACTCTGCTCACAGCAGAGGTCACCACACAGGGGGGTGTTGTTAGGCAAAGAGACAGAAAGAACAACCCACCGGACCAACCAGAACTTTCCGTTCTGGATTAACCACCTGCAAGGTGAGGGCTCAGGTCTGGCAACCCTGCATGGCAACGAAACTTTGCGTTTCGGTGGCACTCTGCTTACAGCAGAGGTTGCATGCAGGGGGGTGTTGTCAGGCAAGCAGACAAAAAGGTTAGCGGCAGGTGGAGTGTTGAAGCTCAAACAGAAAAAAAGAACTAGCATCCTACCAGACAACCCACCAGACCAACCAAGAACTTTGCGTTCTGGATTGACCACCTGCAAGGCAGGGGCTCAGGTCCGGCAACCCTGCATGGGGACGAAACTTTGCATAACGCTGGCACTCTGCTGTAAGCAGAGGTCCCATACAGGGAGATGGTGGTTCATGTTGAAGAGGAAAACAAACAAGTGCTCAATATATATATAAACAAAATCACGTGACTAACCGGAAGCTGATGCCGAGTCAGACTGCTCAACTATGAACGAGTGACTTGGATATCATGCAGTAGTTACTTAGGGGTGCTAAAGCAGGCATAGGTTAGGCAGATGTCACTGCATAAGGGAGATGGAGGTGGCGGTTCCAAACAAAATACAATTATTTTAAACAAAGATACATTCAAGACAAATATAGAATGAGTTTAAATAAGCGCAAGGAGAATAAAACCAATTGCCACATTGGACCCAACTATAAGTATCTTCGGGGATCACCTCCTAACCAACTTGAGATGAATGCTTGGTCTGGGTCTGGTTAGAGTCAATCGTAGGCCAAAAGCACCAATACCGTGACTGACCTAATATCGTCCTTCCCGCCCTGCGACATGTCACCCTGCATGTCTGGCCCTTGCCACAGCGAGTGGTTGTCCACTACGACAACAGCAACATGGTAGACATGTTTAACTCCCTCTGTGCATCCCCGCAGTACAACCACATTCTACTTGCCGCTGTTCACCTTGCTCTCCACCATCACTTCTCCTTCCATGTCAACTTCCTTCCCTGGACATTCAACGATGTTGCCGACGCCCTCTCCCATGACCACACCAACATTGCATGTTCTCTTTTCCCCAGCCTGACGATTGGCCTCTTTGAACCCCCTTGACTGACACAGGGGCAATCGCGATGTTGATCAGTGAGAAATGATCGACCAGGCAGCCTTCCTGGCAACCCTGGTCGCTCAATCAGCTCTGGCACAAACACGCTATTGCTATTGGTTGTGCAATCAAGCAGAGCACCGCTTCCGCCTACTCTTCCATGCTCCAATCTTATCTTTCTTTCTGTTCTTCACATGCTTTACCCGCGACGCCCACCCCTGACACTTTCAGTTTTTTCGTCATTTACATGTCCCACCATATCAAGCTGCAATCCCTCGACAACTATCTGTCTGGTATTTGCAACCAACTTGAGCCTTTCTACCCCAATGTCCACTGTTTTGCGTGGGAAGTGTTTGAACAAATCCACACCAAGGGTTTCTGGAGTGCGTCATTGATCGGGAAATTATCTTGTTGTCCTTTAGGAACAAGGATTTAGCTCTTTACTAACTCTTGGGTTATTCCTGTTGGGTGGTTGGGTAGTAGTGTGAATCCTATCAAAGGTTAGCCTTGAGGGATACAACAAATACTTGACAATAATATAAGTCAGATGTATGACTTATAGAGGATGAGTGAACAGTGAGGTCTTCCCTACTGAAGGTAAAGACTTTGAGTGACAAGAGGTATGCAAGAGTATAAGCGGATAATAACTCAAGCAAGTATGAACAGTGTAAGATGAACGAGTGTACAACAGTCAAGTATACAAGTAGCAAGTATACAATGAGCAGAGGTACAACAGAGATGAGCAATAGATGATGGACAATGGGCGATAGACAATGGGCGATGGGCGATGTAACAGTAGATGTTAAACCAAAGGGAGGTGTGACTAAATACTATGTACAGAATGAATGAACTGAACAATAGGCAAGTAGGATTGATGATCAAGATATCGGACTTTATTCCGAAGCTTCAAACGCACATTGGCTACTAGTGCAGAATAAAGTACTGGGATATCTTTGGTGATGATCAATAGAACTTGAAAGAAGATGAATGTGACTGTACTACATGACAGAACACAAAGAATATGTATCAAACAAGTAATAAGGGAGTATCAATAAATCTGAGATTGATATCCTTAAACAAATGAATGATGACTTGAACTGCAATTGGTATTTGGGTACTAGCTACTACCAAAGTAGGTAATACAAAAAAATACAGATGGGGTGAATCAGAATCTGGAAGAGGGACTGTCCTGTGACTGGACCTGTCAGATTAGGTGACTGAGCCATCTCCAGCAGAAACTGGGCTCTATATATACCTATTCTACAGCAGGAGTCATACTGAGTCATAGAATGGTATATGAAATGGAGAGCATAGGATATGACTCATAGGGAGTCATATAGAGGAGAGGCATAGGTTTATGACTCATAAGGAGTCATAATGATGAAAGACATGGGGGGTTATGACTCATAAGGAGTCATAAGAAAGGAAGGCATGGGTTTGTGACTCATACAGAGTCAATTAATGAGTCACATAGGTATTATAATCAAAGGAGGAGGCATAATGAGTCATAAATAGTCAAAATTAGTCATAGGTGGTCATAATGAGTCATGGGGGGGTCATGAATATGTCATAAGGGTCATAATTTGTCATGGATAGACCAATGAGTCACATTTGATGGGAGTGAGTCATGCTGCTGGTCTAATCTTGGGTGTGTGAATCAAAGGCAAGGACTGTGCCAGGCTATGCTTCTAGAATCATCTTCCTGAGGCTGTGCTTCTTGATCAATTGATGCCATGCCATGTGTGTATCCTTATCAGTTAAGAAAAAGATAAGATCAGGGCTGGGCTGTATTTGATCAATTGATATGAAATGTGATGTGCTTCTTGATCAGGGAGTGGCATGTGTTATCTCTATGATTGGAGATAAGGATGTGGCTGTGCTTCTTGTGCTTCTTTGGCCTCTGATAAGATGTTTTGGGGGCCTTATCAGTTAAGATAAGGGTATTCCTTCATTTCCTCTGCATAGATAAGGGTTTTCTTGTATGTCCCTTCTGTAGATAAGGGTTTCCTTGCATGTCCCTTGTTTAGATAAGGGTTTCATGTATGTCCTATGTGCAGATAAGGATTTCCTGTGTGTCCTATATGCAGATAAGGGTATTCCTTTCTACTCCATATGCAGATGGGGGCATTCCAGTATGAATGGTCCTTGTAATGTGATGTGTGCTGTAGGGATGGTGACTAGTGACAGCATATTACTATGTTTTGATCCAAATCCTTTTTGGATCATGACACCATGCCACTTGTCATCACCCCCTTGTAGTTAAGACGTTAGCGGGATGCAAGAAACTGTGCAGTGTTGGGACACTTTGTAAATGTCCCCTTGCCAGCGCTGAACTACATTGCATCACTGCCTCCCTGCAGGGTTCTCCCTCCCATGACAACCATTTGTTCACTGCAATCATCACTGTCGCCTTCCATGGTCTCCTCTGCCTTGGGGAAGTTGTGTGGCCTGATTCATTGGCCCTGCAGGACTACCGGAAGGTTACCATGCACAAGACCGTTCAAGTTCACGAGACCTCTTTTGATTTTTATTTGCTGGGCCACAAGGCTGACTGCTTTTTCGAGGGGAGCCAAGTGCTTATTCACTGCCATCGAGCTTCTCACAATCCACTCACCATTTTCCTTACTTACCTTCATTCTCGCGACCGCCTGTTCCCGGCCCACCCTGAGTTATGGCTCTGAGCAAATGGTTCCATTCCCATACATTCCTGGTTCCTGGGCTGGCTTCACCATTTCCACCCCGACCCTACCCTTGATGGCCACTCACTTTGTTCTGGAGGTGCCACTGACCTGACTAACTCTGGTGTCCCACCATACTTGATTCAGAGCATCGGCCATTGGGCTTCCAATGTGTGGCAGATCTATGTCCGTCGCCACCCAACTTTACAGGCCGCTTTCCTTTTTGCACATCACTGACTTCCCCCCCCCACCCTTTTTGGCTGCTTCCCATTGCTATTTGCTTCACTTTCTTCCCATCTCTTTGTACACCACTGTTGCAAACACCACAAAAAACAAAAAAATTCGTTCATAATATCCTTTTACAGTTATGCAGCCATGTCAGTCCTGGGCACCTGCTGCTGACGTACAGAGCAGCGCCACAGACATCTTTACTCAATTACTTTCAAGAGGGACAACTGAAGTGGTGTGATTAGCAAGGTCACTGGGGGGTGAAAATTGAAACAGAAAACATGAAACCTGTCTAGGATATCACAAATATTACTAATTATATTATATTTTCTGTGCCATTTGTCATCACGGAACAGCAAAACATGCAACCCATCTAGGATATCACAAATATTACTAATTATATTTCTTTTCCTGTTCTCATCTGTAGCCACCACTCCCAAGTCGATTGATCAAAATTTTCCAGCTGCTCATCTGCTCATCTGAGATGTTCACTAGGATGCTGTGTAAAAATCCTGTCTTCAAAATCTCATAGCAATCTGATACTGTGACATCCTCGACCACGCGACAGTGAAACATATGCACTGAAAGGTGTGAGAACACCGCTTGATGGTTTCCCAATATTGACAAAGACCGGGTCAATTGTTTGGCCTTGCACTTGATAGTCAGTGAATGCGTATGTGGCTGTTATCGGCAGTTGACGGCGTGTGATGGTTATTATGTCAGAACTGGTACTCTGAAAAGTAAAGGTTTTCACTAATGGTGAGATTAGTATAACACCCTCTTCCAATCCTTCCAATGACGCTTTTGTCCTTGTGAGCTTTACCAATACATATAGTGGAGGAAAATTGACGAGGGGCTCTTCTTGTGAAAAGTTCGGTTTCGCTTCATCTAAAACTATGTCCACAATCTCTCCCTGCACTCCGTTTGTTATATCGAGATCAGTTTTGACGTTGTAAGTGACCATGACTTTCATTCCAACTGCCAATTCCACCTCATCTTGCAGACCCCCCTTTTTCCGTCGATTTCTACCACTGCTATTCGACTTTGAATTTGCAATGGCAAAGTGCTCTTGTATTGTCAACAGCCTTCTGTCAAATGTATCCTCCGCTTTGCATCAGAAAAGCTGACTACCTCTTTTTTTGCAGTCTTTGAGTGTGGCTGCCTTATTCCACTGCATTCAAACAGTGTGACATGGTGTTATCATTACAATGTTGTCCCAGGGTGGTGCATCGAAATTAGTACAAGGATAGTTTGGACTTGTGATAATCAGGTCTTGAAGCATCTGTAGGTGATGTGCTCGACAGTTACTGTGATGGACATGCTGAAGCAGATCATTCCATTCTGGGTCACTAACCTGAACCTGTTCTTTGAGCCGAACAACGATATTGAATGCTTCATATATGCTTCAACCAATTCCTTCCTCTCGGGTATCAGCTGATGGGTTACGTGGCCAGAAAAGAGGGGTGGATCTCTTTGTCACCACTGGCAGAAATTGGTGAAAGTCTCCAACTATGATCACATTCAAACCACCAAATGGCTCGTCTGACAGAGGTTGGTCCTGTTCTGTTTTGGCTATGGTGATAATAGCTGATAGTTTTGCTAGTAGCACCTTCGAGACAATTAAGATTTCGTCGATAATGAGGTATCGTTTGTTGGCCCACATGGCTACCAGTTTCCTTGCCAATTTCGCTGATGGCTTCCTTCCATTCAATGACAGCATTCTGATAATGTGCAGGGTCTTCCCATCTACCATGGATGCCGCAATTCCGGTGTACACTGCCTTAACTAGTGGCTCATGTTTCAAATGAAAAATTTTGGTTATTGCTTGAATAGTCCTAGACTTCCCAACACCACCTTCGCCTGCAATGATCATAAGCAGTTGTGGTGGATGTTGTCCACTAATTGTCTGTTGTAAATGCCAGTCGACAATGTTATATGCATGTCGTTGATCCAGTAAGAGATTGTTTGGGTCAATTGTTGGAAGTGCATCTGATGATTGCCCAATCACATCCACAACAGCCTCGACTCCACCGGTATCATGGAAATTAACTATTATTGGCATCGATTACCACAACTTCACTATTGTCAGCCTCTGGTTCTGGATTGGAAATTCCTACTGCTTGCTGATCTAATTTCTGTTTCCAAAGTTCCAATTTGGCATAATCATCGCGCACAGCAAATCTGACATTGGAGTCAGTGACGCACCATTGATTGTCAGCAGAGTCAAAGACCATTTTTGACTTTGCAATTTCCACTGCAGAGATTCTGTGAGCTTCTTCGTGCCATGAAAACTGCATTGACTCAAATGCTTTCAGATCTTCTTCAGTCACGTCTATTTGCTGCAAAGATATCATAAATTAGACATCATTTTCACCAACAGTTCAACTGCATTGCCTACCTGTTGACCAGAGCTTTCAGACTTCGCCTGTTCAACATCTACATGTGTGTTATCGTTCCATTCTAGACCCTGTCCATCCATTAAGTCTTCTTTGCAGTGTGTGGCTGATGCACAGTCGTAGTAATATTGAATGCCTGCCATGACATTTCGAGCCTTCTGAGAAGTACTGGCTTCAAATTGTAAGAAAGCTCCCTCCCATGTGTCCTTATCGGCTTTTAGATCTCCAAGGTTCCACCAAGATGTCAAGAGTGCAAGCATAAATGCATGATAAAAGTCCATACAGTCGTCATCTTCCCTTTGTGGTAAAAATGGTCTAATGATACTAGTTGTATTAGAAATAATTCCTAACCTAACTCTGAGCTGCACTTGCACTCGGAGTCTACCCTCTGGTTTATCAGTATAGTAGTTGCAGATTTTTTGCTTCCCAACTTGTTGATTGAAGTAGCATGAGTTCTTAAGAGTTTCAAATGGTTCAAAAAAAGCCAGCAAAAGTCCTTCAAGGGTTTTAAAAACCATGCACCAAAAAACTTGACAAAAAAGTGCCAAAAGACTAGAAGCATCACAAGTTCTTCAAGGGTTTAACAAAAAAACTTGGAAAAAAGACCAACAAGTTCAGAAAAGGCAAAAGTTCTCAAGGGTTTGACAATGGTGGACAAAAAACTTGGAAAAAAAGGTCAACAAGTTCAGAAAAGACAAAAGTTCTTCAAGGGTTTCAAAAAGGTAGACCAAAAAACTTGGAGACAAGACTCACAAGGTTGAAAAGAAGTATAAGGTCACCAAGGATATGAAAAGGGTCTGCTCACATCAGTTGCTAAAAATAATTCTACCTGATTTTCTGTTGCTCTCTATACCATCATACAGAAGTAAAAAGCGAAGAAGTAACAAAAATCAAAACATTCACCAAGAAAATTTGTCAAGCTGTTCAAGTAGCCAAAGATGCAAAAGTCATGAAAAAATGTGTCAAAAAACCTCCAAACAAAGTCCAAGAGGTTTCAAAAAAGTACAAGGCCCCCAAGGGTTTCAAAAAGGACCCCGAAAATTACTGACGTTCTCGTATCCTAGAATATGAAATGAATAAATGGAATAGAGTAATGAGCAAGATGATTTACCTATTGCATCTGCCAATGAGCATGTGGGATTCAAACCCATCCCTGCCTGGTGAAACACGTCCTTAACATATGCTTCACCTCCCTCTTCACTTGGAAAGGCGCTGCTGCTGAAAAGAGCTGGCAAAAACTGAACTGGTGGCACCTAAAGTTCTTATCTTTCACTCAATCACTCAATAAACACTGTGACCAGACTTAAACTCAAGATGCCATTAGAACTTGTTGAGAATTTTAATGATGCCACTCACGCCAGCCTGGACAAAGCAGCTAAGAAGATGACTGAGGACTCGGAACCCTCCAACCTGCCACGAGCTACATGGCTTCTTACTGCAATTGTATCACTCTCAGATGGGTGACTCAATCACAGGTACATTGATATTGTTGTTGTAAATGCTTTGCTCCAAAGGCATCCTGAGGTGACAAAATTGTTGCATGAGGCATGGAAGGAGGGAACGTTCAGGAATATCCACAACTTGAGTGTGATATCCGTATTTTAGTTGAATGCTACTCATGCCTGTATTGTTGATGTAGAAATACTTCGTGCTAGTACATTAAGTCAACCAGATTCACAACCCCGTACGCACATCTTGGAACCTATGAGGCTAGATCTGGGGAGATGTAGGCCATATCATGATGCTTTCTGTTGACCTTTCTCATTGTGTATCACTTCTTAATTGCAGTACGAGGTCTTGTTTCTAAATTTTCCTTGCTATGCTCTACTAGAATCACTTTGACAGCTGCTCATAAGGTGTGGTCAGATGAGTTCCTGGGCGACAGCCATATCCTTCTAGCAAATTTGATGGATCAATTGCACAAGCCCCCTACTGATCCCATGCAGCGACCCTACAACCATTCAATTTCCATTTTTCAATCTTCTGGAATGGGCAAATCTCGCCTTACGGATGCAGTTGCCAGGATGAAATTCTGCTTCCCATTCAATATTTGTGGTCCTCTCCTTCTTGGTCAATATGGTAAAGGTTCATCTAGTTTCCGGTAACATCCTCGAGCTTGATACTTTGTTTTCCAGCATACCTGCCATCTGACATTAACATTTATCGCTTCTTCTGCAACCCAGACCGAAGTGCAGGCGATGAGCATGAGATCAAATACAAGTACAT
Organism: Hygrocybe punicea; assembly: GCA_963556145.1. NCBI lineage: Eukaryota > Fungi > Basidiomycota > Agaricomycetes > Agaricales > Hygrophoraceae > Hygrocybe > Hygrocybe punicea. The sequence continues at coordinate 9,401,955 of OY744461.1, read as the reverse complement.
CGTGTTTTTCGTGGCACTCTTTGAATCCGCAGTGCCTGAATTGGAGTGAGTGCTAGACACAAATCCAGATCCTGGTAGCACGGTCCCAGAGTGGTGACACAGTTACCTAAGCTGGAGGGCAACTGAAAATGAACTGGGTGGGAATCGGGAGCAATTTTATAAGAAAGTGGTGGACCGGGCAGAGACGGTGACAATTTCCTTGTTTGTATATTTGCAGGACAACAGACTCTGCAAACAGTTCCATAAGGACTTGGAATCATCAGGGAAAATTGGTGCGTTCATGGATTCTTGCTAGTGTTGCCTAATTCCTCTCATTTTTGCTTTTTTGCAGAGGAGTTGAAGAAACTACTCGAAGTTCAAGGCTGTGCTTTTGAGGAATGTTTGCTGGGGTGTCTTGTTGGGTCTATGAATACAACAGACAATGCCCTCGCCTGTCACGACTAGCGGTTGTGTAATGGATCTGTGGGTCAAATAGTTGCACGATGTTGGCGGTAGTGAGGTTTTACATTCAAGGGTCTTTTTACGAGAGTGATTGTATGTTTGTGGAGGTAGGGTCTCAGGGATAAGGTTCGAGCGGTATGGAGGTTGTGAAGTTTGTTACATCTAGTACAACTGCTAGGAGGAATACAAGAGGTCAAAGTTAAGGTAGACTACGTGTAGCGTGATGTCTTTTATACCATTCCCCCCCTTCCGCAGTACCAGTGACGCGTCATAAGGACGACTCGCTCTGTTGTGTTGGTGGGTCTACATCTCCCCCAGCATCGAAGTGATTTGTGATCATGCCGGGCTGGCACACGGATTCGTCACTAGTTTCATAAGCGTCTGGACATGCGTCATCACGGCTGTCTAGTTCTTCGTGAGGGTATTTGCTGCCATGTGATGTGTCGTTACTATGGATCGTAGGGGGTTGGAATGCCTCGAACATTGATAGGGATTTTGGGATCGGTGGTGATGGAGATTCGTTGTACTCCTCAGCATATTGTTACAAGGATAAATGCATACACGACGATGATGGCAATGATAGCAGTGATAACTGACTGGGTCATGATTGGAGGGAGTTTGAGCGTGAATGGTGAAAGTGGGGTGTCTTATTGTTCTGATGTGAATGATGGGAGTGGTTTGTGGTGTCCTGTAGGGGTCGGAGGTTTTGACCTCTGGTCACGTGCTGCTCTCACGGGTTCATTGATGAAGTGATAGAGGTTCCTTCCTGATTGGGGGTGGGTCTTTGTTCAGTATAAAGTGTGGTTGGATCCTTCATCCCATCTCTCATCAATGCAATATTTCCCCACTTGTGCCATCGTCTCGTATTCTTCAAATGTTCTGCCCTCTTTAACCCATTTCACCCTGTCGCGATTAATTGTATTATGCATGACTTCGCCTGCCGTCTCTCCGACTCTGATCGGGACTTGTATTGGGCTACTGGTCATTGTTTTGCTTGTGGGAAGGCCAAACATTGTATGGAGTGTTGCCACCTTGTTGCATGCAACAAGAGGCTTCTGTGCGAGCTTCTGGCCAACCCATTCGGTAAGTTCTGTCTTTCTTGGGGTGTTTGAGTATCATTCTGATAGTTCTTTATGATAGCGTTGGATGATGCGTTCCCGCCCTCGGACTCCCTGTCTGAGGACTCGTGGCCGTCACTCGCGATGAAGGTTTCCTGGGGGTCCGACTCCGATGAGGACTTCTGGCCCAGGGATGCCTATGTGGATACTGGGGCACCCTTCGGGCTGCGTGAGTTCCAGCCTCGTCTTCCCTTCGGCATCACTGACACGTTTAGGCATAATTGCCATGCAGCGATCGAAGAGGCACTGGAAGACCAGGTTCGTCGCCTCGTTGAAGATGCCATCCTCCAGGAGGTGATTAAGGAGGAGTATCTTGTAGATGAGTAGAAGCTCCGTGGTCTTGTAGTCATGCTCCCTTTGGGGAGTTGTAGTTATAGTCTGATCCAGTCTCGCCCCTTCAAGGGGCTTGTAAATGTAAAAGCCTTCCCCTGCTCTGCAGGGTGTGTGAGTCATAAGGGTTTGTCTAATGATCTGTCGACGATCGTCATGAAAATAAGTGGTGTCTGAGGAAAAATGTATGGGGGTGACGTATTTTCATGACATCGCCACTGCTGAAGTCACTTTTTTCATATACTTTGATGAAGCCCATATCTTAACGCATGCAGGGCCGGGTGCCCAGACTCCGCATCGAAGCAAGTATCACTTGCTTTGTTGTGTGCTAGGGATGATGAACAGCCGGCGGTTCTTTGCTGTCTTCCTTTCAACCAATTCTTGGCTTGGTGCGTTCGCACCATCTACACACAAAATTCCATTGCTTCATGACTGGGACAACATCATCTTGCATGCCCCCTTTACAGAGCTTCCATTTGATACTTTTGCTAAAGACTCATTTGGCCAATTGGAGAGAAGGAATCCAGAAGGCATATGGCTTTTGGATGTATGCAACCTTGAGTACCTTGTCAAGTTTGGGCATCCTCTGTGAGTTCAATGGCCCATGCAGTCCAGTTGTCCTTTCTCACTTGCTGTAGGTGGGCATCCTTTTATGAATGTGGAAATGAGGAGGTTAAATTAGAAATGGTTGGCTTGGCCCAGACAAAGCTCTCGTGTGGCGACATCAACAGTGAGAAGGTGTGGACTGCTGCTCTTAGCGTCCGTGTGATGCTCGACTTTGACATTGCCTGTGAATCTTGTTGGGCTTAAGAGGAGAAACTGGTTGAAAGCTACATGCGCATCGCATTTGCTGTGCCTAATCACCAGGAGTTTCTGCATAGTGGGACACCATCAGAACCTCTATTAGCCGAGACAGCCACCTAGCTGCTCAGTGTTAACAATTGGATACAGCACGGGGTTCCCAATTTGCTGTTCAAGTTAATGGAGGGAGGCTTTCTGGCTTGAGGAGAGTGGGGAGAGATGATTGGACACCTTCTCTGGACAATTGCCCATGATGATGTCATTTGCCAACTAAATTTGCTTGACATCACCAAGCTCCAATTTCACCAGCCAATTCTCCTTCTTGATTGGTTGAAAGCGCTCATTAACCCCTGATGGCACCAATCTGTTCTTTCAGCAAAACCTATTGCTGACCCCCACAGTCTCTCTTTGGAAAAGGCATTTGCAGAATATTTATCTCAATTTTTCCCACTTTGCCAGAGTGGATGATGACTCTGTACTCAGTCCAGACAGGCTGTATGTCTGTTTGGTATGCCATACGGCCTACCAGTGTGCCGACAATCAGAGATCAACAGATATCGCTGCCGCAGTGCATCATGGGGGTCTTAAGGCTCCCATCTGTCCCAAGAACACATCCCCACTGTATGGTCAAATGAAGGATCATGCAAATTTTTCTGAAGTTCTGCTCAATCCTCATATTGGAGGCACGCTGCACAATGGTCATCCCATACTGTCACTCATCCATGATCTTGGCATTGGGATTGCAAATGTCTAACCGCATCCCTCTGTACCTGTGAAGGTGTTACATGAGACCCTTGTTGATCGCACAGAGAATATTCACCTACAACATTACCAAATCCATATTGAAGGCTGCACGCACAAGACATGGGATAGTCCCTGCTCACAAGAACGACATTTACAGATCGATTCTGGAGGCGACTAAGGTTATCAACAATTTTCCAAGGAATGATATTCCAGATCACAGATGTGCAATGCTTCAGCTAAAACCAGGTTTCTCTGGGAACAAGGATAAGTTTTTATTTGGATGGGTCCATGGATCAAGTCCCCCTCTGAGTCCCCCTGCGAGTGTGGCTATGAAGGATGTGAAGCGCAAGGGAGGGAAGCAGGAAGGGCAAAGAAATGAAAGTGCGCAGACAAGGGCTCACCAATCAGGTCTGATGATGGGATGTCTTAGGACCTCGGATATCAGCAACAGGAGCTCTTATCTTGCTATGAAGTGATGCATTCTTGATGCCCAGAACTACTCTAGACCATCAATTGAACACATTGACAACCTCCATTCTATGGTATACTGCTGTTGTGGCAGGTATTTTGTGTTGGAATATCAACACGCTGACTCAGATTCTACATATGGACTAGGCCTCGGGCCCCAGATTCTTTATGTGCACATTCTAACTGTTATGTACATCCGGATCTATTTCATTCTCCCTAATTAAGTAGCTACATATGTTGGAGATTCAAATACCGATGTGGCGGATATGGAACTTGGACTTAGTTATATGCACCTCTCATTGAGTACTCTTTTATTGTTCTTTTCATTTGGATCTAGCCTACCCATAGTGTATACACTATGTGGTCAAAAGAATTACTATATTTATGCACATTTACAATAAATGACTCTCTAAAGGGCACACTCTATTATTTTAAGCTTGATAAATATTGTCACTTAACTTTCCAACTCCAAGTCCACAGCATAAGGCCCCTCAAACCACCTAGATAAGTAAAGCTTTTTTGGTAATATAAGGCTAAGCTGAGTACTTGTGGCTTTGACATGAACCCTGTGGCAGAAATGCTGATAAGCATTTGGCCTACCATCTTTCAAGTTTTTGAGGTGGGTTGTGAAATCTTTAATGAGGGAGTCAGTAGATGCTCCAATAGAGTGGGTAGTAAATGGCACATATGGACCATCTTTCCACTCTTCCAATGCCACCACAATCTGCATAGGTTATTATCAGTCACAATCTTAGCAGTAAAAGATTTGGCTAGATCACACCAAGGCCAAAGCTGCTGCAATTCGTTCTACGTCATAACCACCCAAAGGAGGGAAGGAAATAGCTGATGGCTGTCTGTTTCCATGCACAATTACAACCATAACCCCAACCAACACATCATCACCTAGAACTGTCCAGTGACCAGAATCCAAGAGGCCCTGAAAACATTTCAATTAAGGGAGTACAAAAAGTGCTGTGGAGACAAACCTCTGATCCAAACAAGAACAGTTTTGATTCCATTACCTTAGCAACTTGCTGAGATGCCTCACCATTCGCAACACCATAACATTGCAGAACCAGTCACCTGGCTACATCTAGCGCCAAACTCTTATTCTCACTGAGTTTGTGGCTCAGGAAATAATTTGCGAACAATTCCCAATTAATGTCGCCAGGGAGGAACCCATACCAAGCATGAAACACCCTGCTTACAGCAAATTTACCATTCCGCTTGCTCAACGGCATACCGGTGCCCACCGCAACATCGTCTTGTGAATAATGGTTATCGAGTATGCCCGAAGTGTGCTGGCCTTGGTTTATAACAGAATTCTGAAAAATCATTCGAATGGCATCTGGGTGTAGCTGAGAAAATTCCTTGTCAAATATAGATTGCATGACAATTCGATACACTCGTGCTTCATAGGCCAGATCAGGTATTGTTCCGTGGCAAAGGACGCCACTGATTGTGGTGGGGGTAAAAACGCCAGAGAAGTGAGATGTTTTGCAGTTGTGGATGAAAATATAGTGCTTGTGGTCCTGTCTAGGGCCAGTCAGGGGTACACCCGCAGTGCTCTGGGGCTGTACTCGGACCCGTACCCGTCACGGGTACGTACCTGAGGCCAAAAGTATGGGTATGGCACGGGTTTTGCAGGGGTACAGGAAGAAACATGCAAAATACTCCATTTTTACCTGTTTTTGGTGGTTTTTATGGTTATTGTGGACGGAATACTGGCCGGATCCCTTTAGTGTAGAGGTTCACAATGTTCGGAATAGTGTGGAGAGTGTTGAGAGCATTTTTACATATTTTTACAAGCAATGATTCTCATTATATCCCTCAAAAACATGCAAAATACCCCATTTTTGCCTGTTTTTGGTGGTTTTGATGATTATTGTGGACGGAATACTGGTCGGATCCCTTTAGTGTAAAGGAACACAATGTTTAGAATACTGTGGGGAGTGTTGAGAGCATTTTTACATATTTTTACAAGCAATGATTCTCATTATATCCCTCATAAATAGCGAAAAATACCCCAAAAATTGAGTTTTTGATGTTTCTTCTCCCAAAAAGAATACAGCCCATACCCGTGTGGGTACTGCGGGTATTCTGAGGCTGGACTCGTACCCTTAACCCGTGGTACCCGTACTCTTAACCCCTGGGGGTATTGTATACCCTTGACCTGCCCTAGTCCTGTCTTGGTCGATGAAGGAGCCTCAAGAGTTCGATCTCGACTGGTCTAATGACACCAAGATAAAAAATGAAAACGATGCCAAGGTGTGGTGGCAGGGCCCAAAATGCATCATACACCAGACGGTCCTTTTGGATTGCTTTTGGATTGCTGATGAATACAGTCCCATTTCGAATTATTTTCAAGTTCCGCAGGTACTGGCCCACCACTCGATATAGCAAATTCACTGTTTGCCAAGCTCGTGGAGCAATACCACAGGTCCGGTAAAAATGCGCAAGAATCAAACGCAGAATGAGAGCTGGCTGGGAAAGCCATTTCTCGGCTTTCTTGCGGTTCAGGGATCCAGTTGAAGTAAATATCGGAGTCGTTGCTTTAGTATGAGACGATGTTGGCTTATCTCGACCAAGATGGATCCAGACTTGAGCAATATAAGGCGCAAATAGTGCTTTGTTTTCAGGGAGATCAAAGAGTGAAACTGGTGTGATGGGATTGTCTATCACCTGAGACAGGGAGAAAGTCGAGAAATCCACATATGGCAGCAGGTGAGCCAAAGATTTCGTGAGTTCCTGGGCTTCCATCGCCACTTGCTTTTGGATCAACTCCAGAGTAATGACTCGACCACGTATGTGACCTCATGTTAACACAAATGATTGCCCACTTGAATCCCAGGTGCAGGAGCTCGGGGACAGCATCTCTTTTGCAATTGGTTTTACGACCACCCAAGCCGTGACCAGTCGGCTCATCACACTTGAAATGATGTCCAGCTTTGGAGTAGTCCATTTTTGATTAGGGATGACCACGGGTTCAGGGTCAACCGCGGGTTTCCCAATAAGGGTGCCTCGGGTACGGGTAGGGTTATGCGATTACCAACCCTCTCCCAAACCGTCACCCATCATCACGGTGCCACAGGTTGCTCGGGTTTTGTCACGGTTACGTCTACAAGTCAGAAGGTATGTGAACAGCAGGTATCTTGCTATTGTTCATGCACAGTGATGTAGGCTGACTGAAACTTTGACAGATCTGCCTGGCCCCCCTCTATTGTCTGTGCGTTAGGATCCACTGCTCCAGACTGCCGCTTGGAGGTATAAAAGGTGGTCCCTCTCGCATTTGTACGTCTATTCCCATTCCTTTGATGCCCACCAAAGCTAAATCGATGAAGCACAAGACTGCCCCAGTAACCTCTTCACACAACAAGGGGACATCTAGTAAGAGATCTGCCACTCTCGCTACGTCGACCACTCACTCCGTCGCTTCGTCTGCTGCACCCTCTGCTGCACCCTCGGTTGCGCCCTTGGTTGCGCCCTTGGTTGCCACATCCAGGGTGAGTTCTATTGCCGGCGACACTGATGTGGATCCAGAGCAGTCCGAGGCCAGTACCGAGTCCGACTCAGATGTAGGTGATCCCCAGAAGCAACTCGGTATATTCAAGGTTTCTGGATTATTTTGCACCCCTAATTGTAGTTATATTGCAGACAAACTTCAGAGGGGTTGGCGTTCCCCGATCTATACATTTTTCAAGCCCACCGTGCTCATCCAGTTCCACAACGGCCGCCTCTGCCATTTCTTCCAATGCGCCACTCGTCAGTGCAAGACTTCAGCCGGTGGTGGAGTCAAGAGGTATCAAGACTCCAAAGATCGGGCCTCCACCGCCAATCTCAAGGCACATGCCATCAAGTGCCATGGCGAAGATGCCATGAAGGTCGCCATAGGTAGTCCGGGGGCCGTCTCTGCTGTGAGCGGCTCGATCTTTTCTGCGTTCACTCGGCAAGGCCAGATCGCTCAACAATACTCACATCGCGCCCATACAAATGCGGAAGTTCGGTAGGCACCCTGATTTCTTCTTGTTCATTAACTAACACCTGTGCAGTGCCCATGTAGTCAGGTGGGTGACGGAGAACAGTCGCCCGATCAGTATCATAAATGATCAAGAACTGCGGGAATTGCTCACTGCCGGACGACCACATATCAGCCTTCCCGGGCACACAACCATCGTGCGGGATATTACCTCATCGTATAGACGTTCTCGCATCAGGATTATTGCACTACTTATGGTGAGCACCTTAGCTTGAGTATTCCCTTTCTGACACATTTTTTAGGACTACTGCGGCCGTGTTCACATTGCCACTGACGCTTGGACGTTGCCGAACCATTGGGCCTTTGTAGCTTGGACGGTTCACCTACAGCACGAGGGCCAGATGCTGGGCTTTTTACTCAATATCAAAGAGATCCCGGAATCTCATACCGGCATCGCACTCGCTCGTGCTTTCGAGGTGATGCTTGAGGAGTTTGAGCTACAGAACAAGGTCTGGTATTATGTCTTGCATCTTGTACAATGTAGACCTTGTACAAAATACTAACATTTATCATTCAGCTGCTCGGCGTCATAGCCGACAACGCATCTTCAAATGATAAACAAATTCGTGAGCTAGCTTTGCTTGACAACTCGTTTGATGAAGAACATCACGTTCGCTGCTTCAACCACACCCTTCAACTCTCGGCCAAGACGCTCCTTAAGCCTTTCAATCTGGCGTTTTCGAAAGGGTCTGAAGATGACGATGAGATGCCTTCGCTTGAGGAAGTCGATCTAGATGATGACGATGAGATCAACGATGATGATGATGATGAAGATGCGAATGGTATTGAAGAAGACGTAGAGGATTCGGATGATGAGATTGATAAGCTTGATGAGGTTGATCGTGAGGATCTGTTGGCAAAGATGGCAGGAGTGCACGAAACAGTTACCAAGGTTTGACGCTTTGGCTTGTAACATTCCACTTGCCATACAAAGCTCATGTTCTTGTCTCTTATCGCAACACTCTCTCCTTCCGCCAACCTAGCTCCGCAAGTTGGCTTTCGCAATCATCCATTCCACAACCATCACCCTTCCAGCATGGCACCGTACCTGCCAAACACTTGACCTCAAGGCATGGCTGATTCCTCGCGATGTTGTCACTCGGTGGAACTTGACCCATGACATGATGGCCTTTGCGCTGATATACCGCAAGGCAATTGACCAGGTCACCGCCGACAAGAACTTGAAGTTGCGGCGGTTCGAGTTGGATTCGGAGGACTGGCAGATCATCGAAGATCTTGTGGGTGTTCTCGAGGTAAATACCATTCCAGGTCTCTGACATTCATACACTGACACCTCACAGCAATACAAGAAAGCCACGGTTTTTTTTTCTAGTAACTCTGCTTCAATTGCTTCAGTGATCCCTGCCATGGACAAGATCACCGCGCCTCTCAAACAGAAGACAAAGCAGACTCTCCACCCAGCTATCATGGCGGCACTCGTTTTAGCATGCAAGAAGATGGACCAATACTATTCACTAACAGACGCAACGACAATCTACCGTATCGCTATGGGTATATTGTCTTAACTACTGATGCATTGATTGGATATCCTGATATTTTGCAGTGCTACATCCAGGCCTCAAGTTGGAGTATTTCCGACAAAACGAGTGGGAGATTTCTTGGATCAAGCAAGCAGATAAGTTGGTGTGCGACGAGTTCCTGGCCACATATCAGACTACAGAGGACAAGGTTGGCACAGCGCGCAAGGAACAGGTACCGATCTATTGTAATCGTGGTGTAATTTACTAACGGTATTGATTCTCAGGGAAGTGACAGTGACACCGACTTCGCAAACATCTCCGTCGGCAGCAAGGTTGTGCTGTCTCGGACCCATGACCTGGACGAGTACTTGCACACACCCGTTGAGAATGTCAAAGACCCGTTGAAATGGTGGGCAGATCACACGCATATCTATCCGGCCTTATCGAGGATGGCCTTGGACTATCTCAGTATGCCTGGTATGTATATTTTTTGGCTGATACAGCAAGTACTAATATTGTAATATGTAAGCTACGTCGACGGCAGTGGAACGCGTCTTCTCGCAAGGCCATCACCTGCTCTCTTTCAGCTGCAACCGCATGGTGCCGTCAACGATTCGCGCCTGTCTTGGCCTTGGTTTGTGGTCTCGTCATGACCTCATTTTGATGGAGGATGTCTTGAGAGCAGTGTCGGCGGAGACAAAGAAAAGGAAGTTGAAGAATATGCCGTCTGTTGAAGTGTGATAACCGTCTCAAATCGTGTATGATAGCCGTCTCGAATCGGAGGTGCCTGTGACCTCCTTGTATGTACTAATATGGCACAATGACCCACGGTTTCTATTGCTACCGCGGTTTTCTGATTAACTGTGTATATTAAGGGTCGTGTATATGTAAACCCTTAAGGGGTACGGTTTTAGCGGGTGCAGGTAAGGTTTTAGTAAGCGAGACCCATCAAGAACCCGTGGTCATCCCTATTTTTGATATCCACGGAGTAACCTATCATGGCAGGGGTGAGTTCAGAGTAAAGTCGAAAGAGGTAGTACCCACTTCAATAGGTCATCATGTTCATTATGATCCTCGATAATATCCATACCCATATCACCTGTTTCTTTGAAAGAATCACCGACTCAGGTGGCATGTTCTTCCACTCCAGCAACATCAAAAAGATTGAGACCCCAACTGCTGCTTTCCATATCAGCGGGGCTGAATTTATCAAATGTAATGTCGTCTTCAATGCCTTGGGTCTCCTGTTGAGCAATTTCATTTTCTATGTCATCATCGTCTTCAAGATCACAGGAAAAGTCTTAGTGGACATGGCCTGGAAACTGCTGATGGTTTTCCAGCGTGAAGTTGGTCACAATCCCATTATGCCAAGCAGTGTGGAGAAGTGTTGAGAATATGGTTCTTTGCGTGCATGCAAAGTTCTGGCCAAGACAAATCAGTGAAAGCCATTCTCCAGGCTGTGGTGCAACCACGGTGAAGTTTAAAGATTGTTCCAGAGCTGAATCTACTTTCTTCCATGCATCCATTGACATTGTAAACATGGAGAACAGTATCTGGTGACATATTGTTGCCACACTCGCCAGATCTGCATCTGCCCCTTGCAACAACAGGGTGTAGAGTTCGGTGAAGAGATTGAGCTGGATTTGTGTCACCTTGGGCCAGAAATCCCCCAAATGTTCGATGTGGCCATGTTTGTGCCAAAGCATAAAACGGATGACCATCGAGAACACTCTCATCCCCAGGTGCCTGTAGTTGTCAAATGTACGCTTTGTAAAGTGGCAAAACCCTGCACCAGAGCTAAGGCAAAATCAGTAAAGAATGTATGTTCATAAAACATTGTGCACCCTTCAACTAGGGCAACCCAAACAGATTTGTGGCAGCAGTTGACTCTGGAATTGGCATCCTCCAAATATATCCTCATGAAGTTATATACTATGATGAGGCCCTGCTCAATGGAATAACCCTCGGAATCCTCCGTAGGGTTGACCACGGGTTTGGGTCAACCCGCGGTATTACCAAAACGGGTTGCGCGGGTACGGGTAGGGTGTTTGGTTTCATCACCCGTGACCATACCGTCACCCATACCCGCGGTGTCGCGGTTTTCACGGGTATGTCAACACACGACGACGACTACAACAACGACTACAACAACGACCATGATGACTACAACAATGACCGTGACGACAACAACAACAACCGTGATGACAACAACAATAACAACTATGAACACAAAACAACAGCAACAACGATGACTACAACAACGACTACAACGACAACGACCACAACGAGTTTATGCATGGCCGGGAAAACAGCCAGTGAGGTGGTGTGCCCACCCTCTGGCTGTCAGGTATGTCAATTATCATCATCTCATTAAACTGGCTCGTGCTAATGCTTGCTACTTTATTATTTTTATTTAGTTTCATTGCTAAACGGCGGCGGCACGACATGGCGACGATGGCGACACGACGTGACGACGACGACGCTGTTAACACGACGATACGACGACCCAACACCAACGTCGTTGATGTTGGCTCTGGCCCAGTGGCCAAGCCGTTCCAGCGACGACGGTGGAAGTTGGCAGGTGCGTCGAGAGGCCGAGGGCGGCAGAGCCATCGCAAAACAAACCAGCCACATCAATTGATGTGTGCTGGGTGTTTGCGATGACTTTGGGCACACCCTGGCTCCGAAAAAACCGGGGGACCACGGGTTTGGACAGACGGGTATGGGTAACCAGGGCACCAAGGGTCAGAACGGACGGTACGGGTTGTACCCGTTATGGGTGCAGGTTCAGCGGGTATGGGTGCGGTGTTGGCCATGCCAACCCGTCACGAACCCGTGGTCCATCCCTAATCCTCCGGCCACAGTTCGACCATTCGGGCAGAGGGTAATGTGATGAGTTGGATCAGATTCCGAGGGTGCGCATGGAGACCTTCAACATAGGAAACCCACCCAAAATCCATCAGGTATTGGGGGGATTGCTGTGTTATCCTTTTGGGAGCCGGCTTTAGAACAGTCGACATAATGGATTGATAATCCAGACTAAATGGAACACGTAAAGCCTGCTTTCTGTAATCGGAAAAAAGGTGACTAGCATAGACACGGGGAAGGGATTTGAGATCGAAACCACAGGTCTGATCCGTGAGCCACTTTTTGCAGGCAGTACTGGCAAAATGCGCTCAGAAATTTCTGAAAACTCCAGATTTCTTGTCTCACGCGGTAATCCACTGGTGGCATTTGGGGCATTGAACACATATATCTGGAGGATGAATGCCTGGTATCAACTCAGAAAGTTGGATTCCCTCCGCTTTCGCAACGATTTCCTGCTTCGTGAGTGCCGGGGGTGCGGGGAAAGCCTTTCTTAGGTGATCCAAAAGCAGAGCGATGTTGGAACCACTACGGCTAAATGCAGTTTTGTGGACATTATAAACATGGTGTTCCATGTCTATGAGCAGTACGAAGCTTAGATGCTGGGGGCAGACAATAGTGTGGAACAGCGGGTTTAAATACATTCCATCGAAGAAAGAGAGGACGGAGCAACTGATGTTAACAAGTGCTGAGTCAGGGATGTGGATATCCTTGTGGTGACTGCAATGATGGCGATTATCGCTCCATTGGTACATGCCTCGGTTACCAATGGACCGAATTAAAGTGGGTAAGCGTCGGATCTTCTTAACAGAGTCTAGGGAGAACAGAGAGGGTGGAAGACACAATAATGGGTCCTGCACATTGCAATTTGTGTCTTCTCCAATGTTGCTGCCATGAGCCATCACCCTGTCTTCAGTGCTTGTGACGGAGCCATGCTCTTCCTGATCACCATCACTAGGCTCCTCTTCATTAAGCAGTCCAGCAATACAAGTTTGATTGGGTGGATAGCAATCTTCTACGATATTAGTTAAAGCGATGGTTCAATTGAGCGCAGCACATACGGGTGACCGGGGCAGTTTTTTTTTTGACTCCAATAGGTGCAAGCTCATCCGCCACCCTTCCGACGTACAGGTTCAGTCGGCATCTTCATCTAAACATGAGTTGCTGCTAAGGAACGGAGTCTAGCCAACTGTTGAGATCTTAGCAGTACATGAGGTTGATCAACCACCTTACACTTGATTTTCCAGGCAGCAGATGGGTAGGTCTCTTCTCTTGAGCTGTGGAAGTCAAAGACGGAAAGTTTTCCTAGTGAGTATAAGGAAGTGCCTATTGGGCCAATAGGCAGTTCGAACTTCGCCCCCTTCATTCTCGGCCAATACTGGACCATTTCCCACGATCCAGGGATATTCTGGGAGCTTATGTAAGCATCTGGACCGTACCCCCCAATTAGGCAAGCATTGTTCCCACGGTTCCCGTGTAATAAGCCAATGCGCAACAGGTCCATTTCAGAAAGATCCACTTTTCCCCCTTCGCCTTCCCAACCTTTCATTTTTTGGTTGCTTCCACCCACCGGTTTAGACCACCCACGACATTGTTCAACCCCCAGCACCTCGTTGGGACCTAACCAAAATTGACAGCCTGGTACCACCCAATCTCTCTGTCACTTTGCCACGCCCACCACCCACCACTTTTTTTTTGTCAGTTCTAGGGCCACGTACAGGGAACATGAAGGGCGAGTTATGATAGACAGCGTTGTCATTGGTATAAACATGCTTGGTTGAGGAGAGAAGACAATCTTCACTGAGGAATCATGACCGAAGATGGGATGTAACCTGGGCATGGGAGGCAAAAGAGAACAAACATAGAGTCTGTAAATCGTTTCCACTAGCTCTGTCACTGTTCCTCTGTAAGCCCTGCTTCGTGTTTCCTGAATTTAGGTAGTGCATTCATAATTAAGGTTGGTGTCATGCAGATGCATCCAACCCTAAGTCTACATTTTTACCTAAAACAAAGCCTTCAAATTTGATTAATTTTGGCATGGCCACAAATTTCTGTGGTTGGATAGTATTTGATGGGTTATTATTTGTGAAAATTTAAATGGATTTTGTATGGTTTAAAATCATCTGCAAAACTTGAACAAGCTACCAATCATTTTGCAATCATTTTGCATCATGCAAAATAGTGCAGTGTCAGCAGTGTTATGTAACGGTGATTCTAGTTATATACTCAGAGCTTCGGAAATGTCCGAGACTGTGTGTTTTCAAGTGGGCTGCACCATGATGATGCATGACGGGCAATAACTCATCTTCATTTTCTATCACGGTCTCATCTCCTCTTGGCATCAGAGGATGGCACGCTGTGTCTATTCAGAGCTCGAGATTGGGCTGTCTTGAGGTCACTGAAGGGGCACAAAGGACGTGTAAACTCGGTCGCCGTCCATCCTTCAGGGAAAGTTGGGCTCAGTGTTGGCAAAGACAAGACACTTCGAATGTGGGATTTTATGAGAGGGAAAGGGTCGGCAAGCATGAAACTGGGGAAAAGTAACCATCTTCGTTTCTTGCTTGTCGGTTTATTTAATGTATAATCCAGAAGGAGATTGTTCGCTGGTCAGTAGACGGGTTACATGTTTGTTGTCCAATCACAAGCAACCGCCGATATTTACTCGACAGTGCGTACCAATTTCTGCTCTCTTCTCTCATTCTCTCTACTTATTACTCTCATCAGGATATGCGCCTCCTTCACACAATCTTCTCGTCAACACGACGTCAAATTTTGCAAGCATGTCAACGGCGAAGGAGAGGTTCTGTTGGTCGCCGCCGAAGACAAAAAGTTTCTCCGTGTATGACATATCAAAGGATCCCAATACGGTCCCAACAATAATCGCAGAATTCGTGGGACACTCAAATCAGTTCGTTCTTGCCCACTGGCAAACCATCCACGAAAACTAAAATCTTTGGTAACAGCGTCAAAGCATTTGACACGCTTTCCATTTCCCTCCCTCCTTCAACAGAATCTAATTCAGACCACAGTTTCACAACGATCACCTGTACAGCTTCACCTGATGGTAAAATCCACGTATATGACTTCGCATCATTACCACCTCCCTTGAGCGCACCTCAAATGATCCAAATCAGCCCTGTCGCAGAATATGATACCAAAGGCACTCGTTTGACGTGCTGCCTTTAGGTAACTCGCGAGCTCCTTGTTGAACTCGTCCATATTCTAATGTGACATTGGCGAGAGAGATGTGGATCCGGGGAACGCTTGCGACTGCAGGTACGCATTGTAGCTGGTCACGAACAGTTGAAAGCCATGTAGAGTGGCCTGGATTGTCATTGGAACAGGTGTAGAATCAGGACTCAGTACCCCGGACCCATGTTCAGTTGCAGGGTTTCGAGAAGTTATCATCTTCAAACGCTCGTGGTCCTTCTGTGACATATACTCAAATACTGATCGTGGAGCAGCAGGGAGCGGCGTTTCGCCCAGTAACGAACCCCGCTACATAGATTCTCGTGTCAGGAATAAAAGCAGCCCGCTGAATATACATGAATTCATACCTCATCGGCCAATTTGCCTAACTTCCATTTCGCGTGCGACAGAGGCTCGGAGGAAGATGTTTTGGTTCCAACGTTCTCCTTGTCGCTCTCCCAAACACAATTTGGATTCGGCTTCCATCCCTAGGGGATATCTGAGAGGATACCTGTGAGCAGAGTGAAATCAATCTATTATTCTGGAGATAATCAATCAACACGTTACCAACCATCGATCTTCAGCTACTGGTTGATCAGAAAGTATAGGTCCTGCGAGAACTGGTGTTCTGTCATGGAACGCACAGACGAGCATTGCTGTGCTCTTCAAGAAGTAAATTTCTGAGTCCTTCTTGAACAAATGGAAACGCGGCCTGCTCACGGTTTCTGGTTTGTTGTTACTTCGGATAGATCTACCCGGGATGGTCTTTTCATTGTCTTCACGACGGAGGGCATCGTAAGCCAAACGTGTCCGCCCGTGATTGAGATTTCCTTCATAGACATCCACGTCGTCATCTTCGGTGTCGTTCAATGTGCCAAGACCATGAAATGATCCGATATAAATATTGCATAGTCGGATTACACACACGTACATGCCAACTTGGGCCCAGAATTATTCTTACTCCCGTCGACTCTGAGACTTTCGTTCAAGCCCATCCTGGGAGACCTAGTCCATGGGAATTGTCTTTTCGCTCCACACGCAGAACAGGGGTATCTCGAGGGGCATAGGTGTGTTTACTGGCTTCTTCGTCCTCAGGAATGTCGTCGGCGGTAACATTCGGCCCAAGTGAAGCTTGCAGGTCTTGAAGTTTTCGCTGACGGGCCACGTTATGCGCGGGCCAATGCCTTGGCCTAGCCGCCATCCCATTTTCATCAGTATGAGTGCTCCAACGGAGTCCTTGGGTGGTGGGAGCATCGCGGCTTCCAAGTACCGAAGCAATGGAACTATTGAGAGGCGCATTAGTGACCGCTATACGCAGAGATCGCTACATACTCTCGTTCGGCCTCCTCAGCACTGCTTCGCCCATGCGTTCCTGCCAGAAAGTCCATCTCCTCTGTTGTGTCCACCAAAGTTTGTCCCCTCCTTTATTTCGGCGTGCCTGGCGGGTTCTTCTTGCCTCGACATCGAGACCTCACTCGACGATGGGTGATCGTAGTGCGGCACTTTAGGGCATGGCATGGATATATCCAGGTAATATGGCCCACATCAGCAAAACAGCCATTAGGGAATAGGACGATAGATACCTTGTAAAACCACTAGTTGCCCGAGAATTCAAGCTTTTTATCCTTGAGATTGGGACGCCTTTGCCTCCAGTCGAGAAATCAAAGGATAATGGAGAATTCGTCCCGCTATGGAAACAAGATGAGAAAGGGCGAAGAAGATTACACGGGAGTTTTCACAGGCAGCTTCTCTGCTGTTGGCTCAAAAGAAGGTAACACCATCACTCACTCTCTATCATGTAAATGCTGTTAACATTGCAGACAGGATGGGTTCCTGCTACATTCATTTCATCCCGATCAGACCAAGCAACACAAAAGTAAGGACTTCATGGACGAAGAAGATCTCAAGATTCATACAACGACCACGGGTATTCCAGTGACGACGATGTCCCTCTGGACGGATAGGCCCCTTCAGGCATATCTTCTTGGCTGGGTTACTGTCCTACACTACTGACATTGGCCATGCCCACAGATTCGTGTTCGAGATGTTGCATAATCGTGCCCATACTATGCCTTTCACAAAATTTCTTCGTTCGCAGCGGTGCCGCTGGTGGAGTGTCCGTCTTCTCCGGCGGTTTCGCAGAGTCACGGATGTGCCAGGAAGATAACCATCAGCAAAAGGGGAAAATCCTTACATGTACTTACATAGCCTTATAAAGCCCACTTTCCTTGGATTGCACACCAGAATGGGGACGGGTCTTGCAAGGTAACCGCAACGGACCTCCATGAGTTGGCAAGAGTTCCCATTTCAATCCAAGGCCCGGGAGAATGGCTATCTAATACAAGAATACCACCAGATTGCAACAGCATTGGCAAGACTTCACCAGAATAATGGTCCATGCAAGTACATCCCTGAGCTTCCAAGGTATTCAGTCATATCACGGTAGAAAAAAACAGTTATATGACAATGTTGCTTAGCATATTCTACTCTATGAGAATTCCACAGTGTACAGTGTATATAAGTTACTAATGAAGACATATAATTAATTATTGGTATTTGTGGGATTCGAACTCTCGAACTTATCAACCTATATATATCCAGGTCACACTTACCGCTGAGCTAATGTACTGCATAAGGAAATAGCGGAGACAAGCTTATATTATCCCGATTTCAACACACCAAGCTTTCATCAAAGCGTTCATTCATCAAGCAGCTTGTGCTCAGACTGTTGATGCTGAAGAGGGATCCGAGACTGAGGAGACTGAGGGAGATGAATCAGACAACATCGAAGACTTCAGACTGAGGATTTTAGCATGGAGGACATGTATGCTGCAGAAGGGTATGCTCCACTGTAGCATTTCTCTTATTCTCTTTCTGTCCTAGCCCAGCCATGTATTCTATTGCAACTGTATACAATCCGACACCTGCCTGACATCGGTTTGAACTGAATTCCATGCTCAGATGAAGTCTCCCAATCATCTCCCTACCTGGCCACTCCATTGCCTGGCCTTCCATCGCCATCCAAAACTCCCGCCATCCTAACGTCGGCTTGGAATGGGTCCCCATTCAGGCCCTGTCTTGCAAATCTTCCCCAGTCTGGCGTTCTCTTGCCTCACCATTGCTGGCCATGCCAGCGCTCGCCAGTCGGACGGTTGCTTGGATACGTCACCTGACCATCCAAGGGTCCTGCGCTTTTGCTGATGACAATACCAGGCAGCGAAGGCCTACCTTGAGGAGGTCCGTAAGCTAGGTATATGAACATTATCATTATTCCACAGTTCCACAGTTTCCGCGTACCTTCTGATTCACAGTGATGCTTGGAACTCTTGCAAGAATGCGAAATTGCTGAGAATGTGGAGAAGAAACAGAAACAGATAACGATCATCTCCTTTGAGTCAGACATCCCAGGGAACCCATAGGATTTCAAGGAACCTACCACCAGCCCATTTCATTCACCCTTTGTGAGAAGCTTGCTTGTAGGTTCCTTCGACAACTAAAGGTAAAAAGATGGCTTCGACGAATCGACGGGCTGCACTCGTCTAAAGGCCTCCTTTCCTTTTTCGATTTAAATTTTCGTCTGTGAGTGAAAGGTCCAAATCTTATCATGACATTCGGAGCTCCATGAAAGTTACTGTATGGGTATCATAAGGTCTTGAATTCACAGACAGTAGAGCAGAATCGAGGAGTGATAGAAAGGAACAACTCGACACGAATGAAAAGCACAAGCATAACGCAAGTACTACCATGTCCGTCATACTTTGCAACACATGCAACAAAACCCAAGAACGAAATTAGAATCCGGTAAGCGGCACAGTCCCCTCGGCGACGACGCCTTGTAACTCCGAAGGGTCGAGACCCAATGCTTTCAATATCGTTGGGGCAACTTGCTGCGTTTGCACACGGTGCGAATACTGTGTCTTGGTGAGTTGAGGATTGCTGAGGAAGCAGGCAACCTTGCTAAAATGACCACCGATCGAATCATCAGTATTATTATTATGGAGTCGTGGCTGATACTATGGAGTAGAAAGAACACACCGGTCGTCGTTGCTTAGACCACCATGCTCGGCGATTTTCGCAGTGCTCGTGGTATATATGATACCCAGTTCAGGCTTGACAATGATATCAGGCACAGCAGGGTCGGTTGTGGGATCACCGAAGCCGAGCTTTGTGAGACGATTGCCGAATATGATGTCTGCAATTTTGAGCTGTTGCCTGTTTTTATTAAGCGATGCGACGGCCTTCTCGAGATCACCCTGTGATTTTAAAAAGAGGAGGGCAATGTCGTCTGTCTGATGGGGTTTACACAAAACGTGAGTCATCTCAATGATTGGGAGGATGGGAATGATGCTTACGATCGCGAAGAGCAAGGGGACATCAGTTGCATTCTGGAGCGCTGCTGGATCTATCTTTCCGTACTTATGCGGGTCAATGGGGGCCTGTCCGTGTTTGGACGCGACGATAATCAAGGTGTCGTTCAATATACCCTTCGCGTCGAGCTTTGCGACAACTTGTCCCAGGGACGAATCCACGAAATCGAGGGCTTTGAGCAACTCCGGAGTGAATGGGTTGCCGGAAGCATTCGAGTAACCGACAGTTTTCTGGGCGACGCTCACTGTGTATGAATATATTAGGGCTCTGCCGGCTGTCTGTCTTGCCTATTACGGTGAGATCACTTACCAGACTGGAAGTTGCCACCGAAAAGGGTTGGGATGGCAGTCAGATTGCCCTCGCTGTTCGCCGGGGTCTGAACGTCGAGCCATGCCAAGAATGCGTTGACATGAAATTGATCATATGCGATGGTGGCGTCGACGGTTTTTGGCTCGCTGGCAATTTCCGGGAAATATCCTGTCGACAAGCCTTTCCCGCTCGGTCCGCGGACGAGATCGTATGCGGGATGCTTGTCAGCATAGGCTGTCACCAACCCTTTGCCATTGAGGACTTCAAAGACGGTATTCACGCGAAGCCTCTGATGTGGAAAGATGGGCACGCAATTCCCCTGCTTGAGGGCTTTAGGGAGATTGGCAGGGTTGATACCGCCTGAAAAGAGTTGGGTCAAGTTGAAGTCGATAGACTCGTCCAAGAGAACTGAGGGGGTGCAATATGATATGTCAGTTGTCCAGACAGCAGATAAGGTGGAAGAGAAGAGAAGTATAAACGCACCTTCGGCACCCGGTGGTCCAGTGCAGTTACTTCCCTTGGGGAAGACGCTCCGGTCGAAGATGTCATCGTACCACACGCCGTGGGTTCGGGGCGACGCGCCGGTGTATTGAGCAAGGGTACCAGGGAACGAATCCGATGGAGCAGAAGTGAAGGCGTTGGTGAACTCAAACCCGGTATGGAGAAGCTTCGCGATGGTAGAGTTCGGCCTTGCAGCGACGTATTTTTCAACATCACTGCTGTGGAGACCGTCCACTGAGAATGCGGCGACGTGCTTGTAAACCTTGGCCAAAGACAAGTTTGCGAAGCACGCAATTGCAACAACGCAGAGGGTGATACGGTTGGACCACATGTTGGATCAACCGTGGGGGTGCCCAGCTGTGGTGCATGTCTTTTATAGCCCAAACACTGAAAGGCACAGAGTATGACATACTGGCACATAATGATATATACCGCACGTGCGATGGGCCGCAGCAGTTGGAGGATTTCACCGTGCACATGGACCACGTTCGCGGGGGGCCCTCATAAAATGTTGACACTGTGTGAGAACTTGAAAGATGGGAACAAACGGAATATAAATACATTGCAGATGTGAGCTCAGATTCGAGACCTGGCAGATATCGATGATAATTGCACCCGGGCCCATGCATGTGATGGGGCGACGACTTCAACTCGAAACCCGATCTTACACATTTATTGAACGTATCGAACTCCGATCATGTTCCTGACTGGAAGTGGCGTAGCGTAAATCGTCACATGCCAGGTGCGGTCCGTTTGCGTTTTTCATACTTTATTGCTCTCCTGGAGCGTCGTACAGCAGGTCTCAGCCCAAATCGTATGCAACCTTGCTCACTGTGCCAATCGATCATTAATCGATCACCGATCATGTAATTACTAATTGAAATAACTCTGCTCTATAGATAGTCGATGCTGTCTGTACCCAAGCACAATGGGCGAGTATATACTTCGAGGCTTCCTCGAGCTTCCTCTCCCAGCTCACTTCGCTTCGCTGCAGACTTTCAACCACAGAGGACAGAGTCCGTGCCACGATGTTTTTGCGGTGCAACGCTTCATATTGCACAGTCGCGGCTACCCTTCTGGGTACATGTTACAGTGGATCATTTCACTTCTATTCACTTCCCCCTCCCTACATCGGTTGGAGTTACGGAGGCCCGAATGTCGCCCAATCCAACTACTGCTGGTATACAGTCACTTACGCTGTGACTGCGGCTTGCGGCTATTGTCAAGGTGGGGAATGGAGTTCGTATGTCTATTCTTTCTTTCCTCGCTTCCTTTGTTTGCACCTTACCTCATTCATTGGCAGCTGGCCGTATTGGAATTACAACTGCTCCGCACCCGACATCACCCTCGACTCATTTCCCATTGTCTTCTAGCGTCCCCCTCTGGGCATACCTAGACCCGGGTGCGGCTGGAAATTCATGGAGTATCCCCAATGCAGAGGCTCTAGCGGGTACGATGTCTTTTGAATCAAGGGCTTTACAATCGGTGATCTGATCATTGATTCCATGGGGCAAAAAGCTTCCACCTGACGTTCCAGGTGGATCGAAACCCACTACATTTGTTAGCCTACTTCTCTCGACCATTTCTAGCATCACGATCATTCCCACCCACACGAGCGTTTCCATCCCCTCCATCACCATTTCCACACCTACACCTTCGACTTCAACCTCTGTCTCATCAACCTCCACCTCCACAACCCCCAGTTCTTTACCGGCCATGTCGACCTCACAGGCACCCGAGCGATCTTCTCGGACAGTTGACATTGCCGTCGGAGCCGCCGTTGGTTGCGGTGTGGTTGCCATTGCAGGAATTGGTATCATCTGTTTCATGTTATACAGGCGCAACGAAACGGTTGTTCCAATTGATACCCGAGGGGAAATGTCGGGTCCCACTAGTCCGCTATCCACTCATTATAGCCTGAGCGAGAATGGGCAACGACCTTGGTCTCAACCATACGAAATTCCCAAGCCTTACGTGAGCTTTCCAGTATATTTGGTCTCCATCTCCGTTTTTGACACTTCTTTTGACACACACTTTCAGGATCCTCGAGATCCCGTATCGCTCCAAACGGGAACGGCGCTGGGGCTTCAGAATGTCGGAACTCCTGGTTTCTACCCGGGGGTACCACAAGTTTGAGGGGAGGTCACGAACGAGGAGATTTGTGGATGTATATGGGGGTATGTTTTCTTCCCGTCCGGGATGTACACGAATCAGCTTGTTGGGATGCTTTAAATTTATCATAGTGAACTCGTCGTGCAGATAAATCATATTGGACGTAGCGCATATACTAAAAAAGAACAAGGATCCGAACTGCCATTGATGCCTGTCGAGACCACAAGGTTGGCCTCCGTGTTGGCGCAATGTTCCTTTTTCTCAGAATGCTCCCTCGATACAGAGGATTGTCAAGAAAATCGTCAAGAAACCCATATCCGAAGACCATTCACAGGCCTTTACGCAATTGAGCGAAGTCATCATCAACAAGGACGAGCTGTTCCCGGAGCACCTCGACGTCTATCCCAAACTCCTCCCCTAGCTGCTTCTCCAGCCGATCCAACCCAAATTCTGGCCGCATCGTCGTAAAGGGCTTCAGCAGTTTGCACATGATGGCTACCGCTTCGTTGTTGCCCGTCTCAAACGCGATGTTGCGGACTTGGAGGAAGAGTTTGCCCAAGTTGGGCTCGGCAAAGGCCACGCCGATGTCCGGTAAGGGTGCGGGTGGGATGAGGAAGTAGTCCACCGATGGGTTCTTCGTGAGCATGGAAATCTGATGCAGTAGTACCAAGGACCGGCGATAGGCAGGCGACGGCGGAGGGATAATGCAGCTGTTTGTTGGCGTTGTTGAGGGGGGAGGTTGCGGAGGCGCTGAGGGGATAGAACACTCAAGTTTGCCGCAGATTAGCTTGTGAGGTGGGTCCCCATTCTTCTAGTCATTGATTTGACAGTCACTGTAGTTGGGTGCTCCTTTAGAGATGTAAGGGTCTCTCTCGTCCAGGGTACTCACCGACTGCAGTATCTGACATCTCGTTTGATGGCTTTGCACTTACTGCACGACTTTAGTTTACCCTCGGTAGA
Organism: Hygrocybe punicea; assembly: GCA_963556145.1. Classification (NCBI taxonomy): domain Eukaryota; kingdom Fungi; phylum Basidiomycota; class Agaricomycetes; order Agaricales; family Hygrophoraceae; genus Hygrocybe; species Hygrocybe punicea. The sequence continues at coordinate 9,378,232 of OY744461.1, read as the reverse complement.
CTGGGCCTCGGATTGCTTGCAACAAGCGCAGAGCCACAGACCCTTCTTGTACGCCTGCTTGCCCTCCCGCTCGAGAGCATATATGGTCTCCCTGCTCACGCCCTTGCTCTCCAGCTCAGCCACCCGCTCAGGTGTCAGCTTGGAGTTGGACCTGCTTTCGGAGCGTACATTGATGGTATCTTCATAGAGGTTGTAGAACGAAAGGAGGGTGTGCCAAACAACGGAAGACATGAATAGAGACCGATAGAGGTCACGCCTTAAGATGTAGCCGTTTATTGATCAGAACGATTCATCGATAAAAAGGGGATTCGTTTACATTTGCTGCAAAAAGACTTGTACATCTGTGGGTACAGCGTACAACGTCTCGAATGGGCCGTGTATCCCGAACTGTGCATCGACAGCATGATGCGCAACGCGGACATATTGATTGGGAGGTATTCGTTCAGGCACCAACGATCTCAGCAGGTCAAGATAGCCCTGTCCGTTTCTCGCCTGAAATTGGCGGAGAGAAATCTCGGGAGCCGACCTGTGACATCAAGATAAGCAACGTCCTCTCTAGCGGACTACAATAGTAGGACGACGCACCGTCTTTGTCTCTCCATGTCAGGGATATCGCAGACCCGCTTCATCGCCTCATAATAGTGTTTTTCTCTCTCCTTTGGCCCAGCTGCCCGCCATCTGTCTTCAAAGTGGTCCACGCCACACTTCTGGGTTGCGAGAGAGAGCAGATCTTGCTGTAGCTTGCACAGGGCGCGGTGGTTGGTCGTGAAGACCGAGACGCTCCCGTCGATTAGGCTCCCAGGTGCGAACTTGCTTGTTGCTTTGCCTGCGGCTTTCAGTTGCGCGATGGGTGTCCTGACATAGATAGCGTCGAGGTCCTTTTGCCATGCTTGCTCCCAAGTTGACGGAGACCTGCTCTTTGAGAAGGAAGCGGGCATGATGTTCCGATGAGACGTGAGACGAAGGAGCTAGGCGCTCAACGCCACTGGCACCGTGACCGCCGCATTTGCTTCGAGACCTCGTTGCATAACGTCAGTAATAATGAAAAAGGGAAATGTGTGGACTAACTTACCTCACCGTGAATTACGCCATGACCGGTCAAATGGACTGTAGGAAACACGGATGATCTCGACAAGACCATTAGGGGCCGCCCGCCGCCGCCCCTCACTCACTCACTAAATGTCGTGCCAGTGAAATATGGATTCTGTCGTTTCTGCCGCCCACGTTGATGGGATTGAGATCTCGGATACTCCCGCTCTCGCTCTTTCCAAAAAGCAAATCGAAACTTATCTTATCTCAGTCTCGGAAAATCAAAAACTACTGAGGTATGATTACTGCTTACATGCACCTACCGCAGGAACGATTATCGACCGCTCTTCCTGTACCTGCAAAGAAGAAATTCAGGGTCCCCCCAGTTATCAAACCCAGTTCAAGTCCTGACACAACCCACCAGCGCATCTTCCGAAGAATCAAGCCCACCCACATCATTGCCAACCGAGCCAACTTCCACCATCACACCTGCGTCTTGGGAGTCATTGGGTGACTTATCCGGACGGTCGCTTATAACATCGCCTACCTCATCTACCCTGATCGCAGAGACTGATGCTGAGATGGTGCTGACTCCGAATGTGCCGGAAATCATAGGTATGCATGCCTTTTTTTATCCATTTTTGCCATCCGCTGCGATACCGTCCACAGAGATGTCTGAAACTGGTCGAGGCTCAGAACAGTGCCCAAGATGAGACGGAACAAATCCCCGCACCTGACACCATAACTACCGCAGATGTTCCCCCGACAATCTTCAATCCTTTGTAAGTTAACTCCAACCGGCACATAAGAAACTAAATCTATGTTTATTACAGTGCGTCTGTCCGGCGGTTAATCAAGTGCCGCTTCTTCATCAACACGGAAAGGAAAGGGGGCAGGGAAAGCTCCCATGAAGAAAAGGCCCCTGATGATTCCTACGCAGGCAACAACGGCACGGTGAGTATTTAGGATACGTTTGTTGCAAACTGAGATGATTCCGTTACAGGAACCTGTTCGCCATCGATTATTGTCACAAATTCGACGAGATCTGGCAAGAGATTGGTAATGCAACAAGACAGGTAAGTAGCATAGCAAGGGGGTATATATATCATCTAATAACTATATGCTGCAGTTCTATGAGGAGAAGAGCTAGAAAAGAGGTACGACAACATCTAAAACCACCGACTTCACTAGTACTGGGGCTTTTACACTTCATATCCTTGTCTACTTACACAGTGCTCTCGCACTTCTTACAGCTCCTCGTTCTGAACTCTTATTATATATAATAACCTCGGATCTCAACAGTACCGTGGCCTTAGTACAGATATTCCGGGGTCCTCTTCCGCTGCAACGATAGAAATGCTTCCTGAGGCATAGGAGATCCGGTGTTTGAGAACAAAGCCAGTAGCACAAATCGTCGGTATGGGATTTGGTCGAAGACTTTTCACTGGCACCAGTGTTTGAAAATATTTTGCTCCGTACGTACGCGAACACGGCCTCAGTGACCAGCAATGTTGAGTCTCCTCTCTCTTTCCAAACTTTTCCATTAAAAAAGCCGTTTCGGGGTTCTAGGCAAGATTATCTCGGACCCAGCGGGGCCAAGGGATATGGATCTGTCATTTGAACAACATATCATACAGCGACGCATTCGCAACGGAAGGTGTGTACCCTTGCAGACTTACAACAGTACCAAACCTCCAGGTTGGGCCTTGTTCGTCGAGATGACGCTCTAGCTGTAACCGTGGGCGCGGGAGTCCAGTGGCGTGGGTCATATCATACCTACAATCGAGTCCTCGTGAGTGGGGGCTACGACACATTGGGTGTAGCCGGAGGTTGGGTCCAAGACTGCAGTCTCGCCAAAATATGTTCTGGGTGCTTCGCTCGTCGTCGTTTTTCCATGCTTTTCCAACTCCTGAGCGCGACGTACTGGCCATGGATGTTCAACGTTCAATGTCATCACGTCACTCGGAAAATGTCTCACTGCCTCTGTTCACTCCCACTCCGACTTGTTTTGGGCCTACCGTGGGGGCGGTACATACTGTATCGTGATCTCGGCGACATTCAATGCACACCCTGAGTTGCCTCTCACCGCGAGCCTGTTCTCTGCATCGATATCCCCAAACATGACCTCCGATGCAGGAAGCTTTCGACCCAGTACATCAGCATGATATCATCCATCGGTTGTGCTTATTCGGTGGCCGTTGTTCACACTGCTTGGGTGTACCATTAAGGCCGACCAAGCCCAGGCAGATGTGTTAATCCATTTTACGCGTTTGCAAGGGATCTTTCAGCTGAAGTTGCAGCGTGGCGGTGACAACGCCGTACGACACTTGGTGCGACTGGTGGTAGGTCGTTCAACTGATGGACTGGCATACTCATTGCCTATTATAAACTACCCAGAACTTGATCGTGCGAGACGACATTCCCTCTCGTACAAGTTCCTTCCGTGATTAACAGGATGCGGTGTTCAGCAAACGGTGGCAGAGGATGGTGAAAGTGGTACTTACCCTGCTCAGATTTGCGGGCACAAGTTCTGGCGTTCTCCTCGTGCGTCTCAATTTGAATCCATTTATCTTTTTGTTCACCTTGGTACATGTCAAAATGGTTGTGAGAAGTTCTTGCATAAGTTTGCTCAGTCACAGTCCAATCCGTAGACCCAGGATCAAGGATGGTGTGGAGTTGTTGGTGTCGACCTGCTATGTAGAGGCCCCAACTGCATGTATTATTTGGCTACGATTCTCGTGAGCTTCTTGAAATTATTGATTTGACCGCTGCTTTCTGTGGGTTTCAATAACTAGACGGGCAGTCCATACGATGTAGGGGAAAATAACTCAATTTTCAGTGACTACCGCAAGCATCACGGGGATTCACACAGAACACTGCTGAATGACATCGTTTCTCTCGCTGCGATTCAGCCAACCTCCTTCCCATGGTGTACAGAGGGACTCAGAAAAGCTAAGCCACGGAAATCACACGAGGGGAAAGCAAACTGCACGGAAACTCAAATCGCGGATAAAAGTACACTGGTTCCATCATTCATCATTATTCATTAAGCTTCATTCATATATACAGATAGAGGATCGTCCTGGTGCCCTCGCTAATAACCAGGCACCGAGATGTCGTGATGCTGGAATAAACCTGCTACGCTCAAGGTAACGATAATCCACGCTTTCACTGACAGTCTTTCGTTGTCCTATTCTTTCTCGTGAACAACTCCTTTACGAGCACAATAGGCCATAGTACTCTCGTCCATATATTCTGGTCCTGTCTGGGGAAATAATTCTTGGCCTGGAACGCGACGAACACCCAGATAGTGATAAACGTTAGCAGGACGACGGCGGCGGCGTAGTGCGGTAGAGTTCCACGGGTGTCTCGAGTTATTTCGTGGACGTTCATGCCAAAGATTGACTATTAACGGCCGCGGTCATTAATAAATTCAGTGAACGGCGAAGGCGGTAATGGCTTACTGCGACGAAGGAGATCGGGAAGAAGATCATAGTCACGTATGTAATTTGTTTCATTGTATCATTGTCCCGGACCGAAGCCTCTGTCATACTTTGCATGCGGTTACTATCTTGCAGATGGACGTTGCGAAAAACCTAAGTCATCCATATCGTCACAAAAATGCCCAAGCAATTTGAATGCAATTCTCACCAGATCCATGACATTCTTGAGCCTGACATCCTGCAATCGCCTTAACATTTCTAATCGTTTGATCTCTTGTAACAGGTTGTTCCCCTCTTTCTCCAGTAACTTCCTATCACTTTCTTTCTGCCCGTTTTGGAATGCGTCCATGGCAGGGTTGGGTGTGTCCAGGATGAACTGTACGCTCTTTCGGAGGTCCCCGAGCAGGGAGGCATAATGTAGGAGATGGGCACGGATACTGTGCAGCTGGCGCGTCATCTTAATGTCACTCGTATGTATAACTTCTCCTTCCTAACACAGTAGACTTAGCCAATGGGCAGCTTGATTGCAACGGAACCCACCAGAAAACAGATGTGCGAATACAGACATTCCAGGGCTTCGTCCCATGCATCCGATGCGCGCCATAGGATGGCTATGAGTAAGAACGTTGAGTCCTTTGATCTTCGGAAGACGTCCCGCCAGTAGACGCTGTCGCCTATCAGGCTGAAGCGCGACTGTAAGCTGCCCGCAGGCGTCATGCACCATTCGTAGCCGGGATGGTAAGAAATTATTGTGGAGGTCTCGCGATGGCGGACCATGTGGATATCGAGGACATCGAGGAAGAGAGATTTTTGGTATTTATCTGTGGATGAAATATAATAAGTAGGCAGTGGGGGATGAATCTTCATTGTGGATATAAGTCACCTGAGTGGAGAGATAGAGGGGCTTGCGTGTCAATTATTTCGGCTTTCGCTGATTGTTTCCTGAGAGTGGTAAAGAGCTCATCGTCGCCTGTGACATCGTAATGGATGGTTTTACTTTGAAGAGAATCCTGTTTCACAGTAGAGGCGTTCGAATTACGGTTACAGGGACGACTGGCTTCCTTTGGCATGATGCGGAGGAATGTCAAGCTGATGGTGATATCTGAGGGAGTGTGAGGAAAGGTTGAATCAATGGCGATTAGAATTCACTTACGATCTCCTCCTTTCGGAATAACATTTTCTTGATACCTTGAGGGTATCCAGTTCAAGGATGAAGAGAAGAAAAAAGGTTCGATATTGTAACTGGAAGGATTCGTGCCGTTGAAACCTGGCATTAAACAGCAATCAGAAACTTACCATGATCCGAGAATTTGGAGAACAGGACCGGATAGGTTCTCTATGAAGAGGGCTCGCACGCGCAAGCCGGGTGGTCGTGACTAATATTCGTTCATGATCAGGAAAGACGCCAACCTAAATAGACTACCAACCGATATCTGTAACCATCCCCAGAATGCTCTCTGGTTGTCGTTTGTAACGAGTTGTCCACTGCGATCGCAGGGCGCAAATAAACCTTGTTCATCCTCGACATCAACATGATAAATTTTGCAGCTGTGTCGGCGGCGTCTTATTGTGGACGCGATGTTGCACCTCGCGACTTGATCAGGGGTCCAGTTGGGAAAGTGAGATTGGGGGTAGCCAAGCCATTGGTGACAGATGTCGCATCCGTCATGCGCGCACGAAGATATCTGCTGTGGGTGATTTGTCTCCTCTGATTCAAGGTCCATCCATGGCCATGGGCCGGAGGGTATTGCATGGCGGTGAGAAGGAAATGGAATGCTCTGTGGCCTTCGTTCAAAATTCTTCAGTTCAGTGGCATCCATAGTTGGTCAAAACGGCTTGCCAGCCAAATCCGGCTGAGCAGTTATAAATTAGCTCCGCGGTCACGGTGTCAATGGTCGTAATGATTGATTTTCTGCGCCTAAGCCGCGAGTTCAAGTGGTTTTTTATCTCTCATGAACTTCTTGTCAAATGCCTAAACCAGTACCACTTGCTTCGCATCGTCATGCGACACCCGCCAATCCGTGGCCTTGGATGGACCTGGAGTCGGAGGAGACAAATCTTCCGCAGCGGATCACGCCTTGCGACCACAGGGACTGCGAAATCTGTCCCAAGTGGCTTGGCTATCCCCAGTCTCATTTTCCCAACTGGACTCCAGACCAGGTTATGCGGTGTAAGATTGCGCCCGTCGTCCAAGACCGCCAGCATCCTTGCAGAGTTTTTCAGGTTGATGTCAACAATGAGGAGGGAACATTTGCGCCTTGCGATGGTAAAGGATTCCTCGTTACAAAAGAAACCCAGAGGGAATTCTGGCACTCGTTACAAACATCAGTAAGTGAGGTAGTGTTTGAGATCTTTCTCGCCCCCTCATCCAATATATCAGAACAGGCCCCAAGGTCTGCGCGCTCGAGCCCTGTTCGTCGAGAATTTATCAGGCCCTGTACTCCAAATTCTTGGAGCAAGGTCAGTTTCTCCCATGACAAATGGTCTACGCCTTTATTAAGTGTGGACTTGTTCAGCTACAATATTGAGCCTTTTTTCTTTTCTTCGTCCTTAAATTGGATACCATCTAGGTATCAAGAAGATGTCCGTGCAGAAAAGGGTGACCGTAAGTGGTTTTATGCCACAGTTTGCCTAGTTCACCATTCACCAACTTTCAGATATCACTATCACCCTAACTTTCCTCCGCACTATGCCTTCGCCACATGTTCTTCCCCCCAGCATCTCACGCTCCTCAACCAACATGGCGAACGACGCATCACCCGCAAGGGGAGCGAACAATATCATTCCGGACGAACATTATGATTTACGCCCATTGGCGAACGAGGCTCCGACCACGGAAATAATTGACACTCAAGCCCCTCTAAGTCTACGTTCTGGCATGTCCATCCATTATTTTATATTCATTTGCTAATGTTGTTCGAATAAAGACGACGGTGAAAATACGTTGCTACTTGACGTTCTTGACGTTCACATGATCCGCGACCTCGAAACCTCGACGATGGTTTTCTACCACCCTGACCCCGAATGGCAGATGACATCTGCAATGGACTTACAGGGCCGAGCTCGCCTCATAGGTGAAAGCGTTTATTGGCAAGACGTGTTCAGGAGATCCCAGGACCCCACATTCTTGTTAGTGGCCGTGCTATGGTACGCACTCTACGCATGGGATGAGGCACTCGAAGTTCTATATTCGCACATATGTTTCCTTGTGAGTTCATGCATGGGTCAACCTCATCAGCGGCACTAAATTCGCCACATCAGGAAGGAAAGGTCATCGATAACAGGGACATGTTAATCACGCACGAGTTCCACATCATTCGTGCACACCTCCTCCATTATGAAACCCTGCTCGAAGATTTCCAGAAGAGCGTAAAATTCATCCTGAACACACCTAATCCCGCCATGGACTGGTACCGGGATGGCCAAAAGGAACGAGACCGGCAGCTTCTCGAGAAAGAGAGCAACAACCTCATGGTTGAGATCAAGCGCTTGCAGATGTCCAGGGGCATGCAGGACATGAGAGTCATGAACGTCATGAACCTGGTAAGATCTGCGTTAGACTTTTCTTTAACACCATGAATTGACAAAAGAGCACCAGGTCTTCAGTATTGTCAATTTGAATGATAGTAAACGCATGCAGACAATGACCGAAGCTACCGTTAGGGATAGTGAGGCAATGAAGCAGATTTCCTACCTAACTATGGTGTTCCTTCCCGCCTCCTTTGTTGCGGTAAGCAGATTTCTTTCCATTCCCTGGTGGACAGTCTCGACTCACACCACACCTTAGGGTATCTTTGGTATGAATGTCAAGGAGATCAATCCTGGCACACTGGCCTCTATACCGTACTACTTTGCGACCACCATCCCACTTACCCTCGTAACTATCTGGGTGATTGTTGCATTCCAGGGTAAGTATTATGGGAGTGGTAGCAGCATGTGGACCCGATTTCTGTGGCCCATCAAGGCTTTCCGAATGATGTTTTCGAGAGGAGGCGCCTCAGGAGAAAGGCAACATCAAATTCTTGTCTGAACATCGATATTCTCGCTGCTAATTCTCGCTGAGTTCTCTAACGATATCTAATACCTGTAAGGCGCCTATCCCTGGTTCCCGGGGTCTCGCATAGCTGCGCTTTTTTGATGTGGACTATAAATAGATATATGTCTTTTTAGGTTCCGAGAGGCAGTGGGCCAGACTTGAAGTGTGTACCCAATCCATGGACCTCCGCCCACTGCCAAAGAGTGTACCACTGCCCTCCTACCGTCACGCGACGCCATCTGGTCCATGGCCTTGGGTGGACCTAGTATCGAGAGAGTGTAACCTGCCACCTCAGATTTCCACTTGTGATCATGAAAATTGCAGTATATGTGCACGGTGGCTTGGTTATCCTCAGTCGCATTTTCCCAACTGGACGCCGAGCCAGGTTACTAGATGTAAGATCGCGCCCGCGATCACGGAGCGCCGACACAATTGCAAGGTGTATCACGTCGATGTCAGGGATGACTCTGGCGCGTTCGAACCATGTGACAGACGTGGGTTTTCGATCACAAAAGATAATGAGAGAGATTTTTGGGATTGGTTGAAGATCGAGGCGAGTGACTAGTTGTGTCTGAGGTAAAATCTAGGTGCTCCCGCTTATTTTGTATCACAGACAAGACCGCCAGGCCTGCGCGTGCGAGCCCTATTTATTGAAGATTTGTCAGGTCCTGTATTGCAAATGCTTGGAGCCAGGTTAGCTGCCTATCATACAAAAAGGTTCAACACTTCTCAGCTCCGGATTAGCTATACTATTGAGCCATTCTTCTTCTCTTCGTCTTTGAATTGGATACCATCAAGGTACCAAGAAAATGTCCGCCCTCGACAGGGAGATCGTAGGTTGCCTAAGTCCGTAGTCGTCATATTACCTATTGACCAATTTCTTAGATATCACAGTCACATTGACTTTTCTCCGGACTATGCCTACTCCAGTTAATCGCCGTTCATCGGACAAATCGCTAAACCCAAACGGGGTTTCTGCCAAACCTTACAAGACCGAAATAATAGACACACAAGCTCCTCTGGTCATCAGCTCCAGTAGGTTTATCGGATCTACTTCACTTCTCACCTATTTGTTGCTACCATCACCCAAGGTCACGAAGACAAGATCCTCCTCCTTGACGTCCTCGACCTCCACCTGATCCGTGACCGTAAAACCTCCACGATCGTCTCCTACCACGCCGACACCGAATGGCGCATGACCACTGCCGCCGGCCTGCAATCCCGCGTCCGCCTAATTGGCGAGAGTGTTTATTGGCAACACATCTTCAGAGATTCGAACGACCCCACTTTTATTTTAGTGGCCATCCTCTGGCACGCACTGTACGCGTGGGATGAAGCCCTCGAGACTTTGAATTCGCATATCTATGTCCTTGTGAGTTAATGATAACTCGCATTGTCAGAGTGTATTTAGCTTTTGCATCAGGAATATCAGGTGATAGAAACGAATGACATGTCGATAATCCATGAGCTCCATATCATCAGCGCACATCTGTTACACTATGCGTCATTGCTCGAAGACTTCCGGAAGAGCGTCCAATTTGTTCTCGATACGCGCAACCCAGCTATGGACGGGTACGAGGATAATATAAAGGAGAGGGACCGCAAGCTGCTCGAGAAAGAATGTAATATCTTGCTATCTCAGATCGAACGGCTGGAGGCGTTCAGGGACATACAGAACATGAGGTTGAAGAATGTTATGGATTTGGTGAGTTTGGGTTGGATATTCATTTGCGAGGAGTGTATGAAGCGAGTACTAGGTATTCAGCACTATCAAGCTGGAGGACAGTCAATCCATGCAGATAATGACCAGAGCCGCGTTGCGGAACAGCGAGGCGATGAAACAGGTCGCCTACGTTTTCTTGCTCTTCCGACCCGCAGATAGTATCGCAGTAAGTCTTTCCCCATACTCCGTTGTCCGAAACTCATAACTTGCTCACAGGAGGTCTTTCGCATGAATGTCACAGAACTTAACCCGAAGTCAAAGGGCACAATGTTTCCCTTCATTGGGACAACTATTGCACTTATCGCAGTCTCCGTTTGGGGGATTCTCAGGTACCAGCAAAAGAACCCCATGAGTAGGAAGGCTGGGAATTCGTGGTCTAGATTTTTGCGGTTCATCATGGCACCATTCACGAGAGAGAGGAGATCTCAGGTTCTTGTATAAGCAAGACTATGTGATTATTCAAGCTGTAGACACATTTCTTGACCCTTTTACTCATTTAGTACCGAGGTCACTTATTTATAATTGTAACCAGAGAAGATTGAACTCTGCCATATTGTGAAGCAATTGGGGGCTTGCCATGCCTGGCTGGGGATACTCTACCATACCCGTGGTTTGGCTTCAATGCCAGTTCTTTGCCTTCATTTCTTGTGGTTCAATTAAATAACGCAAGTCCCACTGTGAAGTCCCCTCACAATATCTGCTTTCAATAGGGAAAAGGCTTGCCATTATTATTACAGCTGTTTTGGTAATTCTTGGCATGAACTGCACTTTTTTGCCATTAATTCAGAAACTTGGGCTTAGTGAATTTCCAGTTACTGTATGTGCCTTGCACAGTCACCCAGACTAATCTCATGTAGTATTGTAGGGCTACAAACATGTCTTCTTGCCTCAGTTGACAAGGTTCAGGAAATGCCCAGATTCAAGAAATGATGAGTTTGACAAAGTCCTCACTGTGGGGAGTCGAATCAATGATAAACAAGGTCCGGAGCACTGTTAGGGACAATGGCATTGTTAAAGGCACTGAATCTGTGTGCATGTCTTTTCAGTGATATCACTGATCACTTTTTTGACATGGTTGGTCCATCACTGATCACTTTTTTTGTACATCGCATCCTCAAAAAGGTGATAAGAGCAATGGTTTATATTCTGTATATATAATGAAGGGTGCTGGCGAGATCAATCCATCAAAAGTCATCATCAGACAAGTCCGAGTCACCATCAGCTTCCTGAGTGAAAACTGCCTTCACTGATTGTATGTCTCGATCAACAAGTCCCCATCACTTTCCTGTCTCCACCTGACCCACGGCTGACTTGATATTATGTATATCAGTGACAATTGGAGCCATACATTTTGTGTAGTGCACTGTTTTAGTGGCAGCATCTTCATTGTTGGTTTTGAAGGGCTCAATGACTGCAAGTAGGAGAGTCTTCCCTCTTGATGTACCCCAAACAGGGTCCCGACTGAGTTCACATGCGAAGATGTGTTCGAGAGCACCATAATTAATTGTTGTGACAGCATTGCCTTGAAGTCCATCATAGACCACTTTGTACTTGATGAATGCAGAATAGATAAATATCATTTTGAACGTGAAACTGATTACATACCCACACACATGAATTATCTCATGAGTCTTGCAATTGGTTCTTGCGTATGGCAAATCATATTCGGATAGGGTCCCCTCCATGGTGGATCTGCAACTTGCCCCACAATGGCATGAGATGTGGCAGGTGCTGGAGGATGACATCTCATCACTGATGGAAGACATGCCCAAGATATGTTGCAATCTTCACTCTTGTGATTTGATCTAAAGCATATCTTGGCTGATGTGGAGAACACATAATGTGATCCAGATTAGTGTTGCCTCAACTCAGCTGGTCAGGAAAAGCTGATCCCGGTTCTGATTTTTTGGTGTACAACCAGCTTTCTCACAGGCTGATATTTTGTAACTATAGACCATAGCTACAAAATATCAGCCTGTGAGAAAGCTGGTTGTGCACCAAAAAATCAGAACCAGGATCAGCTTTTCCTGACCAGCCGAGTTGAGGCAACACTAATCCAGATCTAGTCAATAATTGATCAATTTTCATCAAAGATGAAAGCCTCATGTACAGTCTATATAGGAATGCTCATGACATTTAATGCCTAGCATACCACGGCAAACATTGACGGTTGTCAGCTCATCATCCAAGTTGTATTGTGCACTGATTTGTCCTAGATAAGCCATGTGAAGATTGCTTTTGTTGAGATTACTCCACTTGCAGTCCAGATTTAAGCAAACCACAAAACTGCTCCATATAGAAGACCCAGGTCACCCAGGAGGGGCCACAATGATGGATATCATCTGCAATGTGTAAGAGACCGTGGATCGTGAGAGTGCGTGTCAAAAGTCATCCTTCCTCATATTGGTAGTAGTATCTGTTGAATTAATAATTTCAGGATGTGACACAAAATACCAGCCAGGACACTGACTGCTCATATAGCTTGACACATTGTACAATCATCTCTTCAAGCTCATCATTTTCCTGGTGTGTGATTTCGAATTTGAGTGTTGTCTTCATTATATTGACCAACATGCACATATGCTTGTAGTAGCGCATTTTCTTGAAACGACCTCGTAAAACAATTGGTGCAATGTACATGAACCAAAACACCCAGGATTCTGCTGTGAATTGTGAACGATCTTTGGCAATGTTACCAAGCACATGAACAAAGACTGCTCGAATAGTCTTGACTGCATTTGCCATCTCTTTACCAATCTCCTCCCAGATATGTGGTGCCAATTCGTAGTCTTCTGTCCCAGTATTGAGGCCCTTGAACCTTCCTGTCCATAGGTCGGTCATGTTCGGGCAAACATTCTCACACAGGAGATGCACACAATCCCATGGAGATGACCTCGCAAGATCAAGAGAATGCACATGGCACAGCACGGCACATTGTCAGATACCGTAAACTTTTCCAATTTCATCCTGTGCCCTCTTGGTGGGTGCAGATGCCATTCTCTGAAGTGTTGCCGAACTCGCTGTGTGTGTGCATAGGGAGGTTCCATGGGTCTACCAATGGCCTTGTCAGATGTTTAGCATCTGGGGTGACAAGCAGTATGTAATAAATCTTTCCCTTCCCTGTAATATCCCACACACCATTCATGTTGCAACTGCAACATGGGCAGTAGGCATTGTGTCCTCTAATGCAAAGCATCTTTTCTATGGCTACAATGTCACCATGTTCCTGAATCAAATAAGCCCGCAGGTCGAAAAGAGCATGTTCAGCAGCATCAAATGTCTGTACACCATAAGCCAAGTGTTACATTTTTCAACTCCGCAACTCCGATTCCGACTCCACTACCCACGATGACGATTCCACTTTACCATACCTTCCTTTTTCGTTCCCCTTTACCTTTTGTCTTCTTTTGGACATTGTTGTTTATTCTTGTCCTTGTTCTCTTTTCTTCCTTTCTTCTTCTAGAACAATCCAGACCGACCATGGACACATCCCCACGTTACCTTGCTGTACCCGAATAGTCTCCTTGCCGACGGACATCATTGCTATTGTCTTTTCCCTCACCCTGACATATTGTTGACTTCATCCCACGACAAACCGATTTACAATGGCTGTACTCCCAACACAGCTAATTACCGTAATCATCATTGGCAGTATCGCCATCACCTTCCTGATCGGTTTTTACCTTGTTATGATCTATCTTTGGCATCGGTACCGAAACCCTTCTGCCATCGATACTTCCGACTTCCACCTCAACAATATATCGACACGTAATTGACAATTGCCATTCCCGGATATTTGGTTTCCATATTCGTACCCTGTGCCCACCATTATCCTCCCTGACGATCCGACGACATTCCTCACCTGCATGCGAACTCTGAACAATCCCCGATCACAAGACATTTCACTGTTCTCTCTAATCCGACCATCGCCGGAGCATACTCTTTTGGACTTCGACCACAGATCATACGACTTCCCAAACAGTGAACCAACCCCTATCGTATATTGTTCGCATGACACCGCTTCAATGCAGTACCCGATGACTTGTTCCCACAGCTTGTCACTCATGCCATGACTCAAAACCTGGACCCACATTCATTTATCCTTTTCCATCTTTCATCTTGATACCTCCCACACTCGTTTACAATGATACCCTTTCTTGGACGAATACCGACATCAGGTGGATTGCATTGTTCCACAGACAGGACAAGACATTGCTCCTCGATACGTCATCGACATAGACATCATCATCCGGTACAGCTTATGCTGTTCACATGTCTGACCTCGACTATCCCACCATCCTAGTTGGTTTTCCCTCCATACATTCCTTTGTTTTCCTTTATATCGACCTTTCGCTATGTCCCCGCTACCTCAAGACACTCTCATCACCAATCCTACACTGGACGATACCCATCTTCGACCCGACCGTGCAATGCACTTGCCAGACTGCGCACTTGCCTGTTACAGCAAGTGTAGACCCCGAATAGGCAATTCTGCACATCACATGATCCGATGACAAATCATCCGAGTCATCCGGACCCCCTCTATTCCTCAATGACACCTGGGCCTCCAGTTGGATCGCGAGAACATCGACATGAGGACGCCTCATGTCCGCCTCATGGTGAAAACATGGTGTAGTTGGACATGTTGTAGCTTCATGGTTGTATTTCTATTTACCTCCCCTCAAGACCAGTCACTATATATACTGTTCTTGTTGTTGGTTCGGACTTTTTCTTCTTTTCCTTTCCTTACGTTTAGTCTGGTTCTTGGGGCAGACTCATCTTGTTTTGGGTAACCCCCACGGCTCGCAATGACATTAGACCTTGACCCCCCCTTTTTAGCAGTGTTGTCTTCGCTGTAAGCAACAATGAAAGCTGCTGTTCTCCCCTCTGGAAGCCGATCCCCTGTTAAGTTGATTGTTGCCGGAGCCCGCTGCAGAAGCGATCCGTAACACCAAGGCTGCAAGTTCATCATTGAATGGGGAGAGACATGTCTCCAAAAGCTTTGGACATTTGGGGAGGATACCGAGACAGATGAGATTTTTGAGATGAGTTCAAGTCAGCGGAGGATGGTTGTAGACCTGGATAAGGATTGGCATCGCAGATGGATTATTTCATTGGTGATTGTATAGGAGATAGCCATCAGTGGACAGCACTAATGCAATATCACATTTGTCTGAGAAATATTTGTAGTTGCGCTCTACACTGTCGATCATAACATTTTGTCATCGTAACCGGTGGTAAAGGAGGCCATCGAAGACGTCTTGGATGTAACCATCTTGATGTATGTAGTTGTGACAATATGCAAGCCTTGCAATCATGGCTGGGCTTTGAAAAAAGCCTTGGAGGTGGGGTATGAGTGGAAGATACATAAATGTAGCTTGAGGTCATTGATCACCAGCCTAATGAGGTTCCTTGCAAATTGTACATTCTTGGTGGTGAGTGAATCGGCCTGTAAAGGCAAGGCAAGCGTTGATGCAACAATGATAGGTGACCAGTTGAATGCCAGTGAGGATGGCAATTCGATGAGTGATGACCCATTCAGAGTCGAGCTCCATCTTGTGTGAGAATGTGTAGTGCATCCGATTGAACAAAGTGTGGGGCATGTTGCCAATCACTTTGAGTTGAAAAGCATGTATGTTATCACGATCAGCATCAGTGAGTAAATCATTTCCTGCAATCTCACAGGTAAGATGATGTTAACAAAGTAAATAAATGTACTCATGGATAGTGTATTGCACGGGTACATGAACCCGTGTGGGTTTTTCCTACGGGTAGGCCCAGGTACGGGTATGGGTAGCCACATCGGGACCTGTGACAAACCCGTACCTGTGCCGCCGGGTACGGGTTTTCACGGGTTAGCTCACGGGTACTGTCATGGTCCCGTGACATATGATTTCCTTCAACAACAATGACACGGCAATGGGTGTGGGTGCCAGGGCACCCCAGGTAAGCATTCTATTCATTTATTCATTTATTCTACTAACTACTTAAATACTTTTAGGTTTTTTTCCCACACCCTCACGCCAAATGAACGCAAACACGGCAACAGCAACAAGCAGATGGGACGCAGCCGAGAACAGGGACAACCCAGGCCGACCATGACAGCAAGAACAAGGACGACAGGAATGAGGACGACGGGGTAAACGAAGACAAGAATGAGGACGAACGCAATGACGGCGAGAACGGGAAGACGACGACAAAGCGGGAACGGCAACTACGACAATGGGAAGACGACAATGGGGGAATGGGACAACGAGGACAATGGAGACCGGGACAAGAAGGACGACGGCAACGGGGATGATGACAATGGCGACGATGAGGACAGTGAGCATGGGAATGGGGACGGGGGCAACGGACGACGGAAACGAGGCGGACGCCCATGGGACATCCCCAGCCCCATCCAACCTCGTGAAAACACGGAGCGCGTCAATTGATGTGCCCCCGTTGTTCGCGAGGTAGTGAGCATGCGTGGATGCCCATGGAAACTCCCCAGCCCCATCCAACGTCGACGACGGGAACAGCAGCGGGGAGTGGTGCACCCACCCCCACTGCACCAGGTATGTCAATTTTTTTACTTTTTATATTATACAAACTAATTCAACGACAATAACGGCAAACCACGACAGCAGGTCCCCACCCCCGTGTCTCGTTCACACCCCCGCTAACACCTCACAAATGGCACACCAACGTCGGTGTGCCGTTCACGAGGTTACAGGAACCACAATTGCACGCCCCCACCCCCCACTAAAACCTCACGAGTGGCACTCCTGTGCCGTTCGCAAGGTTCCTGGCACCAGTGCCAAGGTCCCTGCCCCCCTGGCCAACACCTCGCGAGTACGCAACCCCAACGTCAATTGACATTGGGCTGCATTCGCGAGGTTGCAGGGGGTTCGAGACCTCACCGGTGACACCTCACCAGCACCCCACCACATTGTGGTGGGATACCCCCGGGTAACTAGGCGTACCCGGACCCATACCCACCAGAACCCGTACCCGTCGCCACGGGTACAGGTAAAGCCAGGTACGGGTACGGGTACACCCAGTTGTACCTGGGGGTTACCCGTGCCATTAACTACTCATGGAGTAGCCAAGCATTCTCCTCATCCTCCAGACCAATAAAGTTATGTGGATCCTCTTCTATCTCTCTTAGCGTTGGAAAATTGTTGTCGAGCAGATTGAAGTCCTTGATTGCCCATTCACTGCTGTAGAATACAACAGTACATTTGGATTCACTTCTTGTCACATCTTCCGAACTAAAATCTTCATTTGCATCACTGAAAGGTGGCTTATCCGGATCCTTGGTAGGTTGTGGCCGCTCCGAGTTGTCATTCTCATCTTCAAATTCAGCACGTTTATTGTCCTCCTCGACCTCAACAGCTACACAAATGAATTCCTATCCCAACAGAGATGAACTGAGAACATACCATTGAGTATAGTGAATGGCATGGGTAACCCGTGGGTATTGGCGCTGTACCCGTACCCGTACCCGTACCCGCAGCTACCCTTACCCATGATCCGGGTTTAACCATCATTTTGAGCCCCGGATCATCCAAAACGGTCAAGTATTGGGTTAGTTATGATCAAAACAATGAAGAATGATTGTTTTGATCATAACTCACCCAATACTTGACCGTTTTGGATGATCCGGGGCTTAAAATAAAGCTCACGAGTAGGAGAATCGTACCCATACCCATACCCGCGGCTACCCCTACCCGTTACCCGTGTGGGTCGCCATACCTGTGCCATTCACTAATTGAGTATAGAGGCCTTGCTATCATTATGTGAGTCAGAATCTCTGGTATTGCTCCCATAATCTGATGGCAACATTGTCGACTCATTTCATCAGTAAATTCACATGACCTTTTTTGACACCTTTTAGCTCTTGTACTTTTTTTCTACTTTTTTATCTTCTTTTTCATTCACTTGAACAAGATTTTTATCTTTATCAACTTATATTTTTGAACTTATAAAAAAAAATTTAAAGTCATAATTTTTTTTTCCCCTCCCCTCTCAATAGTATGGAGAATCTATAATAGAGCCAGTGTTTATTACTATTAATGCCTATTAATCTTCCATAATGTGTTTTATATCTGCTTGTAAAGCTCTTAAAGTGCTTTGTAGCACTTTGACCTGTTGTTCAACTTGACATCTTGCACATCTTTTAAAGCTGTTGCTGTCTATGTCAACTTTACTCTTTAACTGCTTTTTTTCAACACTTTTATATCTGCTGGTATAAGCACTTTGACCTATTTCACTACTTGACAACTTTTACAGCTTTCACTTTTCATATATTCCATTGTCTTTACTTTACCATTTTATCTTTTTGTCAACTTTTTTCATGTCCTTACTACTTTTCTCTCTTTTTTATTTCCTTAATACTTTTTAGTAGTTCAGTGCAGATGATTATATAATATATACATGGGTTGAAAACGTCGAAGTCCACAGTTTGGTTTTATTTGTCTATGGTTTGTTTCAAACCACAAGGTGAGTGACTGACCTCTTTTAAACAACCACACCACCTCCTTCAGGATCCAACAGCAGCGGTGACGCAACAGCTACAACACCATCACCAGTAGTGGCCGCAGTGGCAAAGCAAGAATAGTAAACACCACCACCACCTCCAAGTCCACCAACCACCACCCTGAGGTAAGTACCTACTTCACTGTTACTTCAGTGAATGCAGCAGCAGTAACGAAATAGTGGGTGGTGCCATGATGATGACAGCAACACATTGGACGGGTGTGGCTTCAGCATAGACCATCACATCAGCTACTGCCAACATCGAACACCAACCGTGAGCAGGTCAGATGAGCAAGAATGGCAGCAGGGATGGTGCGCCCATCCCCGCTGTAGCAAATGTAAGTGTTTTTATATTGTTCTAATCTAGTCTCACCAACACACACCAGCACGACTGCTACCAACACATCAAATCACCCACCAACGCACCGCTGCCAACGCCAATATACTGATGCGATACCACCACCACCACTGGCATCAACTGCCAAGCCACCATCAACTGCTGCCAACCTCGACCACCACCACCATCGCTGCTGCCACCACCCCCAACCTTCAATGACCACTACAATTCTTGGCCATTACACCACCACTACCAATCTCAACCACACCATTGCCCCACAACAGTGCTAGACAATGCAGTGCCCAGTTTACAATGCCCAACAATGAAACGGCATTGACGAGGGGGATGTGGGGCCTTAGTGACAATGCGCATTTGAGCTAAAACAGCGAGAGGGTGGCATCCCATTCTTGTAAGTTTGTGTCCTCTCACATCATTACTCATGGCACCTACAGGCAGGGATGTGACAATGGCTGGACAGCAGCAGCTGCAACAACTAGTGTTGCTGCAGCTAAGGCTATTAGCCAACTACTAGTTGTAGCCTTAGCCGATTTTAGCTTAGCTGAGGACCAGCTAGACTAAGGCTAACCGATAGGCTACAGCTTCGACTAGGCATTCTGGTCAGCCGATAGCCAATCACTTTTAGCTGGCTAGTCAACTCAAACAGGCTAGTATTACAGGCAATCAAAGTAGCACATATGATGTGTGGTATTCGGTTCATCAATGTGACAATGTGATGAGTATCCAAACAATAAAGGAATGATGCTAGTGTTGCCACGACTATAGTTGGTCACTTTTCTTTTCTCTGCTCTACTGCCTTCAATAAAATACATAAAAATATAAAGAAAATTTCGAGGGGTAGCCTCTACATAGGTCTTGAGTTAGTACACTTAAACCTTTCTGTAATATGTAACCCATCATTGGATAAGTGACCAACTATGGTTTTTAGTCGCGACTAACATAGTCGCGACTAAAAACCATAGTTGGTCACTTATCCAATGATGGGTTACATATTACAGAAAGGTTTAAGTGTACTAACTCAAGACCTATGTAGAGGCTACCCCTCGAAATTTTCTTTATATTTTTATGTATTTTATTGAAGGCAGTAGAGCAGAGAAAAGAAAAGTGACCAACTATAGTCGTGGCAACACTAAATGATGCCATCAATACGGTTCCTTGAATCCAAGGTGACCTATTCTCCAGTCTTGGTAGACTCCCCATTTCTATGGGTAAATGACGACGACGAGCCTCTTCTGCCAACAGGGCCTTGTCAGTGGAGCAGCCAATAGAGCAGTCGAGCTCTAGCCATGACTCATCCTCCTCACAATCTCCAGTCTGTTCTTGGTGTCACCCTCAGATATCCATCTCGTCACCTCCCCATGTCGCATCCATGGCTCCTCTTGAACCCCCTCCCGCAAAGTCTTCCTCTAGGCTCTTGAAAAAGAAGAAGCACCGCCAGCGTCAGTCTTCTCCCACCCCCGCGCCTTCTACTATCGCTTCATCTGCGGATGGCCACAGACAATCAACTTCATGGCTGTGCCCGACTGAGTCATGGAAATGCGCCAGGATTTGGAAAACTTCTTCTTCGATGTCAAGGTCAGGCAAGGTGATCCTGTGTACAGCTTCATAGCAACAAATCTGTGGTGTGTGAAGGTAGGTAAGAACTTCCAGGATTTGACCAGACCAAGGACACTCCATGGCGGCAAGGCAGTTGATGACACAAGGCCAGGATAGAACGTGCTGTCCTACATGCTTCCCTATTTATAAATTATCTGTGCAGCTACGGTGAAAAGGGCAACCTCATTATTCAAAGCACACTTGCTTGGATCTTTGACAGCAATATGACCAAGACGAATTCAATTTCACCACTCAATCTCTCAACATTCACGACATTCTTCTTAGTCCCATACATTGCCTGCCATCTGATTGGAGAGGACTTGGATTGTTCAGTTGAAGATGCTTATGAGACAATGATTGAGAGTGGCGATGCCGGCTATAGTCTCAACCCTGAGGACGATGACGATGACGAACTTGATGGCATTCAACGCAAGAATATGCAGTTAGCAAAAGTGGCTGGGGAAAAGAAGTCTAGTGGTCAAGAGGACCTTGTATGTCCTAAATCTCTTTCGTGTATTCTCTGACATCATCACATACCTCTCCTGCATCTAAGGCCAGAGCTGCAACCTCTAGTACAGATGGGCCTCACCCTCATCCTCATCCTCGTCATCTTCCTCATCCCATTATATCAGATTGCAACACCGAGGACAACTTGTCAAGTTAAGGTGAGTACCTATCACGATCTGCATCCCATTTATTCTGTATCTGGAGTAGGATTGTATCAGACGGACTACTCTTGGACTCGCTCGCAATATTATCATAGATGGACTCATATCCTTGGACTCACTGGCTCGCAACACTTTGCATTGTACTCATATTCATTATTGCATCACATCACGATGGTTGTACTCACTCCCTGGAAACTGAATTACAAATAATATGACAAATTTCCTCACTGTGAGAAGAACATCAGAAACAGTGTATTTCTTCACAACAAGTCAGTGACGAGGACATCAGAAAAATGGTGCTTCACACTTGCAAAAAACGTGCTGATAGCACCTTTTTTACTAGGCCACCCATATCCTTTCAATGCTCGAGGATCACTGTTATATAGTGGAGGCAGAAAGGTGACATCACTGTTTCACAATGATTGGGACACGGTTTTTCATAATGACGAACCACTGATATTTGGGCATCCTGCTTCCCACAGTGTCCTCCTTGGCATACATTGCCATGGAGGTATGTGTTTGTTTAGATTTTGAGAATCAGATGTGTTATCACCTTTGTAGGTTTGATTTGCTCTCTGTTCCTCCAGCACATTCTCATTTATGGATACCATTAGCTTTGAGTGTGACAGATACCAAAAATAGACACAAGATCTTATATAGTGTTTGGATACAGATGCATTTCTACACTTAGGAGCATATTAATATAAAGGAGGACAGTTATAACATCAGTAGATTTACATATGCTTAAATAAGCTTTCAACTGTTCTGTTTCTTTTATTTTAGTACTTTTTTGCACTTATCTGGTCTTTTTACTTTTATTTCAGGCTTATGCTTTTTATAATGTTAGAGGGATGGCACATCAAAATGCTGGTTTAGACTGAACCGAAACCACCGGTTTCAGTTCAGGAATTTGTAGTGGAGACCGAACCGTTTGGTCTCGGTTTGGGAGATTTGGCCATGGTTCAAACCCAGTTCAAACTGAGTTTGAACTGAGCTGATAAATGTCAGATGGCGATTCAAAACTTGCTCATCGCCCATCCACAATGCCTTGAACATGCCCCGAACGAGGATTGACAGCCAATGGAGAGTGGAAATGGCAGCTAGGAGTACTCAGCCACCCAGGTAAGTCTTATTTATATTATTTATATTGGATTCTAACAACAAAAACAACAGGCAACCCCACACACATGACCACCAACATGACCACGACCATGACCACCACAACCAACACCCCTGATGTATGCCAAATGAGGACAATGGAGCACCCGAGGTCGACAAAATGGGCAGTGGGGTACTCCCTGCTGCCCGTGTATGTTTTTTATTTTTATTTATTTGAACTTAACTAATGCATTAACAAATTACAGGATGATGTACCACCACCACCACCACCACTACCACTACAATTTTTTTTATTTTTATAGGTCATATTATTGTCCCTCAGGGCGAGCCCTATGTCGGACCTTACGTACATGGGCAAGAGTATATACAAATATGGGAGCCTTCCCGGAACCTGTGCCTCTGGTTTGCGAGTGCAACCACGACGGAATAAGTCCCCCATGGTCCCAGCATGTCCATGCTGTTTTAAATGCCTGACCTGACGTGTGAGGGGGCCCAATGTCTAGAGCGGGGTGGTGGAGTACGGGTGGTCTAGACGAGCTAAGTGCTCGGCCGCCTGGGCGGACATGCACGGAGGGGGCTGTCACAGGGAGAAAAGTAAAAAAAAGAAAGGATATGATGGCCAGGTGAGTGGTCAAGGGTGAGAGGTTATGCGGGTGGTGGGTCGGGTGCTTATTGCGATTTTGTTAAGCGTGCGTGTGACAGGGAGATGTCCCAACATGGACGAGCGGGGAGAGAGAGGTATGCTGTGTAAGAGTGTGTTAGTTATGTGAGCGTGGGGGAGGTGAGGTCACCGAATGAGGTTTTTAATCGTCCTGTGCTTCATATGAATTTGATGAGTTCTTGAATGCCTCTGGGGTCGTTGAGGAGGTGTGAGAGAGAACAGGCTTGGTTCCTGAGTGCGTTGGTGAGCTTGTGCCGCGCGTGGAAGTAGGCAGGACATTCGAAGAGGAAGTGCTGGACGGTCTCGATGGCCATTTCGCATTTGGGGCAGGCGTTGGTGTCGGATCTGTTGATTCTGTGTAGGTAAGCATTAAGGGGGATGTGGTTAGTGCGTAGCTGGGTGAGGAGGCTTGTCTGCGGTGGAGTGGGTCCGAGGCTGCTCACACACGAATGGGGAAGTCACGACGGAATCGGATAGGATATCATAAGATGGACTAAGACTAAGACAGGAAATCCTACATAAGGGATCCAACCGTGAGACCTAAGTCACGTGATGGACCAGGCACAACTACTCCAGCGGTCGTGTTAGATTGTCAGCGGTTTTAAGGAAATTGCGTAAAGGGAAGTCAGGGTCAATGCGGGAGAAGCGTACGAAGCGTGGTGACTGGTGCCATTCCTCACGCCAGAGGTTTGTGAGGTGTCTGCTGAATGTGAGTTTGATGGCCGATGTGTTAGAAGGGAGGGTGCCGCTGCGGAGGGCGACCGGTAATGTACAATGTGGACTGGGGTCGTTTCTCGCTGCTTTCTTAGCTTCGGAGTTGGCTCTCTCATTCCCAACTACCCCTTCGTGCCCCGAGATCCATCTGAGAGTGATGGTGAGGTGTTGATTAGTGTCGACCAGGCGCCGCGCGAGGGCACGGGAGGTGTCGAGGATGTGTTGCCCAAATTTCGTGTAGGGTGCGATTAGCGTGTTTATGGTGGGCTGACAGTCGATGTATATGGAGGTGGAGCGTAAACGAGATTCGCGGCTAAGTAACTGTAGGGCAAGTAGGCTGGCTACGTTTTCTGCTTCAACATTGTGGTGGTCCGTGCTGGAGCCCAGGTGGTAACGGAGGACTTTAGGCTGGGATCTTCCAGTGCGGTACAGTACGGCTGCTGCCCCTACGCCATCGTCGAGGGTCGAGCCGTCAGAGTATATCTTGATGTCGGCGTCATCGATGTTGTGGAATGCGATGGATTCTTCTCTGGAAGGGGGGATAATTGCATTGAAGGCTGGGGGGTGACGGGAGGAGGAAGTGGGGAAACGGATGGGTTCTATGTGGTCAGGGTTGATGTCAAAGAGGTGGGTGAGAGTGTGGAGTGGGGATCTGTGTTTGGCGACTAAGTGTCTGGCGCATTTTCTAAGTGGGTTGTGAAGCGGGTGTGAGATAGGTAATGTCGATAGTCGGATGATTGATCTGTGGCATGCTTTGTGCATGAGGAGGTCTACAGGGAGCAGGCCGGCGTGGAGGTCGAGGAGGTCGTTGGGTGTCGTTCTGAGGGCCCCAGTGATGGGTATCGATGCTATGCGTTGGGTCTTGGTTAGTTCCCGCATCGCTCTTACTGACCCGCATCTGTGAGCGTTATTGGCGATTCTATGTACCGGTGTGTACCAAACGTCCGCGGCATATATCATCTTTGGGATTGCCACTGAGGTGTAAAGTTGACGCATGAGTTTTCTGGGTATGCCGGATTTGGGACGTGCGATTCTTCGGAAGAGGTGTAGCCATTTGGTAGTCTTCGCGATTGCATTTTCCCATTGTTCGTGCCAGCGAAGGTGCTGGTCCAAGATGATGCCGAGGAAGCGGTGAGACTTGACTGGCGAGATGGCTGTGTTGTTTAGGATTAGTGGTGGTCTTGGCGTATCGGTGCGCTGTGAAAAGTCTATTAGTGCGAATTTGCTGATTTCGAATTTGGAATTGTGCTCTTTGGACCATGAATATGCTCCCCCAGGTTTCGACATGAGCTTCTTGAGGATTTGGTTGGTTTCAGCGAAGTCCTTGCCCTCTACGTAGTAAGCTACATCGTCGACGAAGGCTACTGCCAGTTCCTGGCGACCTGTGGGGATTTCGATTAGGTCAGCGTTGTAGAAGAGGTATATAATCATCGAAATCGGGTCCCCTTGTCCTATGCCATTGGCGAGGAGGATAGGGTCGGAGATGTAGTCGTCGAAGGTGAGGCGCGTGGTGCGATCCTTGAGGAGGTTGCCGACTAGACAGACAAGATGTTCGGGTATCTTTCTCTTGCACATGTTGTGGAGTAGTCGGTCTGTTACTGCGTTGGGGAAGGCACCTTCGATATCTACGAATAGGATTGCCGCGACTCGTTTGTTGCGCCAGGCGTGTTTGATGCGGTGAGTTAGAATGTGCATCGAGTCTGTCGTGGTGTGGCCCGGTCGACCTCCAAAGTGGTGGGCGGGCAGGAGATGGTGTTCATCTACCATGTGGGAGATGATTTCTGCAGCGATAGAAGTCAGCAGTTTCGGGAGGGTGTTGAGTAGAACTATGGGATGGTATGCTTTGGGTATATTGTATCTGGGTTTGCCCAGTTTACGTAGCGCCCTGGTGATGGAATCTTTCCACGGGTCGTGGTAGATTTTGAGGCGGAGTATCGCATTGAAGATGGGGTGGATGCGATCGACGAGTAGATCGGCTGATTCTTTTAGTACGATATTAGGGATGCCGTCTGGGCCTGGTACCTTGTGGGGTTGGACCTTGCCGATGTGTTCTTTGATCTGATCACGGGATATTTCCACTGTGAACGGTATGCGGGGAGGGTAGTTATAATTGGGTGGCACAGAGGAGTGTGAGGGTGGCGGGGGAAAGAATGATTTAGCTATAGCGAGGCTTTTATCCTCGTTGGAAGTGGCGTATGCTGTCAGGCCACTTGGGAGGGTGTACTCTAAAGTGGGGATGGCTGATTTGCCGCCGTCTCCTCTGGGGTAGTCGCTTATGGGATTCGATATGCATTTGTTTATGGTCCAAATGTTGTGGTCCTTAGCGTCATCGAGAAATGCGGCCCAGTGTCTTTCTTTGGCTTTTAGGATTTCGGCACCATAGTGATTACATGCCGTTTTATGTTCTTTATGGCTTGGGTGAGTGTTGTCTAGGTGAAATTTGTATGATAGACGACTTGACCTGTTTTTGTTTCGTTTAAGCTGGTTCAGGTGTGGGGTCCACCAACGCTTTGAATGGGGACAGGGGGCCAAAAGGGGAATCGCAAACTCGATGGATGATTGTATGGCCGTTGTGAGGCCTGAAATGGCGTTGTCGAGCTGTATCTGTGAGGTGATTTGTGTCGGCGGGGGAAGGTGAGACAGGTGGGTGTTGAGTTGATCCCTGAAGTTGTCCCAGTTGACTAGGCGGAAGTTGCGTGTAGGGGGGTTGGTTTTTATCTGGGGGGGGAGAGCAATGGCAGTTAGGATGGGGATGTGGTCAGTGCCTGTGGGCTGAAGTTCTGGTTTGGTGTCGCAGACGGAAATGAGGTGGGTGGATTTCGCTGTGCAGAACATGTTATCGGTTCTGGTCCAGTTTTTTGTGACCATGGATTCGAGGGTGGGTAGGTCCTTAGGTAGTGCCATCGTCATATCACAGTCGGCAGTAGCTTCTATGAGGTGACGGGCTTGGGCGAGGGCGTTGGCGGTGAAAAGATGGTGTTTACGTTCCTCGTCCCAGAGTGGGTGATGTCTGTTGAAGTCACCACACCAAAACATGTGGTCGTTCTCACGACGATGTAAGGATGCTTCATGTGTCCTGGCGAATAGGTGCAGAGTATCGAGGGTGTTGGAATGGAGGCAATCGTTGTAGATGTTGAAGAGGGCGAGGTTGCCTAGGGGTCCTTTGACACGAATGCCCGTAAGGTCGTTGGAGCCGTGGATGTTTATTTGTTCCCACGAGTTTGTGTTAAGTCTGACGTTGACTAGGATGACGGAACGGACTGGCGTGTTGGAAGTGAGACGGTCAGAGGGGTAGATTACTCTCCAATTGTGGGTGGCTTTGGTGTTGCCGTAATAGTTGAAGTATGGTTCTTGTAGTAGAAGGAGGTCGCATTTGGTGTGTATCATGGAATTGATGAGGTCCCAGTGTGCTTTCGCTGATTTGTTGAGGTTAATCTGCCAGATGTTTAAGTGTACGGGATGCGGAGCAGGTTGTTCAGGCATGAGGCGATGGTGCTGTGGGAGGAGGTATGCTGATTGCGTGGATGTCATTGGTGGGTATGGGGGTGGGGGGAAGGGGGGGGAGAGGCGTTGTGTCGTCGAACCAGGAAAGAGGGGCGGAGGGGGCGGTGTTTTGGCTGAGAGGCAGGTTGGTGATATTTAGAGTGGATTGGCGTAGGGGGGGTCTGGATCCGTTACGACGATTTCGGATCGAGGGGGGAGGAGGCTGGTCGAAGATGGAGGGGGGTGGAGAGTAGTGGCGGGAAGCTGGGGACAGTGGGGGGAGGGGGAATGGGGAGTGTAGTCTGGGCGGAATTGTGTGTGGTGGTCGGGCGTTAACGGAGGATGGCGTGGGGGCATAGGGATGAGAGGGGTTTTGGGTCCATGGCTTGGCTGTGGGGTAGAAAGGTAGTAAGTTTTCGGGGTTGCGAGCATCTGTTTCTTTGCATTTTAGTAGGAAAGAGGGGCAGTTACGGTCCCATGTGGCGTGACCCTTTTGTTTGCAGGGCGTACAGAAGGGTTGATTTTTGTTGCAACAGTTCGACGTTCTGTGCTGGTCGCCACAAGTGCCGCATGTGTCGAAGTCGGCTGGACAGCGGGATGTGGTATGGTTCCATTGATGGCAATGGAGGCAGCGGAGGGGTTCCTTTTTGCATTTGCTGGTGTTGATTCTCTTGTGGCATACAAAGAAACCTTTGGAAAGAACTAGATTAGCGGTGTCGGGTGAGTCCAGGGAGAATATGGCGTGACCGCATGTCTGGTTTGCTGAGCGATGTTCTTTCGGTTTGATCCAGTTTGCACGGATGATGGAGTGCGGGGGGAGTTCGTTGGTTTCCTCAATTTCCCTGAGGTGATCGGGCACGTCTGGATCGAAGATGAGTGGGACAAAGCAAGCTATGATAGTGTAAGTTCGCCTCTTAACAAAGGCTCTGTGACCGAAGGTAGATAGGAATGTGGTGAGCCGGGTGTTGTCTTGTAACCAGGTGGGGATTTGGTCGGAATTCGCTTCTAGTAGTATGCCTCCGTTTCTGAGCTTCGTGGTGGCCATGAATTTGTAGTTGGACAGTGGTGTCGTGGAGCTAAGTGCGTGATTGGCCTTTTCCGTGAGTTTTGAGAGGCTGATGTCCAGGGCTTTTTTGGTTTCCGGGGAGTCGTTTACGTCGAGAAGGATTTGCCGTGCTTGTAGTTGTTCCTTCGCTTTGATACGGGGGTCTATGTTGCTGAGGGGGGCCCGTGTAGTTTGAGCGAGGACTGCATCCTTGTATGAGGAGGTGGTGGATTCGATCGAGGTGGAGGTTTTGACGAGGCTTGCCGTGGATTGTTGGAGTTGATCTCTCGTTTCTAGAAGGCAAGATTGGAGGTCAGTGATTTTAGAAGAAATGCTATCTAGAATGGGAGCCATAGCTATTTCGATTGATGCGTGGATGTCATCTGTTTGAGATTTGAGGGCGGAGGCGACGGAGTTGGCGAGTATGTCAGATTTTGCGGCGAAATCTATTGAGTCTAAGGCTATGGCTATGGATCAGAGGGTAGTGGCCGTTGTGGGAAGGGCATGAATGCTGTCCGAAGCTGCCAGTTGTTGGAGGATTCCAGTGAATGTAGATATACTGTAGTCGTGATCGGGGGGGAGGAGGGAGTTGGTGAGGAGGTGGTCAACTGCTTCTTGGAGGGTGTCCAGTTCAGTGGTTTCCAGAATGATGCTGGGGATGTTGTTTTCTATGTTGGACGAGGATCTGGTGGTTCTGGCGGGTTGGGGGGTTGATGTATTGGCTTGCGGTTGTTTGCCTTTTTTGGATTTCGAGGTGCTGGCGATGGGGGTGGCCCAATTACGGAGGCTCATCTCTGTGATTTTGTTAGGGGTGGGCTTATGGATAAACTTAGGGGGAGATTTGGGATGGGGAAGTGTGGATAGCAGGTCTATAGCCCCATATACGCAGAGCTCCTTTTTCGGGGTCCCAGTAGGGGTGCCACGCGGTTTAGGAACAAGAACCTCCAGCACCTACCACTACAATGATGATGACGATTGCCACCACAACGGCCACAACCACCAGGACAGCCACAACAATGCATCCAAGTCAGATGCCGACAACAACACGTCCAAGATGCGCATGGACACAAAGGAATGTGAATGGGGTGGAGTGGCAGTCAACAAGATGGAACGAGCAGTGGGGGGTGGTGCATCCACCTGCGCTCCTTCAAGGTATGTTATTTATTGAATTTTCTATTGAATCTTTTCATGCATAACAGAATGCGGCACCATACCACCACCACCATCAACAGCGTGCATCACCACCACTACCACCACCACTGTTGTGTCATATGTGTTGTGCACGTGATGATGGGCAGGTTGCACCCACGTTGGTTGTTTTCGGTGGATGCATGGTGGTGGTGGCATAGGAACCTCTTCATGTGGGTGTCCAGACATGTCATATACATTGTATGCACGACGATACCCTGCATTGGCCACATTGGCCTTTTTCTGCTGCATGTACAGCTCAATGCCCACGCATGGCTCAATGCCCATGCAAGGTGTGCCAGCACCCAGCACCCCAATCACACCTCGCACACAGGTTGGCCATGTTAATTGACATGCGCAACACTGTTGCAAGGTCAGAATGGTACAGGGTGACTGACCACCCAGTGGTTTGCAGTTCAAACCATGTTTGGACCAAAACCAAACTGACATAAACCATTTACATTGGTTTCAGTTTCGGTTTGGGAATTTTTGGCAGGAACTGAACCGTTCAGTTTCAGTTTGGGGCAAAAAGGCCGAAAACCAGACCAAACTGAACTTCCCCATCACTAGTTCCCATAGACCGGCATCAAGTGTGCCCCATGCAGAATGGTGTTGACATGGATTACTGATGTAACTTGCTGACCACAGGCCATCTCAGGCTTCATGATCCACATCCCAGTGATGTCATAAGGCCTGTAATTGGATGGAATGAACCACTCCACAAGCGCACAAGGATAAACAATGTCCAAGAAGGTAAAATCAAAAAAAGGCACACCCTTGCAATGTCTAGCCCTCAGAATCCATCTTGTTCCTGGTCCTTCACTACAAACACCATATCATATCTGGCTAGGCCTTTGTACCATGAACTTGTTGACCAAATTCTTTCATGGTGCATACTGCCAATGCCACAAACATTGCTTGGTGCATGATAAATGGACACCACTGAGTGATAAACATGCACTCGCCCTGAGAACATTGGGCAGTCATGAATAGAGACATTATCTCCAGGAATAACAGTGTCTGGATTATATGTGTTGTAAAGAAATGGCCAAATATATTCTTGAAGGCATGGTTGGTGGATATACCGCATAAGGTCCATTAGATCACTTGGGTAACCTTGTGCAGCCATTCTTGCAAGCATAACTTCTCCCTCAATGTCGATGCGGCTTTGGGGTGGCTTTGGAACAAAAATCCTAACCTAGGGTGTCAGCGTAGAAGTGACGGTAAATAATCAGTGTCAGGAATAGTAGTAAAATGTGGAAATGGAAGTAAAATGTAAGCTGCCATGTAAAACTAGACAAATAATGATGAACCCGGTGATGAACAGACTGAAAACGGATAAATAATAATGAACCCAACAATGCTGACGACATTGGGTATGGCGGGTTGGGTTGGGTTGGGTTGGGTTGGGAATGATGAACAAATAATGGAACAATGATAAGGACAATCAGGTCAACTATGAAAACCTAAGGGTCTACAAGGACGAGCATTTGAAGGGATTAAAACAAGATTCTTACTGTAAGAAAACAGGGACTAAGGGTATCTTTTATTTGTACGGTCAGTGGGGACCATTTTTTATAGTACATGTATGGGTAGTCTACTTTTGGTCATGTCCATTTCAGCTGATGGTAAACTACAAAGAAAAGTTGGAAAGGGGATGAGAAGAGGGGGGTTGTAATGTGATGAAGACAGGAAATGGAGGGGAAAGCAAATATCCAAGAAAAAGATCTAAAATGTCCTACATATCTCCGAAAGGATGAGGGGATGCATAAATAAGGCAAGTCTGAAGTCAGGAATCATGTCCGATGAGATCTGTTCCCTAGTTTTGGGACTCCGTGGCTTAGGAAGCTGCTGGATTTGGTCCAAAAGTGGCCATGACAAAGCAGCATATGTCGGGTCACATTGGGTCACATCACGTTACGTTACGTTGGGTTATGTCAGGTTCGAATGCGAGTCATTTGGAGGCAGGTTCATCTGGATTCGTGAGATATCGAGGATATGGACTCAGGGGGATGTCGAGTCTCTACATTGAACTTATTGCCATCCACAGCACCACTATCATCCTCTGCATTATGCTCATCTAATGACACTGGCTCTGGGTTGGGGATGGCAGCAGCCAGGGTGGTGTTACGGATCGCTTCTGCAGCGGGCTCCGGCAACAATCAACTTAACAGGGGATCGGCTTCCAGAGAGGAGAACAGCAGCTTTCATTGTTGCTTACAGCTAAGACAACACTGCTAAGAAGGGGGGGTCAAGATCTAATGTCATTGCGAGCCGTGGGGGTTACCCAAAACAAGATGAGTCTGCCCCAAGAACCAGACTAAACGTAAGGAAAGGAAAAGAAGAAAAAGTCCGAACCAACAACAAGAACAGTATATATAGTGACTGGTCTTGAGGGGAGGTAAATAGAAATACAACCATGAAGCCACAACATGTCCAACTACACCATGTGTTCACCATGAGGCGCACATGAGGCGTCCTCATGTTGATGTTCTCGCGATCCAACTGGAGGCCCAGGTGTCATTGAGGATAGAAGAGGTCCAGATGACTCGGATGATTTGTCATCGGATCATGTGACATGCAGAATTGCCAATTCGGGGTCTACACTTGCTGTAATGGGCAAGTGCGCAGTTTGGCAAGTGCATTGCACGGTCGGGTCGAAGATGGGTATCGTCCAGTGTAGGATTGGTGATGAGAGTGTCTTGAGGTAGCAGGGACATAGTGACAAGGTCGGTATAAGGGAAAACAAAGGAATGTATGGAGGGAAAACCAACTAGGATGGTGGGATAGTCGAGGTCAGACATGTGAACAGCATAAGCTGTACTGGATGACGATGTCTGTGTCAATGACATATCGAGGGGTGATGTCTTGTCCTGTCTGTGGAACAATGCAGTCCACCTGATGTCGGTATTCATCCAAGAAAGGGGTGTGGGAGGTATCAAGATTATGGATGGAAAAGGATAAATGAACGTGGGTCCAGGTTTCGAGTCATGGCATGAGTGACAAGTTGTGGGAACAAGTCGTCGGGTACTGCATTGAAGCGGTGTCGTGCGAATGTCTCGTGATTGGGGATTGTTCAGAGTTCGCATGCAGGTGAGGAATGTCGTCGGATCGTCAGGGAGGATAATGGTGGGCACAGGGTACGAATATGGAAACCAAATATCCGGGAATGGCAATTGTCAATTATGTGTCGATATATTGTCGAGGTGGAAGTCAGAAGTATCAATGGTGGAAGGGTTTCGGTGCCGATGCCAAAGATAGATCATAACAAGGTAGAAACCGATCAGGAAGATGATGGCAATGCTGCCAATAACAATTACGGTAATGAGCTGTGTCGGGAGTACAGCCATTGTGATCGGTTTATCGTGGGATAGCGTAAACAAGATATCGAAGGGAAAAGACAATGTCGGTGACGTCCATCGGCAAGGAGACTATTCGGGTACAACAAGGTCACGTGGGAGATGTCCATGGTCGGTCTGGATTGTTCTAGAAGAAGGGACAAAAAGAGAACAAGGATAAGAAAATACAAGGATGTCCGAATGAAGAAACAATGACATTGAAAGGAAGACAAAGGACAAAAAGAAATGAAAAAGGAAGGTGTGCAGTGCAGAATCGTCATGGTGGGTATCGGAATGGGCATCGGGGTTGGAAGCGGAGTTGGAAACGTAACAGGTGGATATTCCCCCAGCAAGATCCAATAGCATTCCGGTGATATGACCTCTGAGCATCCCATGATCAGTAAAATGGACCTTGGATGCTGTGAGCTTGTCAATTCTTTGATTGATAAGCAACATTTGATCAAGGGCTTTCCATCGGCTTGAACATCACCATGGTTTCTTGATGGCCTTGATGTGCTTCAATTCCATAATTGAAGAGCAGAGCCCATTCAGGGCTCCAAACGTTTGAATATTCCATCGATAATAATCCAGTGAGTATTGCTGAGGAAGCACAAAGTACTCATGGACACCAGTATTAATGAACACTTGTCGATCACATTGGAAGTTGGCAAGAGTTGTGTGTGAAGGGTGTCTTCATTGATCATGGATCAGTGTACATAGTAGCAGAAGTCCATAAAAGAGCTAAGGGCATGGACCATC
The DNA here is from genome assembly GCA_963556145.1 of Hygrocybe punicea. Lineage (NCBI taxonomy): Eukaryota > Fungi > Basidiomycota > Agaricomycetes > Agaricales > Hygrophoraceae > Hygrocybe > Hygrocybe punicea. The sequence goes on along the minus strand of OY744461.1, from coordinate 9,344,555 downwards.
TCATCAGGGATGTAGCCCACAATAGCAGGGAGAAAAACCTGCCAATACTTGTGAGTATTTGAGAGTCCACCACAGAATGCAATATCACCTTCATGAAGGCCTTAGAATCATCGCTGGTCCATCCACCCTCACTGCTTCATGGTATGTTTTTTTTCATCAAATTTTTTCATTGATTTTATTCTCATAATACAGAGTATGACATGTTGGGACACCACTACCACCACCTGGATGCAACTGAAGCGGAACGCATGTGTACTATGTGTGCGTTTTGCCAGGACTGGGCCTTGCAGCCCCCTGCTCCCCAATCCCACTTCGTGATGAGGCCGGCCACATCAATTGACGTGTGGCTCTCTCACATGGTCAGAAATGGAGCACGGCAACTCACCTGCCCCCCAATCCCACCTCATGAAGATGCTGGCTATGTCAACTGACGTGCACAGCTCTCGCGAGGTGAATATGCAACAGTCTTGGTTTAGACCGAGTTTGGACCAAACCAAACCAATTGAAATAGTTTTGATCAGTTTCGGTCTGGTTCCTGGAAATCTTGGCAGCAAACTGTTTGGTCTCAGTTTGGGCAAAAAGGCCCAAAACCAGACCAAACCGAACTTACCCAACACTATATAGGACACCACAATTTTACTTATACATGCAAGAAGGTTTGGTACACAAATTACAGCTGGGGAAGGGATTTTAGCAAAGTAGAGCCTAACAATAGTGGCTGCGACTCATGATCAGCCACTATCATTAGGCTCTTAGTGTGGGAAGGTCAGGTGTTGTTGCAAAGGAGCAGGTGGTCACACTGTTTTTTGTGAAGTGCAGTGTTGCCACCATAGAGATTGTTACAGTACTGAATAGTGTCCATATGCCAGGAGGTAGTGATTACATGTTGAACAGTAGTATAGTGGTATTTTAATTATTCTAAATTCTATGGTTTTCTTGGCTGGGATAGGGACTAGAGTACAGAGTGAGGGATTAATATAGTGATGCGACTTATACTCCTGTCTAGTGCTGCCAAAGTTCGGTTCAGAACCGATCTGAACCCAGTTCGAACTCTGAACCGAACTGGAAGTTCGGTTCAGTCCAGCACCTTGGGCTGAACTGAACCCTGGGTCCGGTTTGGGGTTCAGGCAACCCCCGGGTTGTCTAAACGGTTCACGAGCGGTTCAGAACCACCAAACCGATATCCACAGGTATGTATTTTGCACTCGAAATGAAAGTTTTACTCACATGCTGATTCAGCAAATTTCCATTTTAGTCACTAAACTTTATTCTCAGCCACCAACCACCACTCTCAAAAGCCTCGAACGCTTGCATTCGAGGCAAATAGGTAAGTTCTACATTCTTTATCATTTATTTCTCATTCACTAATAGTTTTGTAGGCTCCTCTACCAACCACCACCAAGTTGGCACCACCAGATGGACGACGACGACGAGGGGCAGCACCAGCACCAGCACCAGCACCAGCACCACCATAGTGGCACGTCGCCATCAACGAATAACCCCCAAACGAGAGAAAGAGAGTGGCGGGGTTGGTGCACCCAACCCTGCTGCCAATCGTAAGTGTTTATTTACTACTAAGTAACAACTAACACTACCATCCCCACCAGCCCAACGACACCCACACCCACACCCACACCCACGCTAACACCAACGCCAATGCCACGCCCATTCAACGCCAATGCCAATGCCAATGCCAACTTCCACGGCAACGGCAACGGCAACGGCACCGGCAACGCAATGACAACAGCACCACCACCATAGCAGTCACTGAACCACCCCCAAACAAGAGAAAGAGAGCGGCGGGGAAGGTGCACCCAACCCCGATGCCCTTCGTAAGTTTGTATTTCTTATTAACGAAGTCAGCTAATACTACTATACACACCAGCCCAATGATGCCCACGACCACACTGACACCCTCGCCCTCACCTGTGCCCGCGCCCATGCCAATGCTCACACTCACGCCAATGCCCCACACCAATGGAATGGCAATGGCAATGGCAATGGCAACTGCAACTGCAATGCAATGGCAACAACAAGGATGAGGACGACGGATCACGATGGAGGCGAGGGGAGCAATGGGAGCAGTGCACTGACCGACTCCCGCTGCACTAGGTGTGCGACCACCAGCACCAAGGCGGGACCAGGTCCCCACCTCTGGCTAACACCTCACAAACACGCAGCCCAGCGTCAATTGACGTCGGGGCTATGTTCGCGAGGTTACAGGGAGATGGGTGCCTCACCAGTGCCAGAGGTTGAATTTTTAATAATAATATATTGAGTTTTGTAGTTAGTTAGAATAAATTGTGAAATTTTACATGTAGAATACATGATAACTATAAAATTGAGTGTCTGAACCGTTCATGAACCCGGTTCGGGCCCTGAAAAAAATATCTGAACGGTTCAGGGCGGTTCAGGTTCAGTTCAGGGTTCAGCCAAAATGGGTCTGAACTGGACTGAACTGAACTGTGGTAGCACTACTCCTGTCATAGGTTTTTGGGAGAAATTGGAAGTTGGGGAAATGTAGCTAGCATGAGATAAAGAGAGGGCTAAATCTACAAGAACATGACTGACGATTTGCGTGTGATGTGCAGGTGGAGACAATCTGCCCAAAGAAAGGCAAGAAGGGATGAAAGGCAAGCCTGAACAGAAAACACGAAACAAAAACCAAAAACCTCAAAAATTAATGAAGGAACATGACAAGGGAAATGACATATCAAGGAGGCAGGAGGAGTTCTGCATAGAGAGGGGTGCTGGATTCAAGATCTCTCCAATAGTGCAAGAAAGTGTCAGAAGACCAGCATCCAAGAATCCTTACAATGTTGGTTGGGACACTGTGAAGGAGAAGTTCTGTTGTTCCACCAATGTGAAAGCTGTGACCCAAAAAAATCAGATAACCAAGGCATGTCCAAACACTGTTACAACGGGCAAGAAATTTTCACACACAAAGGGCGAGGTGCCCAGAAGGAGTGTTATATGCAAACAGAGAGAAATTAGTGGGGATTTTATTCGACGTGAGGTGGGAGTCAAGGGCAGTGATAGGGTATGTGGCCCACCTTAGCAGCAAATCACAATATATGCACCTTTCATGCACTTTACCTTATCCCAAGGGAGATGAAGTTTGTGAGAGCCTCTGGCAGAAGCTGGAGGGAAGAGGTCTGAAATCGATGGGAAAATGTTTGGGTTATGTGAATGGTCCAACTGGGGCAGGAGATTGCCCAGATGGTATTGGCTCCAAAAGACACACAAAGCTGCCATGAGGATGCAAGTGTCAAAAGGATCAGAGGGAGACAGGTAGTGATGCAAAGCTGCAAGCATGTTGTAGGTAACCAGGAGGCACAGCTGGTGCTTTGATGAAGCAGGAGCAAGATTCTCAACACCACGGACAACGTCAGAGAGGTGTGTGCCACTGTGGCACAGGAGATCATTAACGATATGCCATGCACAGATGCCAGAAAGATTGTTACAAACTGAAGAGCTACCACGTGTACCAGCGGCAGAAGCGACAAAAGAGCATAGGAGGAGCTCAGATGCTGGAAGAGTTTCTGATGCAGGGATTGAGTTTGCATTGCAGAATTGGATGAATCTTGAGACATCCCCATTGTAGTTTTTATGAGTCGACACAGCCCAGGCATGATCAGGGTGTGATCTATTGACAGCAGAAACAAAGCAAGAGATGAGGGAATGAGAGAGGGTGCCAGTTTTGCTGTCACAAAATTGGAAACAGAGGATGAAACCAGGGCAGCCATGTGAATGTTAAGTCGCATCAGACAGCATGGAGGAAATAAGAAGAAAAGCCCATGGCGATTAACAGAGAAAGAAATCTCATTTTTTGAATAACTAAGTGACAGTATTCACACGCAAGCTACAGTAACACACGCTAAGCAGGAGCTAAATATGACAGAAAGTGGGAGGCAAAAACAACATCAAGGAGCTGAAATTGCAGGGGTGACAAATGGTCACAAGAAAAATGGGATATGAGGTGGATGAGGTAAAATATTACACCAGGAAGGGAAAAGACCTTGAAGCACCATCAGCCAGGTTGTCTTCAGAGCAGATCCAGGTAATAGAAAACCAGATGTCAAACTTGTGAAATAGAAGAAGGACATGGCAGAGGAGCGAGTTTTGATGGTGGTTACGTGAAAAGCCTGCACCGAAGGCTCCCACAACACCAGCATTATCAGATCACAGAGAGAATGAGACAGAACAGGCACTGTGATTTATGATTGTAAGCAGGGCCAGAAAAACCATGACCATCTCAGCCCAGCCAATATCTCTGCCATCAGAATGCCAACCAGGCACAAGGGGCCATGCCAACCAACAGTCATCCCAGACAAGGCTGATGCCCCATGATGATGAAGCATCAACAAAGATGGTAGAGGGGACAAGTGGAGATGTTCATACCTCGCCAAGGGAGGGAAAGTTGATCATGCCACCAAGAAATGTCGGAGAGGGTAGAAGAAGGAATGTGGAGTTTAATAAAAGGCGAGGGGCAAGAAGCGAGAGGTGAATGATTCCAGAAAATGATAAAGTGAAGGGAGATGGGAACGACTTGCAAAGATGATGACTGAGCAATGATTAAGAGAGCCTATGACAGATTCACATTCTTTATGAGTGACAGAGGCACCAGGAACCCAGCCGACAAGCTTTGACAGGAATTTTGTATGCTTTGAATACAGAAGGGAGACAGATTTTGTGATGAGATTCCAGTGAAAACCAATGTAGTTGAAGGATGATGTGAAAGGGATACACTTGCCCAGCTTTGTAGACCAAGGCCAACCCAAATCCACAGCCACATCCCAGACCAGGGATTCATCATAAGAATATGACCAGCCACCATCTATAGCAGGCTTGATGGGAAAACACCAGAATGTGAAGTCGTCAGCCCATTTGAGAATATTGTCGACCAATTTGAAAATGTAAATGCATATGATTGCATCAGCAGCACGGCTGAAAATCCTGAATGAACTTGTACAGCCAAAAGAGCAACAGTGATCCATATGGACACAACCTTTCCAGGTGACACACACATGAAGGTGATCTTCTGGCACCACCAGCATGTGGCAGTGGGCTGCATTGACATTGAAAATGGCAACTTCAGTACCTGGGGAAGACACCAGAATGCGAGTAAAATCATCAATAAAGAAACGTTATTGAATATGGCTGAATTGGTACCTGGAGGAGCATTCAGAACACAAGTAAAACAGTTGATAGAAGTTTCCCAATCACAAGAAAAGGCAGAGTAATCGATTTCAGAGTTGACAGACAACATCGCAGGGTTGTTTCAAGGAAACAAATGGTCTTCAATGAGGCGAGGCTTAAGCGGTTTATTGAAACACAAGCTGAGAGGAGAAGTGTGGTAGGGGCTGAAAGGGCCAAAAATTCACCTGGGGAATATCCATGAGACTATCTCCCTTCTTTGACTTCATTAGCAATGTAATCATTGATAATGGAAGGATTCTCCAGTGCAGATTTATGGTTAAGGATGGAAAAAACTTTAGAAATCGAAGCACAAATGCCAATATGGAAACCAGAATGCAACCATTCAGGGACATCAGAGAAAATATCTAGTACACTGGCAGCCAAAAGGAGCTTGTGCCATTTATCTGCTTTAAGGGGAGTGATGATGGGAAAGAACTCAGACTTGAGGGTGGGATTGTGCATTATGCAAAGTAAAGCCACAGAAGGAACAGATATGGGAGTAGAGACAGGTATCACCATATCAGTGAAGGAGCAGCCAGCATGCCCATTGAAATGGAAGCAGACTTGGACGTTATCCAGGGCTTTCCAGTAGCCATCTTCCCCTTTTGAAAGAAAGCCATTACCTGGCTTGGGGCATTTGCATCCACTGTGTGAGCCTGAGAGACAGATGAAGCACACCATGGGAGCATCGGACGATTTTTCAGGAGCTGAAGATGTGTGTTTGGAGACACCAAGATTTGGGGCATGAGATTGACTGGCTGGCGAGCCCTTGGAAGCACCGGATGGTTGGGAAACAAAGGGGGCAGAGTGGATACTGTTCATTGTACCTTGCATGGCTGCAAGTTGGTGTGAATGATTGTTATCGATGATCTGAAGCCAGAGATGAGAATGGAAGGTGGCAGGTGAAAAAGAGTTGGATTGTTGAATGAAAGCCTGCTGAATATGAGAGTTGTACAGAACATACAGGCAGAAGAGGTCCGTGAAGTCATGACAACTAGTTATGAAATGAAAGTGAGAATGAAATACATCCACAATCTGACATTTCTGGGGAGAGTTGAGGTATTGCTCGATCAAGTCGCAAAGGCAAGGCCAAGCCTCCCAGAAATTGGGCATGGAAATCTCCAACTCCCCTGCCGCATCTAAAGCAGATTGCTGGATTTGAAGGTGGCCACATTCCACAATGGCAAGAGTGTTGCTAGCAGAAGGGCAATAAAGAGCCATACGGCAGCGTGAATTTGAGAGCAACTGTAAAGGAATATGCTTATGCCAGCCTTGTTCCAAAATTTTGATAATACTGGGAGGAAAGAGAATATTGTTTGGGTCCAGCTGCGTGTTCGTAGAGGCGAGGGTATGAAAACCTGGAGACAGATGAAAACCTGGAGACACTCCAGGCAATATAAATTCACCTGGGTGTGCTGGATAACAGCAAAGAGAGTGAGCAAGTGAGCAAGGGCTGGAAATACGGCAAGGCAAAGACTCGAAAAACGAGTGAGCAGGGCTGTGAAAAGCCTGACAGTGCATATATGCATGAAGAGAGATGAGTGAGAGGGATGGCGTGCTCACCTGAAGTATTAATCCCAATGTCAGGGCTTCTTGGGTGCATGCAGGGGGCCGAAATTGCACCAGGAGTGATTGCAGGGTTCAAAATAGCAGCAGGAGTGCATGCAGGGTTGCCATCAAGAGGGCCAGGGAAAAGGCAGACACTACATCAGGGTTGATAGAGTCTAAAGGTGCTGGGACAGCTGTGGGGAGTCTGGGTGGGCTAGGCCTGAAAGAACCTATTGAGGGATGGACAATGGCCAGGAGTCTGGAAGGACTAGGTGAAGAGGCTAGAGCTTGTGGAATGGCTGGAGAGGAAACCCTGGGAGGTCCTGAAGTTGGAGGAATGGCTGGGATCGACAGAATGGTTGGAGAGGAACACAGATGGAGGGCCAAAACAGGAGCAGTCATGACTGGGGAATGAGGGATTGTAGGAGGAATGGAGGAGGGAGGGAGAGCCAAGGATGAGGACAAGGGAATAGAGGAGAGGGCTGTTGGAACCAAGGAAGAGGCTGTCAGAATTGAAGTGGCGGAAAGAGAAGGAGTGATGGAATTGAGAGACAACGAGTGTGGAATGGAAGGACAGGAGATAAATCAAGGTGGCCCAGAAGACACTGCGAGACAAGAAGGGCCAGCCAGAGTGGAAGGCAATTGGGGAGCTTTTCCTTTTCCTGCATGAGCAGACCTGGTAACAGGAGTTGTCAACCTAGAGGGAGCCTTGCATGAACATTTTGCCGGGGGCACACTGGCAGCCAGGGGAGGAACTTCTTCAATGGAATCTAGGACAAATGCCCACCAATGGGAAGGGGACAGAGGTATATCTGTCAGAATCTGGTTGATCGCTTCCAAATTGAAGTCGTCTACTGGTAAACCAGGAGAGGAGGTCCTATCTACAGCAGAAGGAGAGGAAGGAAGAGTGGTAGGGAGGGCGGCGGAAGGGAGAGTAGAGAGGAACGGAGAAAGTCGGAGGCAACTATGGGGACCGACATGAGGCAAGGAAACAAGGTCAAAAACCCGAGAGATGGTGGATCTCGCGTCGTGACGGTGCCTGATCTGGGGATCACTGCCCTTATATAGGCAGCTCGCGGAGTTTGAAGGTCACGAGTCCGGGCGATAGGATCTACGTGTTGAGCTCATGTGAGGGATGATCGACCTGCTGTAGGACCCCGGCTTGTCTGAACCTAGGATAGATCCCCAATCCGGACAAAATTTTGAGGTTTTGGTCAAAATGTCAGATGCCAATCCGGACATGGAGGGCCAGAAATGGTGGTACAGCCAGATCCATTGTCCAGACATGGCCATCCGACTTGCAGAAATGCCAGATCCGCGTCCGGACATCCTAACCAGGTAATGACCCCGGCGGACCATATTTATACTACCATATATAGCATCATGTAACAGAAAAATTTGTTCAATGTCAACTGCTCCTCATACAGCTCAGTTTCACCCTCTACCACTTATCTCAGACATGTCCCTTGTCAACCAAGTCATCAACATTGAACTTGGAGAAAAAGAAGCCATTCTCTTCAGGACATTACAGAAATACCAAAAAATGTTGGCCAAGGATGTCAAGGAGTCCCAGAAGCACAGCCAAAGCAAGGAAGATGAGGAAATAGACTGATATAGCGTAGATACCCTTAGGTGAAGTAGAGGATTTTTTTGAGATTTTTTGGTAATTTTAGGGACATTTTTAGTATGCTAGATCCGTCATCCGGACATATTTTGGGTGTATATGTAGGCCAGATCCATCATCCGGACATCACACGACCCCAGAGCGAAAATTTTGTCCGGACATATTTTTCAGAAATTGGCGGAAATTGGATCTAACATTTTTGGGGACAAGCCGGGGTCCTCCTGCTGTACTCAGACGCCTCGCAAATATTTTTCACACTCCGCTCAGGCAGGTCGTTGGTGCTCTACCTCCGAACGTCACGGGGTTCGAGGCCTATCAAGCTTCAGCGCTTCAGCACCGGTTCTTACCAAACACCGATTCGGATTTCACCGGGTGTAACGTTTTTGGGTGTAAAGATTCTCACTGCCAGTGCGCGCTATAAAAATGACCTTAGCCAGTACGCCTATTTCGCTTCTGGTGCAGATCCTACTGGCACTCACCAATTTATGGACGCATCTTATCACAAGGTCATGAACCCAGTTCACTCCAGCGTTGTGCAGACCGTCTCTCCCAACCACGTCCTACCTCGGTATTGGTTGTGCATCCTTTCCCATGGTCTAGTGGTACTCGTTCGTACGGTGATGCTGATTATCAGTGTTACTGGGGTCGACCGAAGTATAATCTCATTCGATATTGCGCATCTCAGCTTGTTCAATTCTCTCATGAACTTCACCACATCCATGTAAGCCCTATGTATTCAAACCTCCACTCAATATTTATTCTTCACTTGGCATCAGCCTTGGTGCTGCCATGATCGGGTTAACGGTATATTTTTGTTCTATGTTGTGAATTCTCGTCTTCATTCAAGTGTGATGTAGATTTGGGCATTGCAACCTCTTGCAATGCACAATGCGTTCGCTCGTCCACAAACTCTAACTGCTCTGCATGACCAAACTTCAGCTTGGTATTTGTTTCACGTTTGGGGTTCCATCAGTGACAACTCTCAGAGAGATGTCTTTATAGGCTCGGACCGGGTGCTAGCCTAATGACAGGTGCGTCCCACTTGTAAGCTCCAGGCCTTCCCTAAGAGGCCTCACCTTCCTTCGCAGTCTGGAGAAATGGTACCCGTCAACCTGCTTCTCTCTTCGTTATCCTGGTGTACTTCATTTCCAGTTGGGGACTAAGCAGCTCCTTTGTCCCCTCGTTCACGTTCGAAAGCTACCAGAAGCCCGTTGAATCTAATGTGACTCTCAATTCCATCACTACCGCCATGACGAAAGCCGTCAACTCGCAATATGTGAGTCATCTCTAGTCTTCGCAGCGTAGTTGTCCATATAATAAAGGTACACAGCTGGTACAAACGGTACATTTTCTTGTCTCCACTTCTTTCTTGAAAATTGATTTATACCAATTCCTTTCCACAGCAAGAGTGAGTCCCACATACACTTGCTTGTTGGTTTTCACTAACGTCGTGTGTGACCAGGGACACTGTGTACCTCCTTTCGTCCCGTACAACTTTCCAATCTCTGAATATTTCTCTTCCTGGGCTTGGATACGGGTAAGCAGTGTCCTCCAACCATCACATTTGGTGTACCCATTTGTGTTCCAGAGCGATCTATGATACGTTGGCTAACCTCACTCGGCCTGAATTCCAAATAACTGTCCCTGCAATTGCACTGTCCGTCACATGTGGCGATGTCCCTCGAAGTAATTGGACCACTAATATCACGCTCATCTCTGATGGTGTCCGCTTGACCGTGAACACAACTGTGAATCAACGGGCTTTGGGTCAGTGCGTCGCATTGGGAAGGAAACGCACATAGTCCGTTGTTAATTCAATTGCGCTGCAGGGGTGTCTGGCGATTTATCCGCCATGGGAATATCAAATCTCACAAGCAATCAGCTTGGTACAGTCTCCTCCAGGTTGCACACCGAGGACTTTTAGCTGACCATAGCTCATCGGTCAGCGCTGTACAAAGGATTTGAGGATTCAGACCATTCCTCCGCACCCTCTCGTAATCTCTACTTCTTAGGCTTCTCTACAGATCCCTCTTACTTTGTCGCCGATTCCAACAACTCCACTGGTGACTTCTTGTCGCTGTCTTTCGGTGCAACTACAGCCTATGTTAAAGTCATTGGATGCTCCTTATCAACCTCAAACACGACCGTCATCATCGATGGGCAAAACCACCCTATCAACAATACCGACACACTCCCTCCTCCGGATCCTCACTTATGGTTCAATGCAACGCCATTGCCATCCAGGGGCTCGCCTTACGAGGATTTGTTCAGTGCTCTGTATTTGGGCCCTGCAGCCATCAAAGTTGATAGGGGTGCCGACCAGGGAGAGCTCCAGCTCTCGTTGTTCGAGGAGACTCTTGTCCATTCCGTCAACTCCATACGAACGTTGCAGCACTTCGAGAATTCGGTGAGACTCAGCACGAGTTTCTCGTATGGTGCGCTCGGAGCGATATTTAAATACTCGGATATTGCCCAGTTCGTGGTCCTTTTTTTCTGCTATTCGACCCTCACAGGAGAAACCAATATAACTGACAAGATTTTTTTTTGCGGATTGCGCACAGGCCACTGAGAGCAGCAGGATGGGACCCGAAACCAACAACCGCGGTAGCCACCATCCCCGTCTTGTACGCACGACTCCGCCTGTCATGGCACTTCGTCATAATTGGGCTTGCAGCCAGCGTGATCTTCTTCGCTGCAGCCCTAATGATCATCGGATGCCGTCCGGTCAACGTGGACAAAGTGATTAGAAGTACGCCTTGTTTGCCCTCGTGTCTTCCTTCCCCTGAAGCCATTTTATTAATATATTCCTTGCTGAATTATACATGCTTTCTTTCTGCAGATCCCGGCCTACTGCAGATCATCTCGATGCTCCGCCATTCCTCCCTCCCTGCAGCCCTGAACGACAGTGTAGGTGGCCAATCTGTGGTGGACGATGGCGTGCTGCGACAATTTGGCGCTTCAGTAAAGGTCCATGTATCTGTGCACGGCCAGCTGGATGTCGCTCAGGAAACTGAAACGATGGTGGAGAAGTAATTCAATATCGAGGATGAAGCTTGAAGGGAGGCTAAGGCCCAAAAGACAATTGAATTTACTGAATCAAGACACGGTGTGGTTCCTGGTAATCCAGTACTGTCAATGTGTAATTCATCATGAAATCTATGAAATATCAGCTTTATTTACCACCCAAATTTGTGATGCTGAGCTGCGCAGTGAGAGTACGAAGCGCTGGACGTTGAGTTCAGGGGAAAGTCGACTCATCGACAGTTTAGGGTATTCATCACATAAATACAAACGGAATGGCCGATGAATCGAAATACTGTGTGAATTTTCCGCCACCCGATGTTCTCGCTGCCGGTCTCACAACTGGTCCAAAACTAAGCATCGGTACTCGCCCGCCTAAGTCACTACGCGTTGGCCGTGCAGGCATCCATCCCATTTGAAAAAATCTTACAACTTGCGGTAATAAAATTGTCCGGCTTCTCGATAGCCCCTACATCATAGCAGAACACGACCAATAAGCGGATTGGATAGGGCACCAGTTGAAAGACATACACCCACATACTTGAGTTTTCCGATGAGATAAACCCCCCAGCCCGCCATTTTATGGCCGAATTCGGAGAAATTGTCAGCTATAACACGCGGGATATAACTGGGTGGGAATATAACCTTGCGGTCCCGCTTGTTCTCCGCTATTGCCACCCCACCTTTACACACTGGAAGAAAGGCAAAGAACAACATAGTGAACATGGAGTACCTGGCTCGTTGCAAGGGGAGGGCATGCGATGCGAGGTAGCGCGTGCAAGTTATTTTGGGATGGACTCAGAGCTAATACCAACGGATCAGCAACCGTTGGAGGACGCATTTATTGGGACGAACTTCTTGAGGGCTAATCCCTCGTACGGTTTGACTTAAAAACCTTCATGCGGAGATGTTTCAATCGCACGCATCAGCGCCGAAAAAAGGGACCAGAAAGAGGTCTGACGAAGGTGAAAAAAAAACCGTCGTAATGTAAATCCACATGCCTTGCCCACCTCTTGGCACAGTCCGCAAAGGGATTATGTACGTTCTCGTGCTTTTTATAAAACCCGTGCAGCGAGTTACCGAAGGCTTTTGCAAGGAGCAGGCTGAAGAATGCCCCTGGATTCGCAAGAGGCATTCTTGAGAGACGTGGAATAATGGCTTCGTCCAGCAGCTACGGAATGTTCAGTTCCTATGGAACACAAGGAAACCACGCGATGACTGACTTGAAAGGACCCAAATATCTCAAGTAAGATAGACCTCATCCACAAACAGTTACATCACGTGAAACGGCGTGACAATGAAGTAAAATCTCTGAAGATAACTTTTGGATATGTTTAAAAAAAATCTGTTCCAGTGAAATGTTCAGAGAGTGGTTCTAGAGGGATCTGTGTATTCTAAAGTTGAATTTTCGATAGTTTGAAGGAGGAGATAGATATTTGGTCTGACCCATCAACCGTCGTGACACCTCCATAACATACACCAATGGGTTAGAATAAATATCTATCTCCTCCTTCAAACTATCGAAAATTCAACTTTAGAATACACAGATCCCTCTAGAACCACTCTCTGAACATTTCACTGGAACAGATTTTTTTAAAACATATCCAAAAGTTATCTACAGAGATTTTACTTCATTGTCACACCGTTTCATGTGATGTAACTGTTTGTGGATAAGGTCTATCTTACCCAAATCCATTTGGAGTTTCCACGTTATTGTTGCCACGGTCTGGTCACGTGGGCAACCAAACCGGACCAGACCGGGGTTAACAGCCATCCTGAAAAGGAAGTCTGGGGCCACCTCCACAACCCAAGGACCAGAATGAGTTGGCAAGTCCTCTCATTCTTCCTCTGCCAGTGGCATTGTTGTACCTGCCACCACACAGCAATGAAAAACAATGTTGGGAGGGTGGTACACACACCTCTTGGCCCAGGTGTGTGCATCCCCCAGTCATTGGGCAAAATGAAACTGATATCAAGAGGTGTAAGGATGCATCAACATGCAGTTGGTTGGGCATGAGGATTGTATGCAAGGCCATAGATCTGACAATACTGTTTTGTAAACAAGTGACTTGCAGACCCCAAGAAGATCACAGATCTCCTTGGCCATGTAATCACAGCAGTAGAGGGTCAGGATCCACACCTTGAGATCTCTGGAGATGGTGCAAGGTGACATAGGTGTTGAAATGTAAGTTGTAACTCAGCAGATGGCAGCAGAGTTGTGCCACCTTGATTTTTTTCTCAAATTCCACATAGCGATAAAAACAGATGTAACCATGCAAAGCAAATGAGCATGACGTGCATCGGGAAATTGGGGAGGCGCCAGTATATCCAGGCAGAGTTGATAATTGATAAGCAGACTTGTAGCTGTTTGCAATGTCTTATCTAGTCAAATAAATGCATTTAAGTACAATATAATTATTGTGATGGTTGATCATTTGCACTCAGATTTGTGAGAATTGATTGCTGTATATAAGGGGCTACAATATACACCTAATTATTCTGCTGCAATCCCATTTTTTCACAGTCTTATAGAAGCTTGGCCATACAATATAAGCCATTCTGATGAGCATTTAATTATTCCTGTGAAATACCATTTTTTCACAGTCTTATAGAAGCTCAGCCATACAATATAAGCCATTGTGATAAATATTTAATTATTCCTGTGAAATACCAATTTTTTAAAGTCTTGTAGAGGCTTAGCCATACAATATAAGCCATTGTGATAAACATTTAGTTATTCCTGTAGAATACCTTTTTTTTTTACAGTCTTGTAGAACCTTGGCTGTACAATATAACCATAATAAACCAAGTCTTATAGTACTTACCTGCACCATTAAGACCCCCCACTGCATCCCATTGCCAATAAGAACAATGGAGACATCGTCCATGACATCCTCATCGTCCCTGTTGTGGTTGTTGCCATCCCAATCGGTCCCGCCATCGGGCTACACAAGGATGATGGTTCAGGGCAGGCTTGTTTAGGCAAACACAAATCATGTGATGGATGGTGTCGGTAGTGTTGCCGAAGTTCGGTTCAGTCTGGTTTTTTGACTTTTTTCAAAAACCCGAACCGGAACTGTTGGTTCGGTTCAAGCTTTTCTCAAACCAGAACTGGAACCGGATGGAACTGTTCATCCAGGTTCGGTTTGATGTTCAGATGGTTTGAACCCGGTTTCATAGCATCAGCATGACTACATAACAGCTCGCTACAATGTCATTAGTCTGTCCCCAAGCTTTCAAGTGACACCAATGCCTCCAACGCCTCCACCTCACCAGCAGAAGAGATGATTCCAGCCTTGTACCCACCTTTCAAAATCTGCACTGCTTCAAACATATGAGGCGAGATTCGGTTATGAAAGTCCGTTCCAATGTGGCGCATGCTCGAAAACAGCCGCTCTGATCCTACAGAGGACCCCGGTATTGCAAGGTAGTCCCGGGCTATACGTGCGAGTGTAGGGAATTGAACTTGGTGATCTCTCCACCAATGGAGAATGTTGCCGTACGCTAGAACAAGGGGACTCTGGAGATAATCCCACAATTCTCGTCGGGGATCTGCTGAGGCACGCTCAGCTCAAACCCACTGGTGGACTGCATTCCGCATCCATGCTGCACTGTACCCCATATCATCCAGTGCACTTGCTTCCTGTAAACTATCATCGAGAGGAGGGGGAGGAGCAGTAACACAGTAGCGATTGAATACTTTGTTGAGAATCTCAGTGCCACGTTCAATATACCTGTCATCCCAATGGACCTTGAAGTATTCCATCTTGATTCCCAGATCAAGGACAAGAGAGAGAAAATAGATATTTGTGTTGTCTGTGTGGTTGTACCACTTCCGGAGGTTTTTGAGACCATGTTGGAGGCCATGAGCGACAGGTGCATACTTTGGAAGCTTTGCCATTGTCTCCCATTTCTCTTGCATGAATTCGAGGGTGGGAAGGGCACGGAGCATGGTGGGGCAAGTAGTGGAAGAGAAGACTTGGCATGCAGTAGCTGGCTCTTTAAGGCAGTCACAGATGAGTTCTAAAAGCTCTCATTCACCAGGCGTCATCGTGAACATCCCATAACTTTTCCCACCAGTGAGCTTGGGCACTTGATCAGAACTGTCTGCAAGCAATGCGAATTTGATACAAGCCACCTTCACTTCATGAAGACGGGTTACGAGGTCATAGAGTGATGCCCATTGAGTGCGAACCCACTTAATGAGTTCAAGTTTGTTAATGTTCTCCTCAATACATGACTTTAGGAAATATGCACGCGCTTGTGGAGATGCTCGGACTTGGTTGATAAAAGCGAGCGCCTTGCCAAGGACATCCTTCGGGTCGAATTCCATGTCAAGTTCTTCGGCATCAAGGTCCTCCAGAGTTAAAATCTCATCCGTGATGCCTTCAAGGTCAATGCAACCGTCATCATCGTCGTCATCGTCATCGTGTTCATGGTCACCGTGATTGTTGTCGCTGCTGCGTTTCTTCGCAGCCTTCTTCGCTAATACACGTTTTATGAGATGAATGGGGGTAGGTGCGACAGCCTCGATGAATGCTCGTGTTGAGCAGTGGATTGAGTGCTCCATGCAACGACCACGCCACTCTTTTGCTACCCACTTCATAGCGAAAGGGTCAATTTCATCAGTGACTTCCTGTATCGCACAGTCATTCACAGAGGCATTGTCTGCAATGCCCCACCCAAGTTTGAGGAAACACATTAGTTTACCACGACACAGCACTCAGTAGTTTACACACCTTGTCGGACTTCAGAATCCCATATTCGCAAAAAGTGTCCTTCAACAAGGCACCAGTATTTGCACCGGTATGAGAGCCTTGGATCTGCGTGAATCCGATAGGTTGCTCATGGAGGACCCATTGCTTGTCAATCCAATGACCTGTGATGGCAAGAAAGGGGTCTGAGGCCTTCAATGTGCCGGTATTGAAGGTAAAAGAGATTGCACTATCGAGCTCCTTGAATTGTTTGTGGAGAAGACCCTTCACTTGGATTGACTTCGTGTAGATCTCCTCAGTGATGAGCGTGCGGTGAGGAATATCACGAGGACTCATAGAGGGACATTGGTAGAGCAGGAGGTTGCGGAAAGCAGGCTTCTCAACGAGTTGGAAAGCCTGATTGTCTGACACAACAAGTTCACAGATGTGAGAAAGGAGGCCTTCTCGCGACCACGCAGGGACTTTTGGTGTCGACACTACAAATGTATCCAGAGAACTTTGGACACTGCTCGTCTCGTCAGTGTTCCTCAGAGGCGCGCAACAATGGTTTGGTGGGATTCCATTCTTTTCACATAACATACGATACTTCGTGTAGTGTTTCCCACCTTCTCGCAAAATGTGCATGCGAAGCGTGGTGACACTACTGGATGCGCTGAACATGGCACTGCGCCATTATGAGCATCATTCCGTTGGATACTGAATGAGACAGATACTTATGGACAAAGTTTACAAGAATACTTCTTCACAGTTTGTTGTCAACTTCGAAGAATGTCTTGAACATGAGGTTGACGTCTGCCCATCAGGTATCCTTCTTTCGCACATGAGGCTTCTGTTTCTATGAACATAGTTAGATATAATGTACTACACAGAGATTAAAATACATACCGAGTGGTCTTGCGTGGACATGCTGTCAAGCTCAACCAAACGCTTCCTGGTGGTCTGCTCTTCCCCATCCTCAACTTCATCCCCATTCACATCTTCGTCTTCATCTTCGTCTTCATCTTCATCTTCGTCCCCATCATCTTCCCTGTCTTCGTCCCCGTTCTCATCTTCGTCCTCGCTATCGTCATCATTGTCTTCGCTCTTGACTACCTTCTTGTGACCAGAAACCAACTTGGACTTCTTGGCGGCAGTAGCACTGGGAATCGCTTCGTCTGCTTTCCTTTTAGACATTCGCGTACTATGTCGTACACCAGCGATGGTGCATGCAGGATGACGTTTTCCATTGCGAAGTTGGGAAAGCCAAGGATGGGCAAGGGAGGATTTCACACTGGAGCTGGATGTAGCTTTGGCCATTGCAGAGTCGATTGTTTCGGTATTGGCCTCGTCGTGGTACCAATCAAAGTCGTCAGGCAGGGCAGGCATAGTGAAAAAAATAAGATATAAACAAAGATAAATAGATGAAATGAGCCACATGCCCGTCCAAGTAACTAAGCGGTTCGCATTCAAATGCAGTTCAAAATGGTTTAAACCGATAATAATTTTGAAAACCGGGAACTGAACCTGCAGTTCGGTTCGCCCATATGCCTGAACCAAATGCAAAATTTCAGTTCGGTTCGCGGTTCAAACCGGGTTCGGATCGGTTCCGAACCGAACTTCAGCAACACTAGGTGTCGGCAACTCCCAAGGCTGAACTGTTCAGGTGAAATACTAGAATGGCACTAACTTGAAAAAGTAACTTGAATCTACTACTAGTAGTACCTGCTTGAGCATACTATATTTAACTGACACAAAATTTCCAATAATTAAAGTATCAGCCATCTGAGAGGGAGATGGCCCATCTCCCTCCCACCTAAGATGATTTCTTTTGAATTTGGATCTGGTTATTTCATTATCTGGGGCATTCATCTGTACAATCTGATACCACTCAGTGTAAACCCTGTGGTTCTGGTGGCTTTATCCATGGGCCCTAGTGGATCACCAACCTGTAACCTTAGGAGCCTCAGGCTGTGCTTGAGTTAGCCTGCTTCGCCTGTTCAAGTTCAAATTTGTATCTAGCCAGTGCAAATTTAGGTAACATACTTCAAGTGTTCTCCCTCCTATTATGACAGCACGACAACTTTTAATCTTCTGCATGATCACCATGATTATCCAATTCATATAGGATCGAGCCTGTGGCAGATAGTCCCACCAGCCTGCAACTGACAGAGGAGGCTCAGCCTAGTGAAATCTGGCCGGTGTTGCACCCATTAAATTCCCTGACCACACTCTTGGTTAGGGATCACGAAGTTGTTGCGATCACAAAGGATAACTCAAACAAGGATACATTGGGGGTCGTAAAGCTCTATGCAACAGTCAACCCCCGGCTGGCAGCACCAGACACCATTCCCAATGATGAAGATGCAATCACATTCAAAAGGGTCCTACTATCATTCCCCAGCCTGAAAGCAACATTGATCCATGATCCAATTTCATATCTGAAAGAGACATGGTAAGATATCAGCAGCCATTTCCATTCCTCACTCCCCTCATCCTTTGCATTAGGACATCCCAGTCTTTTCAATCTCACACAGCTGCAACAGTTAGCCTTGTCAATGCAGCAGACAAGGAGGATGGTGACACACTTGGCATCCTTGTGTATACCTCTACAGTGTCCCAACCTAAGATGATGTGGCGGTTGTTGCACAGAGATTATGCCAAACCATTCTATGATTCCCTCCTCAATATTCCATCATCCCGGGCAATAGACGAGAAATGCCCCTTTCCTGTTCAGCCACCCATTTCCACCCCATTGGGTAAACGCGATGCCACCTTCCTTGAATCACTTTCACAGCCCATCAATGAGGCCTTTCTTCACTTGTCTGAACTTGAAATTCCTAACTTGAGGAAGATGGCAGCAGGTTACAAGAGCGGCTCAGACCTTCCCACTATTTACACCCACTTCCTACAAAGCAGCTCTCCGTACACTTAAAGCATTCAGAGGTTTTGATAAGCCTTCATTGGAAAAAGTGACGGCCAATTTTGAACTGGCTGCCTATGGCCTCACAGCATGTGGCCTTGCACTTCAGGCACTGGTTTATAGCTCGTTTATCGAAGAACATCTCATCAGAATTAATCCTGGGGACCCTCTTATATGAAAAGACAAGATGAAAAAAGAAAAGGGGAAAAAAGGAATGAAAGGAAATGAAAATGAAAATGAAAATGAAAAATGAAATGAAAGGGAGCAGGAGGAGCAGGAGGAGCAGGAGGAACCAGATACTGACCTCATAGCTATCCAACCTCACACTTCCATCTCTGGCAAAGGGTGCCTCTCTGTGCCAGATGCTTATGTAGGGCCATGTCTGCTAGTCATGCAGTTGGAGGCTGCAAATAACCTTATTGGTAATATTTTCGGCCAGCTGTCTATTGACATCATTGCGATACAACACCAAGGCACTGAGTTATGCCCTTGGCCCGAAGTGGTCAGAGAAATAATGGACAAATATGAAGATAAAAGTTTTGCGGACAAAGTGATAGTCACTTTGAAGGCTATCTTACCAGCCTGTCTCTTTTTCACAGGAACACTTCATTGCGAGGCCATTTTGGCTTGTTTGATGTTGTTGCATTTTCGTGACAATGACGAGGCTCTTAAGGTAAGTTAGTTCTAATTTCTACTAAGTAAGGATCTTACCTGTCCAAAATAGAACTTCCTCAATGTCATTGGCATGTCCAAATGATGTTGTCTGATCTGTGTAGTCCTCTTGAAGTTGATCACTGCCAAGCTTGGGTTCCCACTCCACATCCAGGGATCACATCAGGTGACATTTGCATGTACACTCCCTGGGTCCGAGCTATTGGACCAGACAATTTTCAAAGCCGCAAATGATCACTTTAAAGAAGTGCTAAAAGATCTCATTTTCAGCTACTTTCCCATATCCAATGATATTATGAAAACGCACCGACTCAATGAACACTCACCCCCATCTCTCTGTCTTCATATGCCCCTGACTTGGAAGTCAACCACAAGATTCATTCATATATATCAAGACACAAATTTTGGAAAAGCCGAAGTCCACTTACCACATGGTTATCCACTATTCAGTTCTGGAAAAAATGAATGGGATGAATTCAGTCCTATGAGTGTCATCCAGCCCATCCTCCCATCATTTCTCATTTGCCTACTTTCTACTCTTTCATGCCTTTTATGTTTCCACCGCCCAGTGACCCTTCCCCATTCCTTCCCCTCTTACTTAGTGGTACCTGGTCCATTTGGGCCTGATGTTGTTGCCAATGTGATGGGGTTACTAGGGCAATATCAGTATACAATCTGAATATATGCAGCATAAAATGTACCAGATACTTCTGAATGTTCAAATAGCAGCTGCTCTGAGTCATTCATGCCTTTCAATTGCAGACGTGTTGATATTCTGTAATGTAAGTTGATCAGCCTAGATTCAAGTTGAGGGCAGAACTAACTGGCCTTGGCTAGTGAGCCAGATTGTCATACTGGCGGTTGCACAGGACTTGATGTCGCATTGGGAGCATGGTAACACTAGGATGAGGGCAGAAGTTAAATGAAAGTGTGAGGACTTAGCACTGAGAGAAATATTTCTGGCTGACTAGATGCAAATAGGTAAGAAGGGCCTGAGAATTTGAACATGTGGAGCAGAAGAGCACTCATGGTCCACCAAGGTCTACATAACTGGGTACAGTGGGGTCCCAACGAGATGCAATAAATCTCGTGCATTGTATATAGCTGAGAAAATATCTATGATACATAGTGAGACTGTGAGCTACATGGAAGTTACTGGTATACATGCACTGGGTTATACCCTAGTGGACTGCATTTAATCGGGATTCCAAATAAAATAACTTCTTGTAAATCTACAAATAGAGCCTAAGTATTTACTGGCTATAGAGATGATGAAGAATGAAGAAGGGAAGCTAGGGGCTTTCAGTATATAAGATTGCTCACATCAATCCTTTTCACAAGCAATTAGTCTATTTGGGTTCACGTACAACTTGACATCGCACAAGCTTGCAAGTGCAAGTAGAGCTGGGGCTTTCAAACTGCTATAAATGCAGTAAGTCGGAACAGATGGCTGTGTCAACTTGAATATCTGTCGTGGCAGGCTAAAACTTGAAAGAGAAGCGTCACTGGCAGGTGAGAGCTATTTTGAATAACATTTGTTTAGGGCTGGTTCCAACTGAGCTCAGGTACTTCCAGCTACTACTCGAGCTGTGCAGCCACTGGCAGGCATCATCATTCCTGAGTCATAACTTCCTTGCAGCCATTTCCCATGGCATTGGCACAAGCTCAAATACAACTGCATGGACTCAGTAGTATCACCAAACCTTCAAGTTCAAGTTGCTGTGCATCACAGACCAGTCACACAAAAATGACCGTCAGTGGCAATCATGAAGTTCCTGACAAGATCCTAACATTCCAAACCATCACGGTGGAGAGGTACCGAGGTACCTCTCCAGGGGCTCACGCAGGACTTGAGGGGAAGGACTGGATGGATAGGATGATGGACTGACCACTACATCGGGAAGGCTACTAACTAGGTCAACTGTGGGAACCTGGTCACGTGACTGGCCAGGTCCCACTACTCCAATGGCTATGTTGGAGATGCATGCGGCCTGATCCTTCCCTCAATTTCAGATTTACTAGTGTCATGAACAATTTGGACTCACATATTCATGGCGACCATCATTCCCTGGGGGCTCTTGCTACCCTTCTGGTTAGGGACAAAGAAAACACATCTGTGATTATAGAGACTCCATCAATGTCAGGCTTTTCCGTTATGAAGCTTATCGTGTGCAATCATGTGCAGGATGGAGGTTTTGAACCCATAGTAACCAACTCCTGTAATGGGAAGGAGTATGTTTCTGTTTTCTATCCGCCTGCAAGCAACATCGATCCGTGTGATCCAATTCCATATCTGAAAGAGACATGGTATGAGCTCAGTAGCTATCTCAATTCACTCTCCTCATGCTTTGCGTTAGGCCATCCCAATCTTTTCCATCTCACACTGCTACAGTGGTTAGCCTTGTCAATGCAGCAGGCAAAGAGGAGGGCAATGCACTTGGCATCTTTGCATATATCTCTGCAGTGTCCAAACCTAATGTTGAATGACAAACCGGCTATAAGTACTGAATCAACAACGATTAGATAACCGCTATATTAGATTAGATTAGATTTTCCTTTTTTGGCTCCCTTTCTTACTTTACCCTTTGTTAAGGTATATAAGATAATTCTCGTAGTGTAGGGACCTCAGCTGCATATCGTTCTCGCACTGAGGTCAGCCACTTGTTCACTTATTTTCTTTTACCTTTTATTGACTTCAACTAGATAGCATTGTCATTATTTAGGTAACATTCAATATATTAGCTGCGTATCGTTCTTGCACTGAGATAGCATTGTGATTATTTAGTTCTACAGGTTATTGAGCCCTGCGTACCCACTGCATATTCCTTTGTGTCCACTCCATCATCATGTCCACCGCTAGCACCCTTCAGGCCATTTCCGACTCCCTCCCTTCCGACATTCCCAAGCTTGCTTCCAACGGTCTCAAATGGGTGATTTTTGAGCTACGCTTCTCAGCCGCTATCCGAGCCAAGGGACGCTGGGGCCATTTTGAAGGAAAGGCCTCCAGGCCTTCTCCTCCTGCCGCTCTGGAAGACAGGACGCCAGCTCCAGACCCTACTGGAGAAAAGTGGGAAAAGGACGAAGCCACAGCAAAGAACATGCTCTTACAAAAGATCCCTGACTCCGTAGCCATGAAGATTCGCCGGCACGCCACTGTTGCCCTCACTTGGGCCTCGATAGTCAAAGAGTACACCTGTCAGAGTGTTTTTGCTCAGATGGAACTGCGAGCCACCTTCCTTGAGTCCAGGTGCCCCGACAAAGGAGATGTATGAAAATTCTTAGATGAGCTGCGAGCCAAATGTGAGGATTTAGCCTCGCTAGACGTAGACATTGACAACAAAGATTACCGTTCCACTATCATTTCGTCGCTACCTCCTCACCTCACGAACTTCGCCTTGACACAGCTCACCGTGGCCAAACTATATAGCTTGTTGAAGACAATCGAGCCCGATCTCTTCATCCAGATCATTGCAGACGAGTGGGACCATTATAGGTCCCAGCAGTTAAGAACCAAACGAGTACCAGTGAAAGTGTCGGCCGACGGCGATGATAATGCAATGGCCGCAACACCGGACAAAAAGGGGAAGGTCAACCGCTATGCCGACAAGAACTGTTATAACTGCGGAGAACAAGGTCACATCAGCAGATTCTGCCCAAAGCCAAGGAAGGCCAGGACAGGTGGGAAGACTGATGAGATGGTCAAATTGAACAACGCGCCTTTGTCCACACACATCGAGGAATGCGATGGAGCTTTCGGCATGAATATTGCCTCAGATTCGGGGGACGACTCAGATGCTAGCTCTGTGTGCACCCTGTTATGTTTCCAACTCCGCTTCCAACCCCGATGCCCATTCCGATACCCACCATGACAATTCTGCACTGCACACCTTCCTTTTTCATTTCTTTTTGTCCTTTGTCTTCCTTTCAACGTCATTGTTTCTTCATTTGGACATCCTTGTATTTTCTTATTCTTGTTCTCTTTTTGTCCCTTCTTCTAGAACAATCCAGACCGACCATGGACATATCCCACGTGACCTTGTTGTACCCGAATAGTCTCCTTGCCGATGGATGTCACCGACATTGTCTTTTCCCTTTGATATCTTGTTTACGCTATCCCACGACAAACCGATCACAATGGCTGTACTCCCGACACAGCTCATTACCGTAATTGTTATTGGCAGCATTGCCATCACCTTCCTGATTGGTTTCTACCTTGTTATGATCTATCTTTGGCATCGGCACCGAAACCCTTCCGCCATTGATACTTCTGACTTCCACCTCAACAATATATCGACACGTAATTGACAATTGCCATTCCCAGATATTTGGTTTCCATATTCATACCCTGTGCCCACCATTATCCTCCCTGACGATCCGACGACATTCCTCACCTGCATGCGAACTCTGAACAATCCCCGATCACGAGACATTTCACTGTTCTCTCTAATCCGACCATCGCCGGAGCATACTCTTTTGGACTTCGACCACAGACCATACGACTTCCCAAACAGTGAACCAACCCCTATCGTATATTGTTCGCATGACATCGCTTCATTGCAGTACCTGACGACTTGTTCCCACAGCTTGTCACCTGTGCCCATGACTCGAAACCTGGACCCACGTTCATTTATCCTTTTCCATCTATAATCGCGATACCTCCCACACTCGTTTACAATGATACCCTTTCTTGGACGAATACCGACATCAAGTGGACCTTCTTGTTCCACAAACAGGACAAGACACCGCTTCTCGATACGTCATCAACAGACATCATCATCCGGTACAGCTTGTGCTGTTCGCATGTCTGACCTTGACTAGCCCACCATCCTAGTTGGTTTTTCTTCCACACATTCCTTTGTTTTCTTTCATACCAACCTTGCCGCTATATCCACACTACCTCAAGACACTCTCATCACCAACCCCACACTGGACGATACCCATCTTCGACCCGACCGTGCAATGCACTTGCCAAACTGCGCATTTGCCCATTACAGCAAGTGTAGACCCCGAATTGGCAATTCTGCATGTCACATGATCTGATGACAAATCATCCGAGTCATCCGGACCTCTTCTATCCTCAACGACACCCGGGCCTCCAGTTGGATCGCGAGAACATCAACATGAGGACGCCTCATGTACGCCTCATGGTGAACACATGGTAGAGTTGGACATGTTGTGGCTTCATGGTTGTATTTCTATTTACCTCCCCTCAAGACCAGTCACTATATATACTGTTCTTGTTGTTGGTTCTGACTTTTTCTTCTTTCCTTTCCTTACGTTTAGTCTGGTTCTTGGGGCAGACTCATCTTGTTTTGGGTAACCCCCACGGCTCGCAATGACATTGGACCTTGACCCCCCCCTGTTCGCAGTGTTGTCTTAGCTGTAAGCAACAATGAAAGCTGCTGTTCTCCCCTCTGGAAGCCGATCCCCTGTTAAGTTGATTGTTGCCGGAGCCCGCTGCAGAAGCGATCCGTAACACACCCACTCCGATTCATCATGGGACAAGCCAGAACAGTCCCTTGCATCCCCCTGTAACACAAGTCCTGATGATGACAGCCTGCCAGATCTCATAAGTGTCAGCAACTCCAGCAATGGTGGCAACGGTGGCAGCCAGGTGGACCTGCGCTCCATTAGCGATTCAGACGCAAGTGATGACCTGACTGACCCTCTAGAAAACATTTGGGTCAATGACCTTTTCGTTGATACCAATAATGACGCGTGCGACACTGATGCGGCTGGGGACGTAGATTGGAGCCAAGTAAGAGCCTTTTTGGATGCGAGGCCATTAAGCGAGACTACTGCCACTGCTGACGACGGAGGTACACATGAACCAAGAGTCAGCCTGTTAGACTCCGGCTGCATGAAACACATCTCACCATATCAAGACGCTCTCACAAACCTGACAACAATCCCTCCCAAGACTTTCCGAGCTGCCAACAAGCAGAAGTTCAGCGCGGCCAAAGTGGGTGAGCTTACGATTCCCCTGCCAAACGGAGCCAGCCCATCGAAACTCGAACTCCACGAGGTCCTGTACTCACCCAAAGTTGGATACACTCTTGTATCAATCGGCAAACTTGATGACTTGGGACTTCGACATGCGTTTTGCAAATGGTGCCTGTACGATCAGAGCGCCGGATGGAAATATTGTAGGCCGCATTCTGAAGGATACTAGTGGCCTTTATTGCATTGTCAGTGAGGACAAAGCAGCAAACGCACTGGAAACCATCACCCTTGACCAACTCCACCACCACATGGGACACATTGCCCCCGATACTGCTAAATGCATGGTCAGCAAGGGCTTCATCACCGGCGTGCAGCTTGACGAATTCGCTGATTCCCCCACCTTCTGCAAGTCTTGCATTTACACAAAGGCCATGCAGAAACTGGTTCCTAAGCTGAGGGAAGGCAATAGGGCAAGCAAGCTGGGCGGGTAAGTGCACAGTGATGTGTGGGGACCAGCCCCCGTCGCTACACTCCCTGGCTGGCGTTACTATGTCAGTTTCATAGATGATAAAATGCAACTCACCGGCGTAATGCTAATGAGGAACAAGAGCAAGACCCTCCAGGCCTACAAGGAATTTGAGGCCCGTCTCCTCATGCAGTTTGGGAAAGGAGTCATAGTCTTCAACTCCAATTTAGGAGGGGAGTACACTAGCAAAGCATTCACTGTCCACCTGCAGAAAAATGGTACTCACCAAAACTGAATGTCCATGATACCCCACAGCATGCCGGGGTCTCCGAGCGTTTCAACCGCACCCTAATCGAACGCATCCACACCTTGCTCTACACAAGTGGACTACCTAGGTCATTGTGGGGAGAAGCGGCCCATCATGCCGTTTGGCTGATGAACCGGACCCCAACGAGGGCCCTGAATGACATGACACCTTTCGAAGCCGCCACCGATAGTAAGCCCAATGTTGCTGGAATACATGAATGGGGAGAAAAGGTGTGGATTCAAGTCGAAAAAGGCGACAAACTTGGAGGCCGAGTCCGCCCTGGCCGATGGGTGGGTTTTGATGACAACAGCAAGGGCGCTAGGATCTATTGGCCAGACTCCAGGATGGTGTCTGTTGAATGTAACATCTATGCGAGAAACGACCAAGAACCGATTGAGCGTCTTGAGGGTGAGGACTGGACTTTTGAGCAGGAAGGAGTACCTGAGGAAATAGTACCGGCACCTGAAAACGACCGTCAACCTCCCATCCCACCAGTTGAGGATGGGCAGGACGCTACCTCCACTGACGCCCAGCCTATCCTTGCCCCCAGAACACCTGCAGCCCAGCCCGTGATCCCTCAAAGACAATGAAGGAATGAGATTGATCCCAACAATGTCCTGCCCGAAGGTTCCAGGCGTGTCAAGAAACCTAGTCAGCGAGTCACCGACCTCACTACCGGCAAGGGACGGACATCAAACAAACCAGCCAACCCTCTGATAACCACTGGCGTGCAACTACCAAACATAGATCAAGAGCTAGAAATTGATGAAGCTAATACAGATGACAAATGGACGCTGATGGCCATGGACGAATGCCCCAAGGAGTATTCACTAGTGTTGGAAACCGGCGACGCTGAGGCAATCGAACCGCGTACTTTGAGCGAGGCAAAACGTTGACCGGATTGGTTGCTCTGGGAGAAGGGGATACACGAGGAGCTTGAGACGCTCTGGAAAGCGGGAACCTGGGATTTAGTGGATAAACCTGAAGAAGCAAACATTGTTGGGTCGAAGTGGGTCTTTCACGCAAAAAAGGATGCTGCCAGCGTTACGGTTAGACACAAAGTCCGCTTGGTCGCTCAAGGTTTTTCACAGGTTCCCGGGGTAGATTATTTCGATACTTACATGCCCATCACCAAGCTTGCCTCCGTTCGCATGATACTAACCATAGGTGCCCAGTTAGACCTGGAAATGCATCAGATCGACATCAAGGGGGCGTATCTCAATGGAGAGCTCAGCAATGATGAAATCATATATATGAAACAACCACTGGGCTACCACACGCTCAACTCCGTTGGAAAAGTCTGTCGCCTGAACAAAACATTGTACGGACTGAAGCAGAGCGGCCACCGTTGGTACCAGAAGCTTGTTTATATCCTAGTTGACAACCTTGGATTCAAATGCTGCAAAGTCGATCAAGCCGTGTTCATACTCAGAGTTAACAATGAACTCACAATAATAGCCATCCATGTGGATGATTGCACCATCGTGGGGAACTCCATTCAGCTTATCGACAATGCGAAGGCCGGTATACATAGATTCATTGAAATTTTCGATTTGGGGGAGCTACATTGGCTCCTGGGGATTGAAATCTGTTGAGACAGGGACGTGAGGACCATTCACCTCTCACAACGATCATACATCGATTTGATAATACGCCAGTTCAATCTTGAAGACTGTAAGCCTATATCCACACCAATGGACACTCAGGTAAAACTTACCTCGTCTCAGTCGCCCTCAACCACACATGAGTTTGCCATCATGCGCGACGTCCTGTACCTTGAGGCTGTCAGATCCTTGATGTGGGCATGTCTCGGTACACACCCAGATATTGCTTTCGCCGTAACAATGCTATCCAGATTCTCCAAGAACCCCAGCCCAGCGCATTGGGAGGCTGCTAAGCATGTTCTCCGGTATCTCGCTGGAACCACTCACCTTTGGCTGTCCTACAGTAACACCAGAAACGGTCTGATAGGCTATGCTGACACCGATGGTAGTATGGCGGAGGATCGGCGTGCCATCAATGGCTATGCATTTATCCTAAATGGGGGGGCCATATCCTGGAGCTGTAAAAAGCAAGATATAGTCTCGTTATCGATGACAGAAAGCGAATACATAGCAGCTACGCACACGGCAAAGGAGGCGCTTTGGCTGCGCTCACTCATATCCCAAGTCTTCAGACCCATTGCTTCCCCAACGACACTCTTTTCTGACAATCAATCCGCGATCGCCCTATCGAAAGAACATCAGTATCATGGGCGTACAAAACACATTGATGTACATTTACACTTCATCCGATGGGTGATTGAAGAAGGTAAACTACACCTCGTGTATTGCCCAACCAATGACATGGTAGCAGACACACTCACCAAAGCATTACCCTTGGCCAAAGTGAAACATTTCGCATCGGAACTCGGACTTTGCACGGTTTGAGGGGGAGTGTTGAATGACAAACTGGCTATAAGTACCAAATCAACAACGATTAGATCACCACTATATTAGATTAGATTAGATTTCCCTTTTTCGGCTCCCTTTCTTACTTTACCCTTTGTTACAGCGTATTTCATAAAGGTAGGCCACAACCAAAAAAAAAAAAGTTGACTAAGCTCGGTCACTGCCGGGTAGCGGCTGTGGCTGAGCTACAGAAACTACATTTCTTCAGTGAGAACAATGCTATCTAATCCCAATAGTAGTCCCAGCCTTAAATAAGTATATGTAGACCCTTTGAGAGTATTTCTTACAGGAAAAAATACCCATTGGCATTGTCAGGTAATTTCTTGAAGAGAAGCTTTCCATTTTAGGTAGTGTGGCTCATTGATATGTGCATTTAGATACTATCACCATCTAAAATCTTGTTGTATTTCATTTTATCTGAGTGAAAGGTTGATTTTACTACTACTGGATTTTTTAAAGAAGTTTTGGAATACTCCCTGGGTCATTGTAAATAATTTACGAAATTGGACCTTAGGTTTTCCTTTTTTGGAGTAAACTGGCATAGGTGGCTCAAACCTCACCAGAATTATACAACACAATTTATCCTGAACAAAGTGTCCTCAGCAGGTCTACATATATTTATTTAAGGCTGGGACTACTATTGGGATTAGATAGCATTGTTCTCACTGAAGAAATGTAGTTTCTGTAGCTCAGCCACAGCCGCTACCTGGCAGTGACCGAGCTTAGTCAACTTTTTTTTTTTTGGTTGCAGCCTACCTTTATGAAATACGCTGTAAGGTATATAAGATAATTCTCGTAGCGTAGGGACCTCAGCTGCATATCGTTCTCGAACTGAGGTCAGCCACTTGTTCACTTATTTTCTTTTACCTTTTATTGACTTCAACTAGATAGCATTGTCATTATTTAGGTAACATTCAATATATTAGCTGCGTATCATTCTTGCACTGAGACAGCATTGTCATTATTTAGTTCTACACCTAAGATGGTGCGGAACTTTTTGCACAAGGATTATGCCAAACCATTCTATGATTCCCTCCTCAATATTCCATCATCCCAGGCAATAGCTGAGAAATGCCCCTTTCCTGTTCAGCCATCCATTTCCACCCATTGGGTAAATGCGACGCAGCCTTCCTTGAATCACTTTCACAGCCAATCAACGATGCCTTTCTTCACTTGTCTGATCTTGAAATTCCTAACTTGAGAAAGATGGCAACAGATTTCAAGAGCAGCTCACACCTTCCCACTATTTACACCCAGGACACCTGCCAAGAAGTCCACCGATTGCTGATACACCTCCTCCATTGCTATGGAGCTGCTCTCCATGCACTTGACATGTTCACCAATAGACCTTTGTTGGATGGCGAGATGGTGGATTTTTAATTCGCCATCTATTGCCTCACCATATGTGGTCTTACTCTTCGGGATATTGTTTATAGCTCTTTTCTTGAGGAACACCTTACCAGAATCAACCCTCCAGATCCTCACACTCAGAAACATGAGAATGTAGAGGAGGATGAGAATGTGAATGTAGATTTGGATTTGGATCTCATTGGCATTCAAGCTCATATGACTGGATCCAGGGAGGAGCTAACTTCCATGCACGATGCTTATGTGGACTGGCTACAGTTACAAGCCATTTATTTTGAGGCTATTAACAACCTCATTGGAATCACCTCTCATTTTCACGGTGTCTCTCTTGAAGTGGTTGTCGCTCAGCCTGTAGTAGTGGCTTTGCGACCCTGGCATGAAGTCCTTGCAGAAGTCATGTCTCCCTCTATGCTTGGTGATTCCTTGAGTTGCACACTGCAGGATGCAATTGTTATGATCGAGAACGCGATATTGTGGAACATGAACTCGGAAACATGCTTACAGGGTGGCATGTTTGAGGGCAAGAACTTCTATGGAACTCTCCACTCTCAAGCCTTTCTAGCCAACCACATCCACTGTTCAGATACATTCAAAGCTCAAGGCCTAGATGAATATATTGTAAGTACTGTCACCAATGTACTGTCTATATCTTTCTGATGTCCCATGACGTAGTGTTTGAACCATATCTTGGGGGTTTCGCAAACATGCTGTGCTGTATGTTCTCACTTGCAATCTTTGTTGGGTACAAAGCACTCGCAATTCCATGTATTGGGCTCACATCAAATGGTCACTGCATGTACTCTGCCACAAGGGCTCCCAGTTCCTATCATCAATTCAATGGTGGCCTACTTCAGTGCAGAGCTGAGGGCCATCAACATAAATTACATTTAAATGCTCAGTCCAAATCACAGCAGCAGAATAACGTCTACCAATTTGAGTTCAATGTCTGCGACTACTTCCTTCTTATCTGGTCTCATGCACAGGTTTCAGTGGATGCTATAATGATGGGAGGTATGTCTTATCATAATAGTCCCTGCCTCGTCCCTGGACACTTTATGCATTTCAAGTTAGGTTTCATCAGGTGTTGTCTTGCCCAGTAATCCTGCATGTACATATTATCCCAACTACTCTCTGTCCTCATTTTTCTGTCTGTAAATCTTACTTGAGTCAATTTATGCCTTATACTGTGACTACTACTAGTAAGACATCAACAGGCTAGACATGAGAGTGACAGGGGTGATGCATCTTCTGCTGCATTGCACCCTACCTTGCTGCTTGTCAACTTATTGTCTCCATCTTTTTCGAGCACCTCTCCCTGTCTTGCCAGCTCTCCCAATTGCTGGCTGTGTGCCTCACTTCATCACCTCATAGACCGATCCCAGCGAGCTTACCATAGTCGCCTTGTGCAAAGTCATCCTGCTCTCTCTATCAAAGAAGGGTACATCATTGCCCTGCCGATCTTTGCTACATCTGTCACCTAAATTCTGATTGTCCCAGCTGGCACTTGCATCCTGCTGTGTCAGCTCATCGTACTATTGAAATTGTTGCCTTCAGCGTGTTTTGTGAGTTGGGGTGATCAGTCACAGTAGGGGTTCATCACAGAGGGTGGCAGGGTAGATTGACAGATGATATTTGACTTGTAAGTGCTCCTCATCATCACTCGAGGTTGAAGTAACATCAGCAATTGAATGCAAGGCCCCAAGAACTGAACACCAATTGTAGTTGCACTTCGCAATGAGCATTTCCTTCACGGGGTCATTGACCCTCCAGAAACTAGCCCAGCAGAACGGTGTCATGACCCCAAGTGTTTTTGGGTGTAATGTCATGGGTTTACCATCGGACCACGGACTTAGATATTTAAGTGCAACACTATGGATGCACACCTACACTCATTAGTACCCATTCTATGCCTTTCCACATTATGCATGCTAGTGAACAGACACAAATAGCATATATGCTTACCTTTATATCATTTATTATGGCTTCACTAGCAATGCCCAGACCTGGCCGTTTATGTATGGTGCACAGAGGCACATCCCCCACTCATTAGTATTTATTATATATTTCTCTGTATTGCGCGTGCAAGGAGACAAGCTCAACTAGTGTTCTTACCTATATTAGCAGTAATGGATTGATTACAAATCTTGTTTACTTGTATTGATCAAAAGCGGCTCAGCTAGATAATGGGAAATGATTAGATAAGATGTGAACAAGAGGATGATAAGATAATGATAAGATAGGATGCATCAGAGAGTGATTGTGATAGTCTGCTTACATAAAGACAATGGTCTATTGTTGTGAGCAGTCCTTTGTTCTAAACAGTCCAAATGGAGATAGAGCCCATTGTTCACAGCCTCTTTGATGCCATCCATTGTTCTCATGACTCAGTCCTATTGTTCTCACTTTCCCATTGTTCTCAGTCCCCCATTGTTCTCCAACAGTATAAATAGGGCCCCCAAATTCCAGTAGTCAGGAGGATTTCCCCCCTCACCACTCAGTAGTCACTCTTAGTTGGGTTCACACAGTGTGATCCCTCATTCTCTTAGTACTAGTAGTTACTCATTGTAGTAGCTAGTGCTTGCAATCCAGTCTAGTTCACTCTTATTCTATCATTCTCTGAGTTCCCCTTGTCATCAAGGAGAATTCACCCAGTTTACTCAGTCCAATCAATTCATTAGTCAGCATTAGTCAGCTAGATACACTTCTAAGGTTAAGGTTTCATCCTAAACAAAACAGAGTATTCAAAAGGTATTAAAGATATCCCTGAACTAGTAGCCAATGTGCGTTTGAAGCTTCGGATTTAAGTCAGATATTATAATACCCAGAGATACTCTTGATTGAATAGGCCCTGTAGCCAAAACTGTCCATATTCAACTGGTGAATATTGTTATCAGTATTCATTAGTTCATATTTTTATATTCCAGTAGTGAATATTAGGATTTTCAGTACATCACACACCCAATTGCTATTCATCCCTACTCAAAGTCTCAATTCTTAATTGAAGAGACCTCACTATTACATTCTATTGATTCATATAGTATATATACTTACAAACCCCTTCCTGATAGGTTATTTAAATATTAGAAACCCACAAACAACAAGAAGGTACCTGAACAAAGTCAACTCTGGTAATTCTTGGTGAAACAAACATTCACATAACAACGGGGCCCTCT
Source organism: Hygrocybe punicea (assembly GCA_963556145.1). Classification (NCBI taxonomy): domain Eukaryota; kingdom Fungi; phylum Basidiomycota; class Agaricomycetes; order Agaricales; family Hygrophoraceae; genus Hygrocybe; species Hygrocybe punicea. The sequence goes on along the minus strand of OY744461.1, from coordinate 9,311,170 downwards.
AAACCATCCCACCAAGGCATCGCTTACGGTGGGTGGCTGCAAAGGAAATACACAGAGACAGCAGGAATGTTGAGTGGCTGTATTTCAGTGTGGAGTTTGGATGACACACTCAGGGAAGTGGCTTCCCATAGACAAGAGAGGGGATGGGAGGGAGAAATCGATGGATGATATTACCATTTGAGAGACAGTGGACTAGTGGATTGTGGCCACTAGTCCAGTGATCACGTGATGGTTCCCACAGTTTGTAGGATTAGTTCATAGGATTAGCCTTGTTAGTAGATAGTCTTGACTATGCGACCTCTTTGACTTCTCATGGAGTAGGATCTCCTCCTACTCCATCGTGGTGATGAGAGTGCGATCGACTCACACATCCCTTTTTTCTTCAGTTCCCTAGCCTTTTTTTATGCTTTTTCTTTCATCATTCCCAGCCCCAGGCAGGCCCATCCAACCCCACGGACCCTCGTTAGACATACCAGAGCTCCACACTCACCTATGCCATCCCAACTCCGTGAACGCCCGCCTTTTCGGTCACACCACGGATCCGCCACGTTTTCCCCGTTGGACCCCCGTTTCTTCATGTACCACAGCCCAACCCATGCTCATTCAACCCCTGGCACCCACGTTCCACATGCCAGAGCCCTCCATTGCACTCCGTTACCCCAAACACGACCTCCCCACCCTTCTTCGCCATCATGTAACAAAGAAAAGTATGAAACTAAAAGAGCATGGCATCAGCAATTTATATCATGACACTGAGACGTACCTGACAGCCAGAGGGTGGGCACACCACCTCTCTGGCTGGTTTCTTTTCTGCCTTCTCATTGTGGTTGTCGTTATCATCATCATCGGCTCGTTAATGAGGGGGCCAAGGTGTCAACGGGTGGGGCTGAGGTGGCCTCTCGTGGCGCTGTGGTGTGTCATGCTCATGTCAGTGTTGTTGTTATCTAAAAAAAAGGATTAGTATAGTGTTAAATGGTCAAAGGAACATACCTGAGGGCATATGGCCCTATCATTGTTGTAACCCGTCGAAAACCGTGAACCACGGGTACAGGTCATGGTTTAGTCATGGATGCCATATTTGGAAACTGTACCCATACCTGTGCAACCCGTTTTGGAAATACTGCAGGTTGACCCATACCTGTGGTCAACCCTACCCAAGATGCTACACTCCCACAACATTCTGATCATGGAACGTTTACTCTAGACCTTACAAAGATGTTATCATCGAATCCCAACTCTCTGGCTCCAACGTCATCACCCTCTCAATCGCCAACCACAACTGTATCATTGGCTCTGTACCAGAAAATTATCGTTGCTCATGCAGTCTTCTGTGTTGTTGGTTTTCTCCTCATCCTACCCACCGGTGCCTTGCTAGTGAGATACTTCCAGACATTCAGATATTCTTGGTTCAAAGGACACCAGATCTTGCAATTGTGCCTTGGTTCAGTTCACAATCTCCTTACACAGTTGCTCTATTGAACATTATTTCCAGCTGGTCCCATCATTGTCATTGGTTTCATTGGGGATTGGAGCTGTCGGGTCAGCTGGGGGTCATCGTGTTGATGACATCCACAAGGTATGTCTCTCAACGCTTGTTTTCTCTTGATCATCCATTAAATACAATGTATCCAGAGATGGGGTATTGTTCTGCTCATGCTTTATGTGATTCAAATTTCACTCGGCCATATCATTCACACATGGAAATTCAAATCCGCCGTCAGATGTCTGCCACAAAACTACCTGCATGCTGTCCTTGGTCTTATCATCATTGGTCTGGCATTCTACCAGGTTTGGACTGGCTACAAATTTGAATGGCCAAATATGACCAGGCTAGATGACCTGCTGAAAGGCGTTGACTGCATTTGGTACACCTGGATTGTGGTGAGTACTGAGATTAAATAAATAAAAATAAAAAGACTCACCCTGGTTGTGCCAAGCCCAGTCCCGTCAACGTCCACTGACCATGGTGAGAAGGGGAGGAGGAGATGGATTGGACTTTGGCAGCTTGGCAAGTAGGGAGAGAATCTTCGGTGACCAGGACATCACTGCAACCAATGCATGTCCAAACAACTGTTGGAGTAGGAGGAGATCCTACTCCATGAGAAGTCAAAGAGGTCACATAGTCAAGACTATCTGCTAACAAGGCTAATCCTACGAAATAATCCTATGAACTGTGGAAGCCATCATGTGATCACTGGACTAGTGGCCACAATCCACTAGTCCATGCACCCCTCACCAAAAAATGGCGGCGTCCTCGCCGCCTGGCTGTCACAAGAAAAACACAAAGCATAATGAAAACTAGCCAAAACACAAAACACAAAACACAACCTCAAGAAAGCCCCCTTCATGGGTCCAAATCTGGCACGTCCCACTCCAGCCTAGTCTGACATCTTGAGGAAATACGCAACGTAAATGCAACGAGGTAGTAATCCGATACAAAATGGTTTCTTGTGACCATGGTAGCATGAATGTGGGGGTGGTGAAGAGGCAGAGCACTGGACATGAGATAGCATCAAGGAGAAATAGCATAACATAAAATGAATAGAGTGGGGGATAGTGATTAAAAAAATGGAGATAAAAGGATATGTACTTGGGCGCTAGAGCGGGCGGTGGCGTCAAGGAATCTCTTCACATAGGCTCTGGAAAGCGGTTGCAAGGCTGCGGGGAGCCTCGCGAAGCTGCAAGGGCCAGGGGTGCAAAACGCAGGGGCCACGAATTAGCAGTACAGCAAAGGGCGGTGGGGCCTGGAAAGTGGTGGGCCAGGTGAGCGGGGTGCTCCATGGCATCAGGCGCGGGTGCGTGGCCGTTTATGCTGGGAATTGTGGTGAGCGCATTGTGGTCATGGTCAACCAAATAGCCTGGCTTGCCACATCATATCATCGTGTTGACAATGTCATCTTGGGCTCACCACAATGACACGCTCACCGTGATGCACGCACCGTGACAATGCGCTCACAATGACATGCTCACCACCAAACTATGTCGATGTCGACTCTGGCCCAGTGGCCAGGCTGTTCCGGCGATGACAGTGGGCATTGGCAGGTGCGTCAAGAGGCCACCCACCCTCTTATGACTTAAAATGGCCCACTACATTGAGGAAGAATAAAAGAAGGGAAGGGATTTTCAAGTTGACAATGGGTGCCCTTATGCTAGGACCCAAAAAATGCCCATCAGTGTTTAATTTTCAAACCCTTTGAAAACTTACCTCTTTACAGCTGTCTTGCTAATCCATTAGTCCATCACAGCCACCACTTTGGCCAGACTGTACATGCATTATGCAGTGTTTTGGCCCTTCTCACAAATGGTCTATTGCAGGTGGGAGAACTGGTGGAAGAGCCAGATGAAGCTTTTACTTATGAGTGCATCCCTTCCGCCCTTGAATCTGCCTGATCTAATTTCACGACATGTCACCATTCATCATTTAACAGGCAGAGAAGGGAGCACTGAGTTTTCAAGGCATTGTTAAAGATGGTCCCAGGGCTTGAGCAGCACCTCATGAATGGTGACAGGAAGGATATTGGGAGTATAGCTGAAATGGTGGGTGCAGTCAACAGGATCCTTGTATCATCAATCAAAGCTTTTGTCCTTAGATACAAAAGGGGGTATCAAGTGCCCGATCTGATGACATGAAAAGTCTCAAGGGTCCTATATTGGATTGGATAACGCCTCGAGGCCAAATGCTCAGCCCACCTCTCAGACGCAATGTCAAGCTGGATCATGGTTTCCACCATGAACATACAGGCACACTGCTCTGCCCTGCAGGCCTGGATCGGGCAAATGCTGAGTAAGTGGATCCAATGTATCCTTCGACGTTTCCTCACACTAATTTATACAGAGTTAAAGAGAAGCTGCGAAGTGGAGAGATGGTAGTCTCAGGTGACCAATCCCCAGTCTTCCTATATGCAGGTTATGACTATGATCCAGAGGACCCATGGAAGGGCTTGTTCAGAAGTCCAAATCTCATGTCAGTGTGTTGTATTCTGTTTCATTGCTCAGTTATCTACTGACTCATTGTAGGCATATAAGCATGTATTCATGTTGCCAAGTTCCATTGACAAGGAGAACAAGGCTACATGATCTGGGAATGCATGAATCCATGGCATGACAACCATCACCCCAGCTTCAATTGCTTACATTGCAACTCAGGTCTGTCTGGTCCCACCTCTGTTATTCTATCACCTGCTGTACAATCTGCTCCAGACTTGGTTCACCCTCAGTTCCTCCATGGTCTTTTCACGGTCAGACATGGTAACAGACTCTGAACACTTCTACAGTAGCATGTTGGAACTTTTCGAGGATGTTGAGGAGAAGAAAGAGGTCGATGACCGCATGGTATGGTGGAATCAGTGTGTAGGTTGACAACTGCTTCTCAGTGGGATCTAAGACAAGCCCATCCTTACCAGCCACATATTTCCAAGTTACACTTCAGCTCGACAGCTGGTTGCCAAGAGTAGTGCTCTTGCAAGGATCAAGGAGAAAAGGGCTGCATCCAAGTCAGCACCTCAGCTAGCGGGATGAGGGCCAGGGGAACATAATATTTACCATAACTGTGATGGCGCAGGTACTACTCCTAGGATATTTAGATTAGATTTGCAATGTAGTACCATCTGTTGATATGATTCCCATTTGTTCATCTACAGTGCCACTCAGACGACAGCTGTGAAGGCGCTGTAATGCAGGAAGCTTCTGACAATATTCTGCCAAGCTAGCTTGGTTCTTATCACACAATACCTGCAACAGTAAGCCTGGTGCTAACTCATCCATATCTCCGGTTCTGGTGCAAACTGATCAAAACCAGCATTCTGACATTTCTGGGCAAGCAATGTCATACAGGTGTATCTGATCAAATTTGCCATTCTCACATGTATGGAAACATCTGACAACTCATGTCAGCACCACCATGCTTATATCCTTGACTAATGCTACTTGATATTATCTGGGCAGGTACTGCTTTCAGTTTCACAATCCTCTTGTTGATCTGGGCAAGTACTGTCATTCAGATGTATCCTATCAACCCTGCCATACTTAATATGCTGACCGCTTCCTGCAACTGTTATATTACATTGCCATTTTTCTCAGTCTGGCAGACTTTGCCATTTCTGCAAACTCTACTGTCTTTTATAAATGCAGATATATATTTTGGTTTCATATCCATTGTAGCAAGTATTGTAATCCAGATGTATCCTACCAGGTATCTAATTCTGCTAGGTATGATCTAAGCTAAGATAGGCCTCATTCATATACGACTATATGTGACATTTCGTGACAAATCCTGACATTAGTCGTATTTGAATGAGGCTTATCTTACTAGACTTACAATTTTGGCAAATTTTGGCAAGTCTTGTGCTGCATAGTCATTGGCACACTTTGCAGTTTCTGCAAACTCGACTGTCCTATATCTTCCAGACAATGTATAATAGTTATATATATTATTCAAATAATTTATCTGCTAATCATTTATAATCTCATGTCATTTCATCCACGTTTTCCCGATGTGCCATCTGCGATTTATTTGAGGGCAAGAAATCTTCATCCGTCTCCTGTGATACAGTACAGAGTCACTAAAGTCATTGATCCTCCGTCGTCGCCTTGGACTTCTGGAAACACACGATAGGCCATACCAAAGTCGCCCACACGCGCCGGCCGAGGAGAAGCTTGCCCTGGAACGCGACGATCACACATATAGTGACTACCGTTAGTAGGACAGAAACGACGATAAAGGACCGCAGTGATCCAATGCTGCCGGGGTTGATTGCAGTTACATTCATGCTGAATATTGCCTAACATCGATCGCGGTTGCCATTGAATATCGAGAGCTGCCAGGGGAAGCGACGACGTACTGCGACGAAACCGGCTGGGAGGAAGAACATGGATAAATATGAAATAATCTTCATCGCCTCACCGCCCCGGACTGCAGTTGCTGTCATGGTTTGCATCTGCTTACTATCGTTCAGGTTGACGGCGCTAAATACCTAACATGTCCCAACGTTATCGCGCCAATGCAGAAGCAATTTCAAACACAATTCTCACCAGATCCATGACATTCTTCACTCGCTTGTTCTGCATCCGCGTTAACATTTCTAACCGTCTGATCTCAATTAACAAGTTGCCCCCTTCTTTCTCGAGTAGCATTCTGTCACTTTCTTTTTGCCCGTCTTGGAACGCGTCCATGGCGGGGTTAGGTGTGTCCAGGATGAACTGCACGCTCTTTCGGAAGTCCTCGAGCTGGGAGGCATAGTGTAAGAGATGAGCGTGGATAATGTGCAGCTCGCCTGTAACCATCATATCATCGGTATCTATAACTTTTCTTTCCTAGCACAACAAATTAGCCACACCAGCCAAGGACTTACGGGGTACCCACTAAAAAACAGATATGTGAATGCAAAATTTCCAGAGCCTCGTCCCATGCAGTCAATGCATGCCACAGGATGGCTAGTAACAAGAACGTTGGATCCTTCGATCTTCGGAAGACATCCTTCCAATAGACGCTTTCGCCTATCAGGCGGACACGCGACTGCAAGCCACTCGCAGTCGTCATGCACCATTCAGTGTCGGCATGGTGAGAGACTATTGTAGAAGTCTTACGATGGCGGATCATGTGAAGGTGGAGGATATCGAGGTGAAGGGTCTTTTCGTAGCGATCTAAGGAAACCCGATGAGCAAGAAGAAACGCAACACCTTGGATCAAATATTCCGGTCACCTGAGTAGAGCGTTAAAGGAGCTTGGGTATCAATGATTTCAGTTTTCATCGGGTTTTTTAAGATATATAAGGGCTCGCTGTCGTCCGCAACCGCGTAGTCGATTGTGTCGTTGTTATGAAGGGCAGCCTCTGTCACCGTTGAGGCTTGCGAAGCAGTGCTGAAACGACGATTGGCTACAGGGGGCAGAGTACGCAGGAATGTCAAGCTGATGGTGATATCTGAGGGAGTGTGAGGAACGGTTGAATCAATGGCGATTAGAATTCACTTACGATCTCCTCCTTTCGGAATAACATTTTCTTGATACCTTGAGGGTATCCAGTTCAAGGATGAAGAGAAGAAAAAAGGTTCGATATTGTAACTGGATAAGGATTCGTGCCGTTGAAACCTGACATTAAACAGCAATCAGAAACGTACCATGCTCCGAGAATTTGGAGAACAGGACCAGATAGGTTCTCTATGAAGAGGGCTCGCACGCGCAAGCCGGGCGGTCGTGACTAATGTTTGTTTATGATCAGGAAAGAAGCCAACCTAAATAGACTACCAACCGATATCTGTAACCATCCCCAGAATGCTCTCTGGTTGTCGTTTGTAACGAGCTGTCCACTGCGATCGCAAGGCGCAAATAAACCTTGTTCCTCCTCGACATCAACATGATAAATTTTGCAGTTGTGTCGGCGGTCTCTTATTGTGGACGCGATGTTGCATCTCGCGACTTGATCAGGGGTCCAGTTGGGAAAGTGAGATTGGGGGTAGCCAAGCCATTGGTGACAGATGTCGCATCCTTCATGTGCACACGAAGATATCTGCTGTGGGTGATTCGTCTCCTGTGATGCAAGATCCATCCATGGCCATGGGCCTGAGGGCGTGGCATGGCGGTGAGAAGGAAGTGGAAGACTGTTAGGAGTTCTGTTACTCCGAATCATAGTTAGCATGTCGGAAGAACAGTGAGTAAGTACTAAGCGCCCAATTGCAACACAGCACCCAGTTTTCCCTTTGTCCCACTGCGCTGAGAACTGTCCTTCGCCTTCAGCCTGGATAATCCCCCGACACACTTGACCGAACTTAGTGATGATGTATAACTCTGGCTCCAATTCGAGGCAGATCGATCTTAATTCTACACGACGACATCGGCCTTTTTACCTTACAACCACTCATATGGCTCCGTTTTCTTGCCTTCGCTATCTATGATCGTACAAGGGGTCCCACCACAATACCGGGAGGACCGGAAGTTGCTGATTATTCAGTTAGTTTGGATGCATTGCAAGACAACTATTATTACTTGGCGCAAGGTGGGGCATGCTTCCATTTTGTCATTGTCGCTAATTGCTAGTTGTAGGCTTGCCTCGACTCATAGAAACCCAAGGAATCAATGACCGACAGTCAAACACATACCCCCACGTTTCGGACAAGCTTTGCAGATGAAATTATTGCGAGAAATGGTTCGTGTGTAATGAGTGGCCAGCGAAGATATTTCTGTGAGGCATCACACCTGATTCCGCGTTTCAAGGAGATGAGGTGCAGTATCACCTGTTTCTTTCGTATCTACTCCCTCAACCTCTGTCCATTCAGTACATGCAGCGTCTTACTGAGCTCAGACACAAAAGGGATGGAGATATTATTGAGGACAAAAGTGACTGTGGAAATGGCCTGCTACTGTCGAAGCTCTATCATGTCATGCTTGGTCGCGGCGATATTGCATTCCTCAAGGTAAATCATCTTGTCTACATCCCTTAAGCCATTCATTCTCGTTCTCCCCGGTTCATATTTTGCGTTAGACATAGCGGATGTTCCTCCCTCGTTCCGGCCTGTGTCAGGTCCTTCAGGACGACTCACCCTGCATTCTTTCAATGAAGCTATGAGTTCATACTTAATTTCGCCGGAAACGACGAAGATGCCCGCCGTCCAAAAGACCTGACGCTTTGGCCCCCTTCAATCATCACGGATTTCATTTATGGATGTGTTGCACTGCGCAAGTGGGGCTCGGACGATTGTAGGAACTCTTCGCCAGTAGACGCAAGTTCCGTATTTCAAAACTGAACCGCCTGACGAAGCCTCGATTAGCGAAATTATTCAATGACGACAACAAAAACAACCAGGTCGAGTGGATCGAGCAGCAAGACGCAATGAACTGCGGTCTGCAGCACAAGGGGGTCATGGAGATGGGGCGGAGTGCGGGGACCATGCGTCAGCATCCCGGGAGGAGCGACAGAGACCCAAATGGAGGAGGTTATGGATTGGCTCTTCCTTTCCCCGTCTCAAAATGCAAACCCAACCCCACAGCCGGAACGGCGGCAGCTTTGTGAAGATGTCAGGGTAGAGGGGTTTCAAGAAATGGATACAGACGCGAGGTCTTTGCATTTAAGGTTTCTTCGCAGTCATTGGAGGTATGACTCAATAGCTCACGCTCCGCCCTCTAGTGAAACTCGAGCCCTTCGTGGTGGCTTATATATTTGCTTACTAGTTTACAGGAATGATACTAAAGATTCAGAAGAGTTCCGTGAACCCGAAATATCACTCATCACTATCTCGCCTCTGCCACGTCTTTACAACCCAGATGCGCGCCTCGGCCGTATCGTCAAGTACCGCGCCCTCGGTTATGCCTTCTCACAGGCGCCAGCTTACCTGGCGAGCCATCTTCCAGAGACTGTCTCCAGATTGTTGTCGGATAGTGCTTGTCCCCAGAGATCTGGGGCACTAGCAAGTTGCATCGTGATCGCTACCGGCGAGTCGGCAGGAGATTTGAAGAGGGCAAAGGATCTAGAGATGATCAGAACTGTTGAAAAGGATCTGGGTTGACGCACACCTTCCAAGTTGCAATCGTCCTGAGCTTACCTAGTGAGTGTATGTTCTTTCGGAATATTTTTCTCGTTAGTTTCACTTTGGAGTCCTTGATGCTGTCTTCGTACTGTGGACTCGTTTCTGGAATCTGATAACGAAGAGACAACGTACATTCCGTGTACTGATGCGATGCGAGTTGATCTTTTCTGCCTGCTATACGCCTCACCTGGTAACCATTATAAATGATTACAGTATTAATTTTGTGGACTAGTAGTGATCCAGAATAATGCTTTACTATGGACCAGGGATCGCTGCGTGCCCCGCGCGTGCATCTGAAAAATTTGGCATACCAAATCAGGCAGCAAAGTATTGAGGGATCGGTCTTACCAACTCGGACACCCAAAAATGTTTCGGGTTCCATCTATCGTTCCCGTCTAGTTCCAGAGTCAAGGATTTCGCATGGTGTATTCAATTGGATACAAATCCGCCCTCCCAGAGTGGCACAAATATAAGTATCCTCGGTGAGGGCTGGATTGCAGAAAGCTGGCCTCGCAGTCGAGATCTACCAAGGTCGTGCCTCCGCATAAAGCCTGAATGCGGTAACAATATTTGACTGACGATCCGAAACTCATTTCAACACACACACTGGACTTTTTATACCTACAATAGGGATCACAGATGAAATTGATTTCTTTTTGCGAAATAAGTACAGAGGGAAATCGTCAAACACGTAAGGACGCACACGCAGTTATATCCTTGCACATGGCTTTGACCTCTTCGACCAACTCCTTCATCTTTTGCTCCCCAATCTGTTCCAATAACTCATACTTCCATCGGTCGGCAGGAGCGACGTCAGTGACATACTTAGCATCGCGTGCAATGGAAGGCGGTAGAAGTTCGTTCGTCTCCTTATTGTACTGGTAAACTGAAAATCGAGTGCCCATCGCGCTGATTCCGTACAACTTCGGAATGACAAGGTTCCTTCCAATAATAGTCACAAATCGATCCCGCATTTGCTGGTCCGCCTTCTCACGGGTGGAGATGTCGTCAAGATGAGGGAAAGGTTTAATCTCAACGAAAAAGACAGGGGACCTCCGTTTGCGAACGATGTAGATAGATGTGAAATCGATAGAGCCGGGAGTTATGGGCCCCTTGTACTGAGGGACAATTTGAAAATGCTCGGTGTGAGGGAAGATATCGGTTAGAAGGGTGTTGTACGGCCCGTAGTACTCGGTTTCGTCCGTCGTAAAGCGGTCAACGAGCTCAAATTGTTCTCGAATGGAATCAACCCAGGGCATATCTGGGAGTATCAGGCGATATGTACAAGAAATGGGGAGGTCGAACGCTTACCAGAAGTGGGTTGGCTGGGCGCCAATTTGTCCAGTACAAACACGGTCACGTGGATTCACAATACACGTGTTCAATGGCTCCTTTGAATACTATTGGAATATATAGGTGCAGTGGTTGTTGATCACTAAGTAATTTAATGTGGAATGAATTATATTTGCCTCTCTCTGAGAGGGCTTTTATACTACTAGCTAAATATACTAGAAGTTTCTTGTGGTGAGTAGAATACATGCTGCGCTTCAGCATTATTCATCGGACAGGTGGGTTTGAGTTCCGGGGTCACGTGATACGGATTACCAATCCTTTCCGTGACTATTTGGCCACTATTCCCAACACTCCCCCTTGGTCGAATACTCTTCGACTCATTCCGGGTCGCGGTAAACATCGTCCATGTATTCCGTTACGTGTTCCGCTCTTTCCTGTTCCTCTCCAGTCAGTAGACCAAGTTCCGCTGTGAACTTTGCGTGAAGCGGGCAAGATAACCCTTTCGTAAATATGTCCGCTAGATTGTCTTCGGAAGGAATATACGTGACTTTGAGAATACCAGACGCGACGTGATCTCGTAGGAAATGTAGATTAATATCTATGTGCTTCGTCCGTGAGTGGAATTCCGGGTTGTGCGATATAGCAATCGCGGCCTGATTATCAGATCGTAAAATTGATGTTTCGTCCGACCGTAGGTCCAATTCCTTCAATAAGTTTCTATGCCAGATTAACTGCCTCGTGGCATGAGTAGCGGCGACATATTCCGCTTCGGCCGTTGACAATGCAATGGTGTTTTGCTTCTTCGAGCTCCAAGCCACGGCTCCCCCTGCGATCGTGAACACATATCCGCTAATGGATTTCTGGTGCGGGTTGGATCCCCAATCGACATCGACGTAATGAACGGTTTCCGTCGTAATCCGTTGGTCCTTTCCGCCGTACGTTAGTTCGTAATCCATTGTTCCCTTTAGGTAGCGGAATATCCGTTTAAGTGCTGTCCAGTGTTCCGGACTCGGGTTCCGTGTGAATTGCGCAATGGTTACAGTTGCATACATGATATCGGGTCTTGTTGCGTGTGCAGCATACAAGAGCTCTCCGACTCGTGTCACGTACTCGATCGAGGTGCGTTTCCGCTCGTTCTCGTCGGTTTCGGTTTCGTTTATTCGTAGGACCACATTCTGGTCCATCGGGGTTGATACCGGCTTGGCATCCTTCATTCCGGCCTTCACGAGGATCTTCCGGATATAGCGGCTTTGTGATAGGGTGATTTTCTGTTGTTGGCGGTCTCGTTTGATATGGATTCCGAGCAGTAACGTTGGCTTTCCGATGACCGTTACCGTGTACTTTTCCTTTAGCTGGTTGATTACCTGCTGATTCATCGCTCGGTTGTTTGCATAAGCCGTGAGGTCGTCGACCCATACGAGTACAATGGAAAAGTTTTCGCCTTCCCGATAGTAGTACGCGCAGTAGTTGGTCCATAATCTCGTATAACGACATTCCTTCATCGTGTTATCGAAATCGGTGTTCCATACGTTTCCGGCTTGCCTGAGACCATATATAGGGCGTATGAGGCGGCAAACCCGTCCGGTTCCGTCCTCAAATTCCGCCGGCTGCTTCATGTACAGCTCCTCCTTCACCCATCCGTTAAGGTATGCGCCTTTGATATCCATCTGCTGGATATCCCAGTCCTTGACTGCGGAATATGCGAGCAACGTCCTTAACGTCTTGAACCGCATCACAGGAGCGAATGTTCCGGTTTCGCTGAAATCCACTCCAGGCTTCTGTGAGAACCCCTGGGCTACTAACCGGGCCTTGTGCCTAGCGATTGCGCCCGTCTCATCGCGTTTCCGGTGGAAAACCCACTTGCTTCCGATGGCTTCCCGCCCCTCCGGTAAGTCTTCGAGTCTCCAAACGCCCATTTCCTGTAGCTGATCGAATTCCTCTTTCATTGCTACCTTCCAGTTCTCCCAATCTACGGCTTCCCTGGCTTCCTTTAAATCCCATGGGTCCTTGTCGGTGAGACTGCTATCCTGCTGCATTGCGCTCAAGAACGCATATGCTATGGTTGTTTCCACGCTGACTTTTTCCTTTTGTTTCGTTGCGGATGATTCCGTTGGTCTTCGTACATCAAGCGGTTCGCGTATCTCGCGTTGTGTCGGTTGTGCTCGCGGGTTGTTCAACTGTCGGTAGTCGCGGTTGACTCCTCGGGTTGCTCTCGGTGGGTATGTTATTTCATCCAGTCTGCGAATGGCCCTTTCCGGTGCCTTCATAGTGGGTTCCGGTGATTCCGTTGCGGGTTCCGGTGGTTCCGGAGTTTGCGAGTCGTCGGATTCACTCTGCTCCCCCTCGAATTGCAAACCCAGTAAGTCGGATACAATCCTGACTTCCTGCAATGCCCCATCCTCATGAAATGCAACATTCCGTGACGTTTTAACAGTCCGCGTTCCGGCATCGTAGTATCGGATAGCCTTCTGCGACTCCACAAATCCTACGAACTTCATCTTAGCTGATCGCGGTGCCAGCTTCGATCGTTTTTTGCCTTGATATAAGACCCAAACATCGCATCCGAACTCTCGGAAATGCGATACATCTGGCTTCTTGCCAGTCCAGGCTTCATGCGGAGTCATTCCGTCTAGAGCCTTGGTGGGGGATCAGTTTCGAATGTAGGCCGCATGTGCAACGGCTTCCGGCCAAAGGAATGCGGGCAGGTTTTTAGCGATCAACATCGTGCGGGCTAACTCCAGTAACGTGCGATTAAATCTTTCCGCCGTTCTGTGCTGCGAGGGTGAGTAAGGGGCCGTTGTTTCAATGACAATTCCCTTCTCCACTGCCCATCTCTCGACTTCCTTGTTGACGAGTTCCTTTCCGTTATTGAACCGCAAATATTTAGGGTTTCGATCGAACTTCTTCTCGATTGTGTTAACGTAAGCCTTGATGCGTTCCGTCGCCTGGCTTTTCCGTTTCATGAATAAAGTGGTTATGGTGCGTACCGCGTCGTCCGTGAATGAGATATAATATCTCGATCCTCCGATAGACTCTACGCGTGCTGGGCCCCAGACGTCGCTCAAAGTCCGCTCTCCGGTGACTTTGGATCGTCCATTGGCCTCTTTCGGAAATGGCTGGACGGCTTGCTTCGCCTGAATGCAAGCCTCACAGGTTCGGGAAGGGATACTTCCTTCGTCGATTTCTAAACCCGTGACTAACCCCTTTCTCTGCAGGGTCTCAAGTCCGCTCATTCCGATGTGTCCGTACAAGCGGTGCCATTCGTCCCAAGACATTTTCTTCGGCACGGCTACATTTGCCTTTTCCAGCGTGCGGGATTGCGCTAGGGCGTTCAAACGGTATAGTCGTCCGTCCTTCCGGCCTGTCCCAACAAGTTTATTCTCCTTCGTATAGAGCCTGCATATTCCATTGTGGAAATTAACCCATCCGCTGCTTTCATCGAACCGGCTCAGTGATAGTAGCAAGTTCCGTGACTCCGGTACATGTAGTACATCTCGTAGCTGATGCTGTACGTCCTTTCCGTCCACTGTGAAGTGTAAGATGACGGTTCCGCGACCAAGAGCTCGAGCGGCTACCTTTCCTAGTCCTTGAACGGTAGCTTCGTCCAGAGTTTTGTACGTGATGAATGCGTTTCGGGAATTGCTGATGTGACTTGTCGTTCCAGAATCCAATAACCAATCATAGTCTGAATCGTTTCCTGTATTCACTGTGTATGCTACATCCTGTAACATATTATTGACATTGTCCGCAGCCTGATTCGATCGGTTCCGTTGGTTTCCACCCTTTCCAGCGCCCTTTCCTTTCCCTTTCGGCCCTTGCCCTTCCTTTCCGCCACCTTTAGACCAGCAGTCCTTCGCCATATGTCCCTTCTTGTGGCAGTTGAAGCATTCCGTCTCGGAATCGGCCGCTTTCTGCTTTCCGTTACCCTTTCCGTCGCGCTTTCCGGTGAACCTTCCGGGCATAGCGACATTGTTAGGATCTCCGCTGCGCTCACGGCGCCTGCGGTCTTCCTCTAATAGGATCGCGACTAGTTCGTGTGACGTCAGTGACGTTCCATCCTTCTTCGAGCCTAAATATGCTGATGTATACAGGTCCCAACTTTCCGGCAAAGAGGATACAAGTATCATCACGAAATCTTCGTCGGAAACGAGGCTTCCCATCAAGTGGAGCTCCTCCTGCAGTTTCCGGAGTTTCGATATGTGCTCGATTAGGTCGAATCCTTCTTCGGCAATCGACCGGTATAGTGCTCGTCATGTCGCTAGTATTCCGAGCTTCCCCCTGGATTCCTTTACCAAGGTTAGCTGCTTCCACATCTCACTCGCTGTGTGTGCGCCAACGATATGTATCATTTCCGCATCGCCAATTGCGAGCTCAATCTGCGTCCTCGTCTTGGCGTCTCCGTCGCGCCATTTCTTCATCGCCTCGGATTCCGTTGATGTTGGATGGGAAGTGTCCGCTGGGACAGGGGCTTTCGATTCCGCATCGATGTACGTCTCTAACCCAAGATCCCGTAGCACGGCTAACATCCGTCTCTTCCATGGCATCCAATTGTTTCCCTTCAATAACTCGATCCGGTATGATCCCGATGTGTGCGTGACTTCGTCTGTCATAGTCGGCTAGTGTACGAGGTGATAATGCAATGTTCGGAGGTGCGTGATCGTGTTTCCGTTAAAGCCGTTCAGGGCTCATAACCTATTGGAATATATAGGTGCAGTGGTTGTTGATCACTAAGTAATTTAATGTGGAATGAATTATATTTGCCTCTCTCTGAGAGGGCTTTTATACTACTAGCTAAATATACTAGAAGTTTCTTGTGGTGAGTAGAATACATGCTGCGCTTCAGCATTATTCATCGGACAGGTGGGTTTGAGTTCCGGGGTCACATGATACGGATTACCAATCCTTTCCGTGACTATTCGGCCACTATTCCCAACAAATACTACCAGTCCTTTGAACACCCTAATATGATTGATTCTGTACTGATTTCTACTGCTAAGAGGTGTTCTAATTCCTTCAATGCATTATCTGAACCTATTGAGATATTGTTTTTTATTCAGAACCACTAATAAAATTAGAAACTGAACATTCACAACATAGAGAGAAATCTGATCACTCCTTTGAACACTCATGTTTTGACCATAAAACATTCAACTATTAACAGATTTCTTTGAAAATTGACATGAGAGGTCTTTAAATATATGAGCAACTTTCTGTCTACTCAGATTTTGTTCAAGATAATTTGGCTACCTGTAGCATTTGAGGCTAATTTTTGTGTTCAAAGGAGCCATTGAATACTGTACAAAGCCTGTGGAGCCAACAGCCCAAAATATGACATCAGCATATTTCCATCAAATCATGAGAATCTATGAAAATATGCTGGGAATCTGCCTGGAATGTAGCTCTTGGCACATTTCCATCAGTTTCCTCAATATGCTTTCAATCTGACCAGAATATCCTCCAAATTCAATGGGAATGTGATGTGAATTTCCTGGGGTTCCAAAGGTGGCTCACCTGCTTGCTGCTCAAAGCCCAGCTACTGCTGGGTCTCACAAGGTTCTACCAGGTTCTACCATTGATTGCAGTGCTAAAAGCCCATGCAAGCCATCCAGGTTTTAGTCAAATTTCATGATTATTGCACAAATTATCATATTGCTACTATTTCTAGATGCTTGTATACATACAAATGAGTGCAGAAGGGGTCAGAATGATAGAGAAACTGAGATATATAATAGGATCTTGAATCTAGCATTGCCCAACGACGAGACACCCAAGTTATCATCTCAAGAATTGGTATTTGTGTTTCATGTATTGGAATATATGGTGCAGTGGTTATTGAGTCAATGTTGACTGCTAAGATATTTTATGTGGAATTAATTATATTTGCCTCTCTCTGAGAGGGTTTTTATACTACTTGCTAAATCTACTAGAAGTTTCTTGTAGTGAGTAGAATAACTGCTGTGCTTCAGCATTATTCATCAGGCAGGTGTGTTTGAGTCCTGGGGTCACGTGATACAGATTACCAAGCCTTTCTGTGACTATTTGGCCACTATCCCCAACACCCCCCCTTGGTTGAATACTCTTCAACTTGTTCTGGGTCACAGTAAACATGGTTAAAGCCCTCCACAGGTATACCGTGGGTCCGATTTCCGGACACTGCACCCACACCCACTGTACCCACACCTGTTCGGATAACGGGTACCTACCGTACCCATTAGATGGTGGGTACAGCGGTAGATGGCAGGTACCGGGTACACCACGGGCACCTGGGAGCCCCATACCTCGCATGGGCCAGACACATGTCAAGTGATGTTGTTGTCACCCTCACGAGGTAGATGGGGGGTCTCCAGTGGGCTGCGCGCTGGGGGTAACCTCATTTGCGAGGGGTGTCACCCTCACAAGGTAGAGGGGGGTTTCCAGTGGGCTTCCAGTGAGCTTCTAGTGGGCTGCGCGCTTGGGGGTAACCTTGTTCGCGAGGGGCACTGCGGCTGCTGTCGTGGCCATTGCTGCTGCAGCTGCCATTGCCGTTGCTGTTGCTGTTGCCACTGCTGCTGCTGCCACCATTGCTGCCGGCATTGGACACATGGAAATGGGAGCGCAGGCTACACCCATGCTCCCATTATCCTCCTTGGTGCTGAATACATTGCGAACGATGTCCATGTGTCAGCTCATGTTCATGAGGTTGCTTGAGTGAGCCACCGTGCCATGTGGTTTGTGAGGTCCTTCCATGTTCGCAAGGTATGGTGGCAGCAGGGGGGTAGTGTCACGACTAGTGAGCATTTCTGGTCGGATCTTGATCAAACGGTTGCACAGTTGTAGCGAGGGATTACATTCTAGGGTTTCGTACGTGAATGTTATGACCGTGAGGTTCCAGTGTTAGACACGAGGCTCAGGGTTATAGTTCAGAGGATGTGATGATATGAAGTTTGTGGATTCTTGGTATTGCTACTAGGAGGAATACAAGAGGTCAAAGTTAGGAAAACTACGCGCTCTCCACTTGACGTCTTTTATACCTTTCGCCCCCTCCCGCAGCTCCTGTGAGTTGTATGAGCGACGACTCACTCTTAGTTGTTCTATGAGTGGATGCGTCAGCTCTGCTGCAGCGTCTTGTATTCATCATCGCCGGAGTCGTGATATCGGCATGATCCATGGTCGTGTGGTCTTGGCTCAAAGCGTCGTAAGTGGGCCTGCGCAAGGACGCGTCACTGTTGTCATTGCCATGTGACGTGTTGTTGCTGTGGATCGCAGGAGGTCGGAATGCTTCGAATGTCGATAAGGGGATCTCGGGGTCGATCATGCCATGGATTCGTCGTACTCCTCGGATTATCGTTGCGAGGAGGAACGCGTATACGATAACGGCGGCGATAATGACAGCGGCGATTGCCGGTGTCATGGCTGGTTTCTGGATGGGCGTGGGTGGTGATAATGGGGGTGGAATGTCTATTGTCTTTGTGTGAATGATGGAAGGAGTAATGCCGTTTTGATGGGAAGTGGGGTTTGAACGTTAAGTCACGTGTTGGTTCTGCCGGCAGTTGCCGGTGAGTTGTTCTTGGTGATAGGGTCTTCTTGGTCACGTATAAAGCTTGGTCATTTCTGCATGCTGGTCCTGCAGAAATGTGATGTGTATCCACCCTTATCACCAAGTCACTTTCTTCAAAGCCTCTTCGCTCTTCGCCCCCTCTCCCATTGTTAAAGTTAATTGTTATACATTCCACCACCTCATTCAGCTCTCAGCTGCTGATTGGGATCTCTATTGGGCTTTGGGTCGGTGTTTCACTTGCGGGAAGGCGAGGCATCGCATGGAGTGTTGCCCGCTGGTTAAGGTACACAAGGTCCTTTTGTGCCAGTTACTGGCCGACCCGTACCGTGAGTGTTTTGACTGGTGGATCGTATAAGGTCTTCTAACTGAGTCTTGGTTCTAGAACTGGATGATGCGTTGGAGAGGTACCGAGGTACCTCTCCGGGGGCTCACGCAGGACTCAAGGTGGAAGTCGACTGGATAGGATAGGAATGGGCTGACTACTACATCGGGAAGGCTACTAACTAGGTCAACCATGGGAGCCTGGTCACGTGACTGGCAGGTCCCACTACTCCAGCGTGGAGGTCAGAGGAATCATCCCCTGAGATACCGCCGCTAGTCCCAGTGAGCTGGGGTTCGTCATCTGAGGATCTGAGAGGTCCTTCCCCAGAGCCGGTCGGTGATCTGGCTTATCGTGAGTCCGGTCCCCCACTGCCATTCGGGGTCGCATCGAGATTTATGATAGTTTGTCACGCAGTGATCAAGAAGTCTTTGGAAAGGGAGGTAGAGCGGTTCCTGGACAATGTACATGTCCAGTTGCAAGCGTCAGGGTCATCGGCCTCCGAGGCTATTATCGTAGAGTAGCATAGCTACTCTTGTTTGTATTTGTATTTGGTCTGATGCCCCTTCCAGGGGCTTGTAAATGTAGAAGTCTTCCCCGCTCTGCAGGGTGTGTGAGTTGTAAGGGTCTGTCTAGCGATCTGTCGAAGATCGTCATGACAATAAGTGGTATTGAGGAAAAATGTATGGGGGTGACGTATTTTCATGACAGTTAGCGGGTGTCAATGGGGCTGGGTTTAGGGTATGTACCTGGGGCTGGTAGGTGGGCGCACCACCCTCCCGGCCTTGTTCTGCTGAGCCTGGTCCAAGTTGTTCGTTCGTTGTTGTTGTTGTTCATTGTTGTTGTTGTTGTTGTTGTTGTTGTTGTTGTTGTTGTTGTTCATTTTGGAGTTGGTTTGTATACAAAATATATAGGAAATAAAATCAAACAAAATAGTAATAGTAAAATAAAAGAAAACTAAATACTTACTGGGTCTTGAGAGTGGTCCAACCCGCATAACTGCATAACTGCATAACCGCAGCCACCCACAGCCACCCATGGTATGCGGTGAAGGGTGCTGTTTGGGCACGGTGTCCAAATCAGGACACTGTACCTGAACCTGCATTACCCTTTTGGGAATAACCGCGGGTTTACCCCTACCCGTGTATGGCCTTAAACATGGTCCATGTATTCCATTATGAGTTCCACTCTTTCCAGTTCCTCTATGGTCAATAGACCAAGTTTGGTCATGAACTTTGTGTGAAGTGGGCAAGGTAACCTTTTTGTAAATATGTCTACTAAGTTTTCTTCAGAGGGAATAAATGTGACTTTAATGATACCAGAGGTGTGGACTATACGAGCACCCAGAGTTCCCTCAGGTGGTTCCAAAAAGGCCAGAATCATGGCTGTTTGTGAGAAATAAATCAAAAAGTTTTGGAGCCCAATGAGCCAAAAATGTGCTAAATGTGGTGCTGCACACACAAATGTAAACAGCTGTAATCTGTCTCAGTTATCTTAATTTTAGTTTTAAGGCAGCATAAGGCAGACCAAGAAATGGGATTGACTTATTCCTTTTTATTTAAGTCTTAATTTGTAGAATACATCAGCAAAACAGCTGTGTTGGTATAGAATGATGTAGACACCTGTCAAAGCCATAGATGCACATAGACTCTTATAGACCACCCAAATTTATACAGCATTGTTGTTATAGATCGCTTCTGCAGCAGGCTCTGGCAACAATCAACTTAACAGGGGGGCGGTTTCCAGAGGGGAGAACAGCAGTTTCATTGTTAGGTAACACTGCTACAAGGGGGGGGTTCGTG
Organism: Hygrocybe punicea; assembly: GCA_963556145.1. NCBI lineage: Eukaryota > Fungi > Basidiomycota > Agaricomycetes > Agaricales > Hygrophoraceae > Hygrocybe > Hygrocybe punicea. The sequence continues at coordinate 9,290,700 of OY744461.1, read as the reverse complement.
GTCTAAAGTCATTGCAAGCTGTGGGGGTTACCCAAGAAAAGGGGGTCTGCCCCAAGAACCAGACTAAACGTAAGAAGAAGAAGTCCGAACCAACAACAAGAACAGTATATATAGTGACTGGTCTTGAGGGGAGGTAAATGGGAATACAACCATGAAGCTACAACATGTCCAACTACACCATGTGTTCACCATGAGGCACACATGAGGCGTCATCATGTCGATGTTCTCATGATCCAACTGGAGGCCCGGGTGTCATTGAGGATAGAAGAGGTCCGGATGACTCGGATGATTTGTCATTGGATCATGTGACAAGCGGAATTGCCAATTCAGGGTCTACACTTGCTGTAATGGGCAAGTGCGCAGTCTGGCAAGTCCATTGCATGGTCAGGTCGAAGAGGGTATTGTCCAGTGTGGGATTGGTGATGAGAATGTCTTGAGGTGGTGTGGATGTAGTGGCAAGGTCGGCATGAAAGAAAACAAAGGAATGTGCGGAAGGAAAACCAACTAGGATGGTGGGCTAGTTGAGGTCAGACATGTGAACAGCATAAGCTGTACCAGATGATGATGTCTGTGTCAATGACTAGGCTACTGCACGGATACTCCGTGGATACATCTGAGGCTATCCGTATCCGTATCCGTCAATATCCATACCTGAGCCACGGATACGGAGACGGATACGGATATCGTCGCGGATACCGACGGATCGGTTGGTAATTTACCTCGCGTTCGCCACGCCAACGTCAATTGACATTGCGGCGTGCTCGCGCAAGGTAAAACCAGCCTGTACCCGTGGTAACTGCCCCCGTCCCGGTGACGGGTGCCAAACTGCACCCATTGACGGCAGGTGCCAACGGTTCCCATGCAAGACACCTCGCGAACGCCGTGCGCGCGTCAATTGACGCGGATGTGCGTGTTCGCAAGGTGGTCATGTTCGTGGATGAGCCGTGATGAGCGCGGCTGGGGCATGTTCGCGAGGTGAGACTGTTTTCACGAGATTGGAAGGGGCCGGGGATTTTCCATGGGCATCCGCATGTCAATTGACGCGGCCGGGGCGTGTTCGCGAGGTGGGACTGTTTTCGCGAGGTTGGAAGGGGCTGGGGACTTCCCTTGGGCATCCACACATCAATTGACGCGGCTGGGGCGTGTTCGCGAGGTGGGACTGTGTCCGTCTTCATCGTCGCCTTGTCCATTCCCCTCGTTAGCTGATGTCGTTGGGACTGGATTTGGGGGGACGTACCTGGGCCAGTAGGTGGGCGCACCACCCTCCCAGCTTTCCTTTCCGTCGTTGTTGTCGCCGTCGCGACTTGGGTGGTCTGTTTTTCACGTGCGGTTGTTGTTGTTGTTGTTGTTGTTGTTGTTGTTGTTCATGGGTTGTCTTGTTGTCGTTGTTGTCGTATTTGCGCTTGTCACGGTGTTAGAAACTATCAGAACTTAGCTAAAGTAAGTGACATAACATCACGGGGTACCGTGACATTCCCAAATAGGGACCCGCGGGTACGGATCCACGGATTGGCGGATACCAAAAATGGTATCCGTACTCGTATCCGCGGCGATCCGTTTCCGCAATCCGCGTTGATCCGCCAAATCCGTGCATATGCCTATCAATGACATATCGAGAAGCGATGTCTTGTCCTGTTTGTGGAACAAGAAGGTCCACTTGATGTCGGTATTCATCCAAGAAAGGGTATCATTGTAAATGAGTGTGGGAGGTATCAAGGTTATGGATAAAAAAGGATAAAAGAATGTGGGTCCAGGTGTTGAGTCATGGTACAGGTGACAAGCTGTGGGAACAAGTCGTCGGGTACTGCATTGAAGCGATGTCATGCGAACAATATATGATAGGGGTTGGTTCACTGTTTGGGAAGTCGTATGGTCTGTGGTTGAAGTGCAAAAGAGTATGCTCCGGTGATGGTCAGATTAGAGAGAACAGTGAAATGTCTTGTGATCGGGGATTGTTCAGAGTTCACATGCAGGTGAGGAATGTCGTCGGATCATCAGGGAGGATAATGGTAGGCACAGGGCATGAATATGGAAACCAAATATCTGAGAATGGCAATTGTCAATTACGTGTCGGTATACTGTCAAGGTGGATGTTGGTTTCATCAATGAAGGAAGGTTGCCTTTTCCAGAGGCAAATCATGATGATGTAGAAACCGATCAGGAAGGTGATCACTATGGCACCAATGAACATCACAGTTATGAACTGTTGGGTGAGGATAGCCATTGTAAGTCAGTTTGGGAAGACAGTATGTTGTACAGCAAAGACAATGGAAATGACGTCCGTTAGCAAGGCAACTATTCAGGTACAGCAAGGTATTGTGGGGATGTGTCCATGGTCGGTCTGGATTGTTCTAGAAGAAAGGATAAAAAGAGAACAAGAACAAGAATAAACAACAATGTCCAAAAGAAGACAAAAGGCAAAGGGGAACAAAAAAGGAAGGTGTGGTAAAGTGGAATCGTAATGGTGGGTAACGGAGGCGGAATCGGAGTTGCGGAGTTGTAAAATGTAACAATTGTATAGATCTGGATAGAATGCCTGTCACTCTATGTAGCAGAAGACAGGCAACCTCTCCTTCTACACAGGTACTTTGGTGGTTTTGCAGTGCTGCCCAGTGCTACCCACAGTCACTAGATATTTTGTACTACACTACGTGCAAAAAGGCATTTTGTACTACACTATGTGCAAAAAGGCATTTTGTCACCATACAAATACTTAGATAATATGATTCCAAAATCTATATTTGGACATGCCTGACAGGAGTTTCCAAATATGCAAATAAAGTAAAAAATTCATTATAGATTTTGAGGAGAACAAAATACATTGTGAAAACAATAAAGAATATTGAATGTGGATTTGTATGTGGGTAAGCCTTTTTGTGTGCTCTAAATTGTATATCAAATGCCAAATTTGGTAGAAACAAAAAGATTAACTTTGAAGCTCTTCGAAATACAAAAGGCTGGGTTACCATACGGAGTAACTCCGGTACTCCATAAGGCTGGGTTACCATATGGAGTAACTCCGGTACTCCATAAGGCAACTCCGGTGTAGAGGGTCGACATCCCTCTGAGTCCGTATCCTCGATATATCACGAATCCGGACGAACCCGATGCCTCTATCCAACTTGCATTCGAACCCGACGTAACCCAACACAACCCGACGTGACGTGACGTGACGTGACCCGACGTGACCGACATAACCCAACGTATGCCGCTTCGTCACAGCCGCTCTCAGACCAAATCCGGCAGCCTCAAACGCCTCGGAGTTCCAATTCCAGGAGATGGATCTCTTCGGACTCAATCCCCGACTTCGGATTTACTTTATTTATGCATCCCATCGTCCTTTCGGAGATATGTAGGACTTTCTAGATCTTTTCCTTGCATATTCGTTTTCCCCTCCATTTCCTGTCTTCGTTGCTTTGCAACCCCCCTTTCCACTTCCCCATTCCAGTGTTTCTTTGTAGTTTCTATCGGCCGAAGTAGACATGTCCGAAAGTAGCTACACACTCATGTACTATAAAAACGGTCCCCGACGACCGTACAAAATAAGATACCATTAGTCCCCGTTTCTCTTTAGTCAGAATCACTTTTTAATCCCTTCAAATGCTCGTCCACGTAGATCCTTAGCTTTTTATAGTTCACTTCATCATCTTTATCGTTGTTTCCGTATATTCGTTCATCGTTTCCGACCCGACCCGACCCGACCCGCCGTACCCGACATCGTCGGCATCGTCGGGTTCTTTACTATTTGTCCGTTTTCACTCCGTTCATCGCCGGCTTCGTCGTTATTAGTCCAGTTTTATGCGGCGGCTTTACTTTTACTAACATTCCCTTCTTTTTACTTCTATTCCCGACACTGATTTATCCAGTCACTTCTATGCTGACACCCACAGGTTAGGATCTTTATATTATTTCTTTATATAGTTCCGAAGCCACCAAGAACCCGCATCTACACCGGTACTCCATATGGTAACCCAGCCTTTTGTATTTTGTATAGCTTCAAAGTTAATCTTTTTGTTTCTACCAAATTTGGCATTTGATATACAATTTAGAGCACACAAAAAGGCTTACCCACATACAAATCCACATTCAATATTCATTTATTGTTTTCACAATGTATTTTGTTCTCCTCAAAATCTATAATGTATTTTTTACTTTATTTGCATATTTGGAAACTCATGTCGGGCATGTCCAAATATAGATTTTGGAATCATATTATTTAAGTATTTGTACAGTGACAAAATGCTTTTTTGCACGTAGTGCTATATAGCCAACTAAGTAAATCTTGTCAACTTGGTGAAATTCTTCTCAAGTCCAGCATTTGTCCATGTTTGGTACAGTTCATTTTCCTCCTCCTACTATTGTTCTCTCTAGCCAGCAGCATGAGCAGGCCAGACACATTGCAACAGTGATGAAAATGGATAGGATGACAAAGAACCACCCGATGCCTGCCAACATGCCCAGGAAAACCAGCACACGTTGTTGATGATTGTACCTCCTATACCATGCCCCATGGATTACCTGCTTGCCAAGGATTACCCACAACACCCTGACCTATACCAGGGTGTCCCCGCAAAGAGAACACAACAGCTGTGTATAGCCTGCTGGTGTTGGCAGGCCAATGCTTCCCAGCAACACAGGGCATGCAACACATGGTTTTCTTTTTAGTTTTTACTTACACATGTTGTTTCACAGTGCCAGCCAATGCCATGCATCCAAATTCCCACCAGCCCATGCTGGCTCAATGTCGTGCAGCGCAATGACCAAGATGGGCCCTGACAATGAAGGACAACGGTGCAAGTTGATGAGAGTTGCACTAGTGCTTCACCCATGCTACTGTGAGTTTTTTTACATTCATATAATATCATCTACTGACTACTGGCATGTCCTGCTACCCTTGCCAGCCAGCACCAAGGAGGCAAACAATGGAACCACAACTGTAACCACAAGGACAGGAATGGAGATGAGGAAGACAGGGATCACAAAGATGATGGGAACGATGAAGATGGTGAACACGACAGGGACAGGAATGGCATGGGACAACCATGGTGAAGATGACAGATGGAGATGACAATGATGACAAATGATGACGATGACGGTGGCAGAGATCAACAAGATGGAAATGATGATGGGAGAGTTTTTTTATTCATTATTATATACTAACTACTGGTGCACACCACTGCCCTTGCCCTCACCCTCACATAAGCTAGTGGCGAGGAGGCAGATGATGGGACAGCAACAGTGGTGTGGCACACAACCCAAGTAAGGTAGGCAATGGCCCAACACCAACCCCAACAACAACCTCCTGCATCCACATCAACCCGAGGTTGGCATCCACAACACCAATAGTGTACATTTTTCAACTCTGCAACTCCGATTCCAACTCCGGTACCCTCCATGACAATTCTGCTTTGCCTCACCTTCCTTTTTTATCCCTGTTTACCTTTTGTCTTCTGTTGTTTATTCTTGTTCTTGTTCTGTTTTCATCCTTTCTTCTAGAATGATCCAGACCGACCACGGACACATAGTGTTTTAAGGTCCAGTCCATAGGACCGGAAAAAAACCGGAACTGGACTGGACCCAACCGCTGGACAACCGGACCGCCGGTTGCGGTTGCACCGATTCGGGTCGTTGCCGGTTGTGGTTGCCCAATTTGGGCAGCGCTTATGCAACCGAGTTGCAACCGGCTGCAATTGGTTACAACCGGAACCGGTCAGAGCAACCACGACGTGTGCAGGGGCCTCAAAGGTAAGTATTTAATTCCTTTATTTGACCATTACTAATATAATTTGTCTTCACAAACCAAAAATGAACAAGCAAAACGAACAACAACAACAAATGACTCGGACGACAACAACGACACCAAGGACGCAGACAGTGACGAGAATGATGGAACAAGGCCGGGAGGGTGGTGCACCCGCCAAACGGCCCAGGTACGTGCCCCCAGCCCAGCCTCATCGACGTCGGCTGACCACAACCACACCTTGGGAATATGCGTTGACGCGTGTTCCCAAGGTCTACAGCAAACAGGGACCCATGGAAAAACCCCAGCCCCATCCCAACCTCACGAAAACGGATGGGGCGTGTCAATTGACATGCTCCCGTTGTTCGCGAGGTAGCACATGCAGACACCCACGGAATCTCCCCGGCCCCATCTCAACCTCGCGAAAACAGATGGGGCGTGTCAATTGACAGGCCCCCGTTGTTCGCGAGGTAGCATGCGCGGACACCCATGGAATCTCCCCGGCCCCATCCAACCTCGCGAAAACGGACGGTGTCATGACCCCAAGTGTTTTTGGGTGTAATGTCATGGGTTTACCATCGGACCACGGACTTAGATATTTAAGTGCAACACTATGGATGCACACCTACACTCATTAGTACCCATTCTATGCCTTTCCACATTACGCATGCTAGTGAACAGACACAAATAGCATATATGCTTACCTTTATATCATTTATTATGGCTTCACTAGTAATGCCCAGACCTAGCCGTTTATGTATGGTGCACAGAGGCACATCCCCCACTCATTAGTATTTATTATATATTTCTCTGTATTGCGCGTGCAAGGAGACAAGCCCAACTAGCATTGTTACCTATATTAGCAATAATGGATTGATTACAAATCTTGTTTACTTGTATTGATCAAAAGCGGCTCAGCTAGATAATGGGAAATGATTAGATAAGATGTGAACAAGAGGATGATAAGATAATGATAAGATAGGATGCATCAGAGAGTGATTGTGATATTCTGCTTACATAAAGACAATGGTCTATTGTTCTGAGCAGTCTATTGTTCTAAACAGTCCAAATGGAGATAGAGCCCATTGTTCACAGCCTCTTTGATGCCATCCATTGTTCTCATGACTCAGTCCTATTGTTCTCACTTTCCCATTGTTCTCAGTCCCCCATTGTTCTCCAACAGTATAAATAGGGCCCCCAAATTCCAGTAGTCAGTAGGATTTCCCCCCTCACCACTCAGTAGTCACTCTCAGTTGGGTTCACACAGTGTGATCCCTCATTCTCTTAGTACTAGTAGTTACTCATTGTAGTAGCTAGTGCTTGCAATCCAGTCTAGTTCACTCTTATTCTATCATTCCCTGAGTTCCCCTTGTCATCAAGGAGAATTCACCCAGTTCACTCAGTTCAATCAATTCATTAGTCAGCATTAGTCAGCTAGATACATTTCTAAGGTTAAGGTTTCATCCTAAATAGATACACTTCTAAGGTTAAGGTTTCATCCTAAACAAAAAACAGAGTATTCAAAAGGTATTAAAGATATCCCTGAACTAGTAGCCAATGTGCGTTTGAAGCTTCGGATTTAAGTCAGATATTATAATACCCAGAGATACTCTTGATTGAATAGGCCCTGTAGCCAAAACTGTCCATATTCAACTGGTGAATATTGTTATCAGTATTCATTAGTTCATATTTTTATATTCTAGTAGTGAATATTAGTATTTTCAGTACATCACACACCCAATTGCTATTCATACCTACTCAAAGTCTCAATTCTTAATTGAAGAGACCTCACTATTACATTCTATTGATTCATATAGTACATATACCCACAAACCCCTTCCTGATAGGTTATTTAGATATTAAAAACCCACGAACAACAAGAAGATACCTGAACAAAGTCAACTCCGGTAATTCTTGGTGAAACAAACATTCACATAACAAAATTGGAGCCCACCGCGAGGATTTTAAATTTAAATAACCCAAGCATTTCTATACCTCTAATACACAATGTCCACAAGCACCAGTGCTCGTACCCCAGACATGATGCCCCTACTAGGGCAGAAGTCTGCCCCAGCTAAATTCAAAGGAAGCTATGAAGAAGTCAAGAGATTCTTAAGGCATTACAATCAAATGTGCAAATCCTATGCTGTTTCTGATAAAGAGAAATGTGAAAGGATTGTAGATTACTGCTCCACCAAAGTAGTCAAGCTCATTGAAGCCCTGGAGAGTTACATATCCCAGGACTGGAATACTCTTGAGAAAGATATTACTCGCTACTTTGATGCTGCCCTAAAGGAAACAAGATACATTGTTAGAGATCTCATGACCCTTGCACGCATTTGGAAACTTAAGCAGATCAGAACTCTCACCAAATGGAAGCAATATGAACGCAGGTTCATTACTATTGCAGGATGGTTAGAGAGCAAGAAGAAGATCTCTGCAGATGAAAAGGCTGCATACTTCTGGCATGGAATCAACAAGAACCTCAGACATATCATTGAGACACGTCTCAACACTGGATCAACACCTTTAGATGTCACATCTCCATTCCCTATGAAAGATGTCATTAAGGTTGCAGAAACTCTATTTGAAAGGAATAGGTTTGACATGAATCTAGCAGATTCAGATTCAGATATACCAGGAAGACTAGACAACTCTGTTTCAGAAGACTCTGATACAGATGATTCATCAGAGTATGATACAGATAGTGACTATGAAGCCTGCATCAAGAGAAAGAAAGCTAGCAAGAAGAAGAAGGCATTCAAATCCAAGGCATATGATTCAGATGATGAACTATTTAAGAAGACAGTAAGGAAAGAAACTGAGAAGAAAGATAATGGCAGGAAGGGGATAGACAGGAAGTCTACCTCCACATCATCATCACACCAGAATGAAGTAGAGTCTTTAATCAAGCAAATGGGAAAGCTTTCTTTGGATGATATTAAGTATGGACTAGCATACTATAGAGCCTTGAAGCTAGATCCAGACATTGCTCACTGTATTAGCCCACCTGAGTTGAAACAACCTCAGCAAAAGCAAGCACAGTCACAGCAAACACAAAGACCTCCCTTCAAAATCTCAGCTGCCAATAGTGTTGGCCTTCCACCAAACCCTTCTACTAGTTCGTTTACCCCTACCAATTCGTTTACTCCTTCCAATGAACAAAGAGGACCCATGACCTGCTATGGTTGTGGAGGACAAGGACATGGAATGCAAACATGTTTCCAAATAAATGAATTACTCAAGACAGGCAAGATAACCAAGGATGGTCTTGGAAGGATTGTTTATCCAGATGGCTCAATAATTCGCAGAAATATGGGTGAGACATTTGTACAAGCAATTGATAGACATGTAGCTGAAAAGGCCAGCAATGTCCAGTCACACTTCTATGTATTACAAGATCAATTCTCTGATTACTATCAATCTGATGCTGAAGAAGATTTTGAAGCATATACTATACCTACAATCAAGGAAGAAGAAATACAAATCCTGCCTGCAGTCAGAGGACCACAGAAAATTGGTGCAGCAAGGAAGGAAGTATTAGATGGAGTATATCCTCCCACAGGTATTAAGGCCAAAGGAAAAGAGAATATAAGGCCTAATACAGTACTGCCACCCATTCCTAAAGGCCCAGTCAAACCCGGCCCTCTTTCAGCACAGAAGCAAGCTCAAGCACATGTACCCGCACCATTACCTTTTGCTCTCAAGAAGACAAACCCATTCCATCCTACAGAAGATCTGCATACAAAACAACCTGTTCCAATGGATATAAGAGCCCCAATACATATTCCTTCAGACACAGATTCAGATGTGGAGATGATAGATCCTTCTCCAACAAAGCCAGCCAAGACTCATATACAAGGACACAAGGCAAACATAGATAAGAACAAGATCATGGCTGAAAGACATAATGCCATAACTCGTCCAAAGCCCACTCCCAGACAATCTGAAATTTCAGTCAATATTGGAGAAACTCAAGTTGTCAATCAAATCCTTGACACACCAGTTACCCTGCGCGTTCGTGAAGTATTAGCTTCTTCCAAGGAATTATCTGAGCAATTAACAGACATGATCAAGAGAAAGAATGCAAAGGTATCTGCCATTGCAAGCTCATTCATAACCAAGGATCGTGGAGTGTTAATCAGGCTTCAGATGGAATGTGATAGAAGACCTATTGAAGCCATCATTGACACTGGATCCCAGTTAAATGTGATTAGTAAAAAAGTCTGGAAAGAAATTATCCAAAGACCTATGGATGTAGGAAAAATTCTCACAATGAATGATGCTAATGGAGGTGAAGGAACATTAAAAGGATTGGTCTCAGAAGTTCCATTGACTTGTGGTGGTGTCCTTACCTATGCCAATCTTTACATAGGAGAGACAGTGCCATTTGATTTATTACTTGGAAGACCATGGCAAAGAGGCAACTATGTTTCTATTGATGAAAGAATAGATGGTACATATTTAGTATTCAAGAATCCTGAAGATTTGACAAACAGATTTGAACTAATGGTCACACCAAGCCATTCTCAAGTTAATCACATCAGAGGAGCTACTACTGCCCATGCCTCAACATCCTATTTATGCACTTTACCTATGGAACTTGAAGAAACCACTACAATTCCTTTAACTAAGTCTTATGAACAAAATAAGGCATTAGTCCGCTATAATCCGCAATTTCAAACTCCGCTTAAACCGAATTATTTTACCGAAATGATTACATGCTTACAGGATAAGCCTTATTTGGATAAGGATAAGTCTGAAGTAAAAGGAGATAAAAGTATCTCATGCTTCAATATCCCCAAAAATGCATATGATGGCTCGAAACTTTTTGCATTGTCCATAGCCCATTGTGATGACATGAACAATGAAGAATCTGAATTTTCTAAAAGGAGAAAGATAAGAAATGGATTTTCACACCAGGGAAATTTAGATAGGAATTGCTATAAAAACTCTGAAGAAATGGGAGAGACAGTAGCCATGTCTGCTGCACAAACCCCCCAGATCCCACCTTTTATGATCAATAACCACCCTCTTCCTCTCCCTGTAGAAGGGATCCACTCCAATGGTCATCCAGATGCTGGCCGACTTATCACTTCCTTTTTGGGAAATTCCCTTGATTACCAATCTCCCCATTTAAGTAAATTTTTGATTGCTGCCACTGTAGGATATAGGCTTTCTCCGGGGATTGATTCCCTTGGTGTTCCTTTTGAGCACGGAATTTTATTAAATGCTTCTCTAGCTACAATAAATTCTCCAAGTGTCCCCCCCTCTTTAAGGATGGGACATTTAGTTTTTCAATTTTACCCATTTGCTAACCCTTCTACTGAGGAGAACTTTTCTCCTCCCCCTGTCCCTCCTCCTTACATAGAGGACTTTTATTCTTTCCCAGTGACCACTCGTGACCCTCGCACGCGCCCCGGCGACATTATTCCGCCCTTAGAACCGCCCCGTAACCCCATTAACTTACCGGTCACGCGGATTCCCACGGTTGGCTCTTCTGTCCCCACTATCACGCTCACTGGCGAGGACGACCGCGAATCGTTGTTGACCAACGACGAGGCGCGCGGTTGGAGCCCAATCGAAGGCTGGGAATGGGACTACGAGGTGGGAAAGATCCCGCTTCATCTGTTCACTGACAAACGACTTCCACTACAGTACACGGAGCGTGGCCGTAGACGCCCCTCCCTGACTACTACCATGCCTCCGGAAAATACTTCGACCCTCGCAGATGGTACCACGGACCTTTCCGCGACCACGGACAGCAATTTCTTTCATTTCCGGGGATCCGAAGTCCACTCAACGGCCCCCACCAATGACATTCACCATTCCGCCCTCGACATCAGCCGCGACCTGTTCGAACATACAGATCGTGACGGATACGAGGCAGGTGATGAAGGGGAAGTAGAATGGCCAGGTTGCACGGTGTGTACTAGGCACCCCGCTCACGAAAAATGCCCGGATTTTACCTCACTCACGAAAAAGCCTTCTTTTGACGATTATACGGCCCCGGCGGCCACCGTTCAGCTCGCAATACGCACGGAACCCATGAACGGCCACAACGCCATCCCTGATAGTGACCTCCTCGACGTTATTATCCCCACTTCTCCGCGCGCGCCGTTAGTTGCATCCCTCCTCGAATCCACTAACTATATACCGGCAAATCATGAACGTAGCGCCCCGGCGGCGCTCGTTTATGACCACGGACTCCCACCTGGTCTCAATATGCCGCTTGATGCCCATTTACGCGACACTTCGCCCGGTCTCATCAATCACTACCCCACTTCCGCGAAAACCCCCGAATTTGTTTTCCCTGCTGATGACGACTGGGACTGGCCCGTCGGCCAGGTCAGATATATCAACCCCGTCGTGCTCGAACCGCCCCGCATGCTTTACAACCACGCAGAGGTAAATTACGCATTTCCACCCCCTCCTCATGCCGAATTGGGACGCGAGCCGATTTCCCAGCCCCCCAGCGATCCGGACCTCTTATCAGACGTCTCCAACCATGCCACCCCTGGTTCCGATGTAGGAAACATTTGGTTCCCTGCTACTTCTTATTTGCCTACTCCCCCTTTTACCCCCTTTAATAGTAGTGAAAATTTTGTACCTTTAGTCTCTAGCTCCCCTTCTATGTCTTTTGATGATCTATATGGTGATTTAGAATGTTCTCCTAAGTCTCCTATCTTTGAGGAAATTTTGCCAGATTTAAATAATAATAGTGATAATTATTTATATTCTTCAAATAAATACATAGATATTAAAAATACTTCTATGTCTGTAGATTCTCAATCATCTTCTTCTGTTTATTCTGGGAGTGACTCTGAAAATAAGGCTGTCAAGATCCTAAGCCCCAAACCAGATCCACTCACCATCATTATTCCTCATACCACTTCCATAAATTCATCTCTACTTCAGCCTTATCAGGAACCTGGATCTAGGACTAGACCTATCAGTGTGTCCTCTTCTGAGGACATTAATTCATCTTCTGATGAATCCATGGACACAGACTCAGATGAAGAATTAGAATGGTTCGCTTGGACTAGGTCTGATTCCCCAGATTCAGAAGCAATAACAGAATTTAATTCAGACCTCAGTCAGGCCATTGAAGAAGCCCAGCAGCCGCTCGATTCCCCTCCAGGCTTGATATCGCTTTCGCCTACACCACCCCCACTTGAAGATATACCTTTGTTACAATTGCCACCTGTCTCAGACAATACTTGGTCCTTGCCAGAGGGTGAGGAAATCAATACCCCCTCTGATGAATATGCCAGACTTCCATTTGATCGTGCCAATGCCTTAAATGCAGGAGAACGCATTTCGCCCTTATTTCCCTCCAAGGATCCCAGATCCCCATTTAGTGTCAGATCAGGCCCATTATATCCAGAATCCAATCTACTCACTCAGCTTCGCATGGAAGCACCTCCTATTCGCCCTCAATCACCCATTCAAGTGTATTCCTTCACCATCTCCAATGCTGGCTCCTCTCATCAGGACTTAGCTGCTGCAAGAATCTTAACAGCTGAGCCAGACCACATGTCTACATTTGATGTTCACATCAGTTTCCTCAAAGCTATTAGAGGATCCTTGGTTGAAGGCATTCGCAGAATTGGATTCAAGCTAGCCACCCCTGACTGGAGGGCCCTCATCAATGAAAGGCCTTCAAATGACCCCGTCCGCTATTATTTCAACCACAAGTGTTTACTATTTCGGTTTCTGGAAGAAGGAGTTTCTGAAGGACTACCTGAACCTGCAACAGAGTATTTTAGGCCCCTTCACTTCACAGAGTCAAACCCTCTCCTTGAAGAAGAAGAAATCACCTTCCTCAAAAATTCCTCTATCATCTTTCGCTCCAATCGCCGCATGTTACTCTCTGATGCTATCAATGCAGTCTTGGATATGCGCTTTCGCCGCCCTGAAGCAGTGGCAGATTTGCTTAAGGAAGGATATTTTGATCCTCCCAAATATCTCAAGTCCACAATTACTTAGTGATTTGTTTACTCTTGCAACAATATTTTTGCCCCTATGTCAAACCTCTCTTCTTTATATCTGTCTGTACTACATTTTATTACTTGATGTGATAGTGTACAAGTTTATATTTTCAAAGACTATTCAGGATTTGACATCCTTAGTCAGCCCTAGTATACCTGTGTACAAACAAACTGAACTGACAAATATAACTTCTGTCAGACTGTATGAAGAGGACCCTCAAAATTCTAAGCATGAAGATAAGCCACTAGAACAATTCAGTGTATACTATGAGACTATTAAGGATAGCCAAGAAACAACTATGCCTATTTTAGTCTACCCAGAAGATGAAGACAATCAAGATTACAATCTTAATGAAGTACCAAATAAGCAAGAAAGTGCCTCAGAAGAAGCAGACTATTACTACATTATAGGAGAAGGAACCTTAATATGTGAAGAAGGAGACATTCTCATATTCCCTTGTGAAGAAACAGATAGTCAAGGATATCCATTAACACTTACAGCTTACAAAAGAGTGGACAAGAAAATAAATCCTGTCCCTGGAACCTTTCCAGAAGATGCACGTGTTACAAGGAAATTTCCCTATGACCCTCTTTCCACATTACCACCACTTCCTATGATACCACCAGACTTCATACCTACAGAGAAGCTTACATCTGAACGTCTGAAGATACTCAAGATAAACAATGATGGATTTCTTTGGCCAGAAGAAGAAAAATTATTTACTCACCTCTTGTCACTTAACCAAGATGCTATTGGCTTTGAAGATACTGAAAGAGGCACACTTAAGGAATCTTACTTTTCACCATACATCATCCCTACTGTCCCACATGTACCCTGGGCATTTCGAAATATTCCTATACCACCAGGACTTAGAGAAAAAGTCATGGATGTTTTGAAGAGAAAAATAGATGCTGGTGTATATGAACCAAGTCAATCCTCTTATAGGTCAAGATGGTTTTGTGTAAGCAAGAAGGATGGAAAACTTCGTATAGTCCATGATTTGCAACCTCTCAATGCAGTTACAATACGTGATGCAGGCCTTCCTCCAATACTAGATGAATTTGTAGAACCTTTCGCTGGTCGCCAATGCTATACAGTCTTCGATTTACTATGGGGATTTGATGCTAGGAAAGTACATCCTACATCTCGTGACCTCACTGCATTCATGACACCACTGGGATTACTTCGTCTCACATCACTTCCCACTGGATTCACAAATTCACCTGCAGAATTCCAACGTTGTATGTGCTTCATCCTTCAAGATGAAATCCCTCATACTGCAAATAGCTTCATTGATGATTTACCTATAAAAGGACCTTCATCCATTTATCCTGATCAAGACGGAAGACCAGAAGTTTTACTAGAAAATCCAGGAATCAGAAGGTTTATTTGGGAGCACGCTCAAGATGTACATCGCATTATGCATCGCCTTGCTTGTGCAGGAATGACAATATCAGCTAAGAAGACACAACTTTGCCGCTCAAGTGTCGTGATCGTAGGACAGAAATGCACTCCGGAAGGACGTTGTCCTGATGATAGTAGAGTACAAAAGGTTTTGGACTGGCCCCCACTCAAGACTCCCAAGGATGTTAGAGGCTTCCTAGGTCTCTGTGGAACAGTTCGCATTTGGATAGAAAATTATTCTGCACTAGCCAAGCCACTAGCAGAGTTATTCCATAAAGGAGCAGAGTTTATATGGGATGAAAGAAGACAAGCAGCTTTCCAGGCATTGAAAGAAAAGGTTTCTTCAGCACCTGCACTCCGCTCTATTGATTATACATCAGATAGACCCACATATTTATCAGTAGACAGTAGCCATATTGCTGCCGGTTTTATTTTATCACAAGAAGATGAAAATGGAAATCGTCGCCCTGCTAGATATGGTTCAATACCAATGAGTGAAAGAGAATCCAGATATTCACAGCCAAAACTGGAGTTATATGGACTATACCGCGCGTTACGCCACTGGAGACTGTATTTAATAGGAATAAAGAATTTACATATAGAGGTAGATGCCAAGTTTATAAAAGGCATGCTCAATGAACCGGATTTACAACCTAATGCAGCCATAAACAGATGGATTCAAGGAATTTTATTATTTGACTTCAAACTTATTCATGTACCTGCAACCCAGTTTAGGGGACCAGATGCACTTTCTCGCAGAGAACTTGCAGATAATGAAGAAATTGAAAAGCATGATGATTCATGGCTAGATGATATTGCCTTGCTTGTTCATGTTCCTGATCCACATGAAATAAGAAAATTTAGCTTCACTGTCCCTACCAAATTGCCATACAAGGCCATCACACTCCTTTCAAATAATGAAATTAAATTACAACAGGACAAGATACTCATTCAAGTAAAACATTTTTTATCCACATTGGAAATGCCTTCAACAGATACCTTGCAGGCAAGAAGAAGATTTCTGAAGAAAACTGGACAATTTTATTTAAAAGATGATAAACTGTTTAGAAGAAATGGCCAGAAAATGCCTTCATTAGTGATTATGAATGCAAAGAAAAGAATCGCCATTCTCACTCAAGCTCATGAAAACTTAGGTCATAAAGGAGAACAAGCTGTGTTTGACTTAGTCAAACTTCGATTTTTTTGGCCTCATCTCAGAGCAGATGTCCATTACCACATTTCATCATGTCATCAGTGTCAAATTAGGAGCTTGAAGAAAATCGAAATTTCCCCTACAATTTCTACCCCTACAGCAATTTTTCAAAAGGTATACATTGATGTAATGTTTATGCCACCTTCAGGAGGCTACCATTTCATTGTAGCAGCACGTGATGATTTATCAGGAGCAACTGAAGTAAAAGCTCTAAGATCAAACAATTCACACAACTTAGCAAAATTCTTCTGGGAACAGATCTATTGTCGCTATGGTGCCATTGAACATGTAGTTACTGATAATGGAGGAGAAGTCAAAGGAGCATTTGAGTCTCTGCTTAGAAGACTAGGAATTCCTCAGGTTCGCATATCACCCTACAATAAGCATGCAAATGGTGTAATAGAAAGAGGACATTTTACTCTACGTGAAGCCATAGTCAAGTCCTGTGAAAAAGATAAGACTGGAAAAATCAAGAATTGGCACAAGCACGTAGAGTTAGCATCATTTGCAGACCGAATTACAGTCAGCAGTGTTACTGGATACTCACCTTATTATCTACTCCATGGCACTCATCCTATACTTCCCTTTGACCTAACAGAAGCCACATTTATGGTTGAAGGTTTTTGCTCAGGACTTTCTACATCAGATTTGTTAGCACTCCGCATACGTCAGCTTGGAAGACATCAAGAAGATATTGATAAAGCAGCAGCTGTGCTTAAACAGGCTCGCTTCATATCTAAATTGCAATTTGATCAGAGATTTCATAGACGATTGCAAAAACGTGATTATCAGCCAGGAGAACTAGTTCTAGTATATAATAGTCGTTTGGAGATGACTATAGGAAAATTCAAGACAGACCCTCGTTACCTTGGCCCATATGAAGTTGTCAGACAAACAAGAAGAGGAACTTATGTTTTAAAAGAATTAGATGGTGCTGTGCATGCTGAGCATTATGCAGCATTTCGGATTTTACCATACATTTATCGAACTGACCCTATCCTTTATGAAATAGCAGACCAGGAAGATGAAGCTGCTGAAGTAGAGGATTGCTCAGTAAATCAGTTAATATCTCTTAAATCAGGAGACATCACAGATATTATTCTTGCCATCAAGCCAGAATTTGCTGCACACATTGCATCACGCACAAAGAATTTTGAATTTAGAAAATATCAAGTTCCAGCCACTGTCTGTCACATGTGGCTTTATGAAACAACGCCAATCAGTTCCATTACAGGTGTCATTACAGTTGGTTCAGTAAAAATACCAGGAGAAGTCAATGACCCCTCAGGTCTTGGCAATGATGACTTTGATGCAGGTTTAAAGTTGTCAAAATATGGTTATCCTATATATCATCTTCATCAGTTACCAGTGCCACTATCTGCAGATTTACTCCAGAAAAGATACAATACCATTATTCCTCACCGCTATTGTATAGCCCCACACTCATTCATTCAAGAATTTCCTTTTTCTGCATTGATTCCGATATTCTAGCACCTTTGGTGACTGAATATTCAGTTATATCCAAGACCCCTATCCCTCATGTGATTTCCCGCTGCACACCCTCTTTTTCTATGCCCCATGCATTTTTATTGGCCGCTATTTTTACCTATGCACATGATTTCCCGTCACGCACCCTTTTTTTATGCTATCTAAACTGATTGGATAAATTTTATTTGTTTTATGATTTGCTGGTCATTTTTAAAGTCAGACATGCAAAGAAAATATATATAACGCTACAAAGTGATAATACAACCCCTCTCATCTAATAGTTGACGGACCCATTATATGAATACAATGATAATATATATAAAAGACATAACGAAACGTAACGAAACGAAACGAAACGAAACGAAACGAAATGAAATGACAAGACATAATGAAATAGAAAATAGAATAAAAGGAAATACAACTGGTGTATGAATAGAAAGATAAAGAAATGGACGAACGACCGGTGACCCTCCACTCCCAGTAGTCCAGCAACTGAGTCCCACCCGAAAAATATAGCGCTCGCCCCTAGTTGAAACGGAGTGATGCTCAACATCACCCCCGGCCCATCCATCCTCCAGACGAATTCGTTGTCAAACGATTGCAGCAGATAGTAGTAAGGAACGGCTAGATTTAGACCGTCTTATCTACATGCCAATTATTCAGTAATGGTGAAAATTGAATATAAATATAAGAAGTTACTTAGCGGTTTGGTTTTTCTTGAGTTTTTCTTGAAGGGAGGATGGAGTGACCATTCATAGCGTCGGATAGATTTTTTTACGATTTATTGCATAGTGGCATAGCAAGAAAAAGGAGTGGAGCACTACAGAACCATAGTGGCAGACTAGAGGAAAGAAAAGACGGATCGTGCAAATGTACAGCTATGACCCTGGAAAACACGTGACCGGCACATGTTTTCTCATGTGACCTGAGTAAACGGTCTAGACCAAATAAGCATTGGTACTATTGCAGATCTGTACCCGATACAGCTTCAAGACCCTGAAGAACCAAGGGAATGGTAAAATCCCGATTTGATCAATCATACAACCTTAAATCGAATTTGAAATACATCATCCCAATATAGCAAGGCCAGGGCTAGTTTAGTTCTGGACCCACAGGGACCTATTGTGACACAATGTCCCACATTAGTATTGCTTGACCCACCATTCCGGTTCCCCCACAAATATTTTCCCTTAACGTCTCCTGTTACATCAACTGCACCGCTATTCCGCTCAGCGCTTCAGCACTACCAGACGCCCATATACCGTAATCCATATCATACTATGACATCATACTCCAGTCCTTCACCTTCTCCATCTATGGATATTCCTCTACGCCGTCTCGATTTATCACGCTTATTCGATACTCCCACCGAATACGATACGGACTTTTTTACCAAACCAACTAGTCCCGCTCAGACACCACCGCTACCCCCTTCGGAATCTGACGAATACATCGATTTCGAATCTGTGAACGTACGAGGTGTTGACTGTCCGCCGCCAGACGATTTCGACTTTTTCATGGATAGTCTTCCCAACTTTCCTATGCCACCCGCCACCGTCCCTTCGCAATCTGTACCCTTAGACCCGGAGTTTAGAGAATGGCTCGAATCGCCTCCTTCATTTTCCACAAATCGTAACCACCCAACTTCCTCTCGCCGCAATCGTTTCGAACGCCCTGCAATTCCGGCATTACTTCCTAAGCCGCTACAAAAGAAGCGCACTCGCCCTAAGTACCACCTCAAGGCGCTACTAAATGCTACGAAGAAGAACATGGATCGGTTAAAGGCAGAAGGAGTTGGTGTACAAGATTGGGAGGAATTCTTGGGAAAGATGAAGAAGAAGTTATAAGAATAGTAATAATGTAAAAGCTTCTTCTCAGATTAAAAAGTTGTTTTCTTTTGGTTTCAACTGGGGACAGTTGATTTAATTGTGTTGTGCGGAGTACGAGATTGGGAGGAATTCTTTGGAAAGATGAAGAAGAAGTTAAAAGAATAGTAATAATGTAAAAGCTTCTTCTCAGATTAAAGAGTTGTTTTCTTTTGGTTTCAACTGGGGACAGTTGATTTAATTGTGTTGTGCGGATGTCATGACCCCAAGTGTTTTTGGGTGTAATGTCATGGGTTTACCATCGGACCACGGACTTAGATATTTAAGTGCAACACTATGGATGCACACCTACACTCATTAGTACCCATTCTATGCCTTTCCACATTACGCATGCTAGTGAACAGACACAAATAGCATATATGCTTACCTTTATATCATTTATTATGGCTTCACTAGTAATGCCCAGACCTAGCCGTTTATGTATGGTGCACAGAGGCACATCCCCCACTCATTAGTATTTATTATATATTTCTCTGTATTGCGCGTGCAAGGAGACAAGCCCAACTAGCATTGTTACCTATATTAGCAATAATGGATTGATTACAAATCTTGTTTACTTGTATTGATCAAAAGCGGCTCAGCTAGATAATGGGAAATGATTAGATAAGATGTGAACAAGAGGATGATAAGATAATGATAAGATAGGATGCATCAGAGAGTGATTGTGATATTCTGCTTACATAAAGACAATGGTCTATTGTTCTGAGCAGTCTATTGTTCTAAACAGTCCAAATGGAGATAGAGCCCATTGTTCACAGCCTCTTTGATGCCATCCATTGTTCTCATGACTCAGTCCTATTGTTCTCACTTTCCCATTGTTCTCAGTCCCCCATTGTTCTCCAACAGTATAAATAGGGCCCCCAAATTCCAGTAGTCAGTAGGATTTCCCCCCTCACCACTCAGTAGTCACTCTCAGTTGGGTTCACACAGTGTGATCCCTCATTCTCTTAGTACTAGTAGTTACTCATTGTAGTAGCTAGTGCTTGCAATCCAGTCTAGTTCACTCTTATTCTATCATTCCCTGAGTTCCCCTTGTCATCAAGGAGAATTCACCCAGTTCACTCAGTTCAATCAATTCATTAGTCAGCATTAGTCAGCTAGATACATTTCTAAGGTTAAGGTTTCATCCTAAATAGATACACTTCTAAGGTTAAGGTTTCATCCTAAACAAAAAACAGAGTATTCAAAAGGTATTAAAGATATCCCTGAACTAGTAGCCAATGTGCGTTTGAAGCTTCGGATTTAAGTCAGATATTATAATACCCAGAGATACTCTTGATTGAATAGGCCCTGTAGCCAAAACTGTCCATATTCAACTGGTGAATATTGTTATCAGTATTCATTAGTTCATATTTTTATATTCTAGTAGTGAATATTAGTATTTTCAGTACATCACACACCCAATTGCTATTCATACCTACTCAAAGTCTCAATTCTTAATTGAAGAGACCTCACTATTACATTCTATTGATTCATATAGTACATATACCCACAAACCCCTTCCTGATAGGTTATTTAGATATTAAAAACCCACGAACAACAAGAAGATACCTGAACAAAGTCAACTCCGGTAATTCTTGGTGAAACAAACATTCACATAACAACGGGGCACATCAAAATTGACGCGCCCCCGTTGTTTGCGAGGTAGCACACGCGGACACCCACGGAATCTCCCCAGCCCCATCTCAACCTCGCGAAAATAGACGGGGCGCATCAATTGACGTGTCCCCGTTGTTCGCGAGGTAGTCAGCATGTTATGTAGTAGTATATTACAAAATTTTGTATACTATATAGATATTTTGAATAGAAAAAACCGGTCCAGACCTGGTCTGGACTGGTTGTTAAACTGGTTCCAGTTGAAACCGGTTTTAACTGGTTAATAGACCAGAAAAAACTGATAGCAACCGGTTTTCATCAGTCCGGTTAGGTTTTTTCCGTTTTCGGAAGCTGAGGCAACCGGTCCGGTTTCAGTTAATGTCCAAAATAGGCAAAAAACCGGACCTGACCGGACTTTAAAACACTACAGACACATCCACGTGACCTTGCTGTACCCGAATAGTCTCCTTGCCAACGGACATCACCGACATTGTCTTTTCCCTTCAATATCTTGTTTACTCTATCCCATGACAAACTGATACACAATGGCTGTACTCCTGACACAGCTCATTACCGTAATTGTTATTGGCAGCATTGCCATCACCTTCCTGATCGGTTTCTACATTGTCATGATCTATCTTTGGCATCAACACCCTTCCGCCATTGATACATCTGACTTCCACCTCAACAATATATCAACATGTAATTGACAATTGTCATTCTTGGATATTTGGTTCCATATTCATACTGTGCCTACCATTATCCTCCCTGATGATCCGACAACATTCCTCACCTGTATGCGAACTCTGAACAATCCCCGATCACAAGACATTTCACTATTCTCTCTAATCCAACCATCACTGGAGCATACTCTTTTGGACTTCGACCACAGACCATCTGACTTCCCAAACAGTGAACCAACCCCTATCATATATTGTTCGCATGACATCGCTTCAATGCAGTACCTGACAACTTGTTCCCACAGCTTGTCACCTGTGCCATGACTCGACACCTGGACCCACATTCTTTTATCCTTTTTTATCTGTAACCTTGATACCTCCCACACTCATTTACAACGATACCCTTTCTTGGACGAATAGTTAATGGCACGGGTAACCCCCGGGTACAACTGGGTGTACCCGTACCCATACCTGGCTTTACCTGTACCCGTGGTGATGGGTACAGGTTCTGGTGGGTATGGGTCTGGGTACACCTGGTTACCCGGGGGTATCCCACCACAATGTGGTGGGGTGCTGGTGAGGTGTCATCGGTGAGGTCTCGAACCCCCTGCAACCTCGCGAATGCAGCCCAACGTCAATTGACGTTGGGGTTGCGTACTCGCGAGGTGTTGGCCAGGGGGGCGGGGACCTGGGCACTGGTGCCTGGAACCTCGCGAACAGCACAGGAGTGCCACTCATGAGGTTTTAGTGGGGGGTGGGGGTGGTTCCTGTAACCTCGAGAACGGCACACCGACGTTGGTGTGCCGTTTGTGAGGTGTTAGCGGGGGTGTGAACGAGATGCGGGGGTGGGGACAGGAGTGCCGTTCGCGAGGTTTTAGTGGGGGGTGGGGGCGTGCAATAGTGGTTCCTGTAACCTCGCGAACGGCACACCGACGATGGTGTGCCGTTTGCGAGGTGTTAGCGGGGGTGTGAACGAGACGCGGGGGTGGGGACCTGCTGTCATGGTTTGCCGTTATTGTCGTTGAATTAGTTTGTATAATATAAAAAGTTAAAAAATTGACATACCTGGTGCAGCAGGGGTGGGTGCACCACTCCCTGCTGCTGTTCCTGTCGTCTCCTACCTGTGTCTACCGGCGTTTTGTTGTCGTTTTGTTGTGCTCGTCATTGTTGTTGAAGGAAATCGTATGTCACGGGACTGTGACAGTACCCGTGAGCTAACCCGTGAAAACCCGTACCCGGCGGCATGGGTATGGGTTTGTCACGGGTCCCAATGTGGCTACCTGTACCCATACCCGGGCCTACCCGTAGGAAAAACCCGCACGGGTTCATGTACCCGTGCAATACACTATGGACGAATACCGACATCAAGTGGACCTTCTTGTTCCACAAACAGGACAAGACATCGCCTCTCAATACATCATTGACACAGACATCATCATCCAGTATAGCTTACACTGTGTACATGTCTGACCTTGACTATCCCACTGTCCTAGTTGGTTTTCCCCCAGTACATTCCTTTGTTTTCTTTCTTGCTGCCAACCTTGCCACTATATTCACACGGCCGCACAACACTGCCCTCACCACTCCCACACTGGAACACACTACTCTCAACCCCGACTGATACATTGCCCTTGCCAGATCACCACTTGCCCATTACAGCAGGTGTATGCCCCAGATTGGCAAGTCTGCATGTCACATGATCTGATGACAAATCATCCAAGTCATCCAGACCTCACCTCTCCCTCAATGACACCTCAATGACACCCAGGCCTCCCATTGGATCGCAAGAACATCAACATGAGGACACCTCATGTGCGCCTCATGATGAACACATGGTGTAGTTGGACATGTTGTAGCTTCATGGTTGGATTCCCATTTACCTCCCCTCAAGTCCATTCACTATATCTACTGTCCTTGTTGTTGGTTCGGACTTTTTCTTCTTTCTTTTCCTTACATTTAGTCTGGTTCTTGGGGCAGACCCCCTTGTTTTGGGTAACCCCCACGGCTCGCAATGACTTTAGACCACAAACCCCCCCACTTGTAACAGTGCTGTCTAACAATGAAACTGCTGTTCTCCCCTCTGGAAACTGACTCCCTGTTAAGTTGATTGTTGCCGGAGCCCGCTGCAGAAGCGATCCATAACAAATAGCCACTGCAAGCCCAAAGCAATGGTATTTTTTAACAACCTACTAACTACGCAATACCGCTTGGCCATGCATCTCATGGTGAATTCTTTTTATTTCATTTTTTAGTTTAAGTACTGACTACTGTGACAGCATTGTGATGTTCACCCAGCCCCACTTCTGCCCTCAACTCCCAGATGACAGACAGTGACCACACCGGAGCCTTGAGAGCTGCCCAAGTGGGCCACTGACACTGTGTTTTCCTAGAATGGCAACATGAGTGCCTGCCCACACTGTTATGGTCATGTAGGTTGTTTAGCCTAGATCAATATAATTATTTTTGCTTTTCTTTCATATAATGATGAAAATATTGGAATATAAAATATAAAATAAGTGCTCTGGCTGCATTCTGGATGCAGTTACATAGTGCTATACAGATAGGTGACAGGTCTATACAGGTCTATAAAGGTGAGACAGCAGACTGCACAGGCTTGATAGATGCTGTGTGGCACTATACAGATTTAGACATACAAAGAAGTAGTCAATGACACTATGACTCTATGAACATCTGCACAGCATGTGGCAGACCTGTATCATTGATGGCTGTTTTGCTGATGTAAGGCATGTTACAGAAGTAAAACAAGCTTTTGCTGATGTGGCAGGTTTGCACCCTCCAAGTCAAATGCCATTCACCTTGTTGAACACATACTCAATGTCAAAACCACAGGTTTTCAGCTGAAGGAAGATTGCCTACTCAACCTGCAAAAGGTTTGTGGTGATAAGAACAGGCAATATCTTATTATCTTCCATGTTCAGAGCATGCCTCTCTCCAATGAAATTTGCAATGAAAGAAGCTGAGCCCTTCTGGCCCATTAGAGGCTACTGCTAAAGTAATGCCAAAATTGAGGTCAAATTACAGAAACAAATACACAATCCTAGCAAGAAGGTGGAACTGAGCAAGAAATCACAGAAATGGATATGCACAACAAGCTTTTTTTCTTTCATGCTTCATTTGTAATTTGAGTGAGTTCTCATTTACAATTAAATAAAAAGACATGCCATTGACTAGTAATATGTAGCCCATTGCCATCTGACAACTCCTGAACCAAGGCCTCACACCACCTTTGATTCACTCATTATATGTATAAATCCAACCTGGATGGCATTGAGGGCTAGTGATGTGCAAGGCCCAGCTTCAAGCTGTGGGCCAGCCAAAGCCAGGCCAATGGTCATTGCCTGTGATGGCTTTTGGCCCGGCTTGAGTCCTGAAAAGCCAGAGCTGGGCCCTCAGGCTGGGGCTTTTTATATAAGGTAAATTATGTCAACCTTCAGCATCAGCAATTGCAGGTACATTGCCATTATTTTCTTTTTCTTTGCTATTGATGTCTTTTGTTTTCTATTGCACACCTGCTGCCGTTGTAGTGGTAGTGCCTGTCCTGTCACGTGACTGGATTCCCACGGTTCGTCGTAGTCAGTAGCTGATCGGATGTAGTAGAGAGATCCCATCCTAGTCTTCCAGTGCTTCCCAGCCAGACTCCTCGGGAGAGTCCTTCAGCAGTCCCCGACCTTCTCCAACGTGGTGATGAGAGCGGCTTCGAATCCTGCCAGCAATTCTTCGCGACTGCCCACATTTTCTGCTTTTTTCTGGCCATTTCCTACACTTTTCAAGCCCTAGAACATTTCTGAGCGCTGAGAACCAAGCCCCTTATTCCAACACCCGAGAACTTTCAGAACCCTGAGCACCGAGAACCGAGCACCGAGAACTTCCAGAACCCGAGCACCGAGCACCGAGAACTTTTCACATTTTATTTCACCATGACAAACAAAAAGAAAACCACAAAAAAATCCTCGACTGCTAGCGCTATGGACCAACGCGAACCTGCACCCACCATTTCGGGTTCCCAGTTTCAAGACGGCACAATCATGCGCATTAAAGACATGGAAAAACTTCTGTCATCAGTCCTCAAAAAAGGCAGAGCCCAGGGCATCGCGGAAGAACGCGCTTGCTGGGAGCGTTCTACAGCACCCATCATTGCCTGCACATCCACCCAGTTAGCCCCACCAACCCACATATCAGCGTCAACGCAGATGAACGCAGCAACGCAGCCAGAGCCGCTCACTGGCACTTTCGTCTCAATGCAAACGGAGCCGCGCATCTGTGCATGCGTGTCAACACAAACGCCGGCATCGATGTTGATGCCAACAGCACCCAGCAACGCGTCCGCGCCCCCACAAGCTGCCACACATACGCACGCGTCCGCGTCGACGCAAACGACGCCGCCAGCTGCTGTTTCCACAGCAACCCAACAGCAACCACCCTCCACCACCTCCGCGTCAAGCCAGACGGCCCCATCCACGCGTGAAAAGATGTCCCCGCATGACCCAACACGCCTGCCATCCCCTGAAACAACCACGTGCATCCCAACACGCGCCCCCTCGCCCAGCACTGAATGCAAGACGCACCGCGCGTCAACACCCACCCAAACACATACGTTCTCACATGAATACGCGTCCCACCACGCCCCAACACATCCGTCTTCACCGACAACAATGGCTGTGGCACCAGACCGCGCCACGTCACCAGAACTGGCCCCAACCAGTCCCCACTCACCTAAAGCAGGCGCGCGAGTGTTAACGCCGCCGCCCTCCCAAGGACCACCATCCCCACTGAAGACCGCGTCCATACACATGTCAGAACGCAATTCCAATGCGCCGGCACCAGTACCCAACCAGTTTACGCCCCCACAGGCCCAAAATCCCATGCCCGTGCCCCAAGACGCGCCCAGACGCGCCCCAGACCCCGTTTTTCCCCCAGGTCTATACCCATGTGTGCCCACGTCAGCCCGGAACCACAACGTTGCCCCCAGGAAGTCACAAGTGCGAGCCCCATGTCCAGACGACGTCGAAACGCGAGCCGACGCGTACGCAAGGAACAGGGAGACACAGACGGCGAGGGTAGCTGAGATGAGCAAGGAAATCCCGGCGATGAGCAATGATATGCGCCTAGATGATGGGAAGGGCCAACGAGGGACCGCGAATGGCTCGATTCGCGTGTGCAGCCCCACCCCAGCAAATTTGCCCGCACCTAAGTTACCACCTCCGCGATTCGACTGGGCCAAAGAAGCCACCACGATTCCCATCCACGCCACCTTTCCAACACGAACCCCCCGTGACATTTCGACCCTCCGTTCCAACATGCAACGACGACCTTTTTCCACTCTACGGCGCCATGCTCAACGGCGCAGCTACCCATGCCCCCAATGTTTCTTCACCACCCCCACTGGTTCCGTCGTCACTCGAAGCCATCCTCGTGGCATTGGTCCAGGACGGCCCATCGTCACACAACCCCTCACGCCGACC
The DNA here is from genome assembly GCA_963556145.1 of Hygrocybe punicea. Lineage (NCBI taxonomy): Eukaryota > Fungi > Basidiomycota > Agaricomycetes > Agaricales > Hygrophoraceae > Hygrocybe > Hygrocybe punicea. The sequence continues at coordinate 9,263,218 of OY744461.1, read as the reverse complement.
AGCTCGAAGCCACCCAACTCAATGCACCTCAATTGGGATCGTGACCCCCACCTTCGTGACTTGAGTCAAGCCCTGGTAGCTTTGGGTTGGACAAGGCCTAGGTAGAGTTGAGCTTTCTGTCTGGACCGATTTTTGTTTTGTTTTGTTCATTTCTGTTTGTTGCTCTCTTTTCTTTCCCCCTTCCCCTGCCTTTCTTTTTGCTTCTCTCTCTTCAGCTAGCGACGAGGGCGTCGCTACAAGAGGGGGGGCACTTATAGTGGTAGTGCCTGTCCTGTCACGTGACTGGATTCCCACGGTTCGTCGTAGTCAGTAGCTGATCGGATGTAGTAGAGAGATCCCATCCTAGTCTTCCAGTGCTTCCCAGCCAGACTCCTCAGGAGAGTCCTTCAGCAGTCCCTGACCTTCTCCACCGTCACAGTGTAGTAGAAGGTCCTGGGCAGTCTTAGTCAGTAGATCACATGACTCTTAGTTGATTTCCCAATTAGTCAGTAGACTTAGTCCAGTCTGTCTTAGATAGAGCTATAGCAGGATCGTCCCCAGCCTCGCAACTAGCTAGGGACCCTCAGCCCCTGCTACAATGGTCATGCTGAGTCGCTGACACAAGTCTGGTGTAGATGCGGGTTCAGGGTGGCTTCGGAACTATATAAAGAAGATCCTAACCATAGGGTGTCAGCGTAGAAGTGACTGTGGATAATCAGTGTCGGGGATAGTAGTAAAAGTGTAGTAGAAGTAAAGCCACCATGTAAACTAAGAAAATGAACAAATAAAAATAATCCGGACTGAAAACAGACAAATAACAAAGAACCCAACAATGCCGACGATGTCGGGTATGGTGGGTCGGGTCAGGTCGGGTCGGGTCGGAAACGATGAACAAATAATGCAACAATAATAAAGTCGACGAAGTGGACTATAAAAATCTAAGGGTCTACGAGGACGAGCGATTGAAGGGATTAAAAGGTGATTCTGACTGTAGGAAATGGGGACTAAGGGTATCTCTTTTTGTACAGTCATCGGGGGACCATTTTTATAGTACATGAGTGAGTATTCTACTTTCGGACTTGTCTACTTCGGCCGATGGGAACTACAAAGAGAGGTTGGAATGGGGATGTGGAAAGGGGGGTTGCAAAGTGACAAAGACAGGAAAATGGAGGGGAAAATGAGTGTCCATGAAAAAGATCTAAAATGTGCTACATATCTCCGAAAGGATGACGGGATGCATAAATATGGTAAGTCCGAAGTCGGGGATTGACTCCGATGAGATCCATCTGCTATAATTGGAACTCTGGGGTGTTTTGAGGCTGCCGGATTTGGTCCGAAAGCGGCCGTCACAAAGCGGCATGTGTCGGGTTACATCGGTCACATCGAGTCACATCACGTCAGGTTATGTCGGGTTCGAATGCAAGTCGAATGGTGGCATCGGGTTGGTCCGGATTCGTGATATATCGATGATACGGACTCAGAGGGACGTCGACCCTCTACACCAGCAACCGCAACCACGACAGAGGACGCTAGGTATGTAATTATTTTTTCATATGTTTCTACATTTCTAACAACCTACAACTCTAGTCTATGCCTCAGAATTGCAATTCAATGCATAACTTATCGCAATAACCAGTATGGGAAAGCAGGCGTCATAGTCCTCCTCAAGGAATTTTGTGCTCCCAGATGGAAAGGTTATTGGTAAGTCATTTGATGGTACATACTTTTGTGTGAATCCAAGACATGCTCAAGCTGAGGGCTCTCTCTCACAATATTTATTAGGATATGCACAACTTCCATTTGAGGGTAACCCCCCATTTGCCATAGCCAGAGTTCAAGTTCTCTTGAGTTGCATGTTGAGGCCCTCACTCTGGACGGCAACAAAATTGCATGTCTGGGAGTATTCGCGAAGGAGGTCACAAAGTCCCGAACACCAAATCTCAAACTATCAACTGCTCCTGCCAGTTTCAAGTGCTCAAATATTGGCAACACCATGCGAACAGTGGAAGAAGCTCATCATTACATCACTCTAACTGGCTACAGCGGCATCACTGGTTATAGCGGCGCAAAGCCGCATTGGGAATTCTGCAACCTGCTTCACATCTATTATCCAAAGCAAAGATTTCTCCTCGCGGAATTCTCTTCTAATCATGCCAACAATGAAGCATTCCTGTTTCACCTTTGGTTCCACACCAACTGTCAAGTAACACTTCTTGATCACCTGACGAATGCATGGAGACATGCCATTGGAGTAGTGATGGATAGGTTTGGTTCTGAACCAAGGTTCGGACCTGAACCGAACTGAACTGAACCTGAAATAGGGTTCAGGTTCAAGCTGAAGCCTGAACTGAACCTGAGGTTCAGTTCAAGGTTCATGTAGAGGGGAAATTCTGTGAACCTGGTTCGAACCAGTTTGAACCAGAACCAGAACTTCAACAAATGTGATATAATTTTGCCTAATTTTTGGAAGAAACATGATCAATTTTCTCTTGTTGGAGCTGACAACTTCCTGTTACATCCTGCCACTCTCCTTCAGGGGGTTTGAGCCCTGGATTTGTCAGGGATAAGTTGGTATAAGTTGTAAAATATCTGAGGATTATGCCAAGGTAAGCCTCAAGTATGTGTGATGTATTATATTATCATTATTTTTAAGTACTACAGCTGCAATACTGAAGCTGATAAGCTTAATTTCTTTATCATTTTAGCTTTAAGTGATACAAATGTACAGTAATACAGACAATTTGCTGCTAAAGGAACCTTTGTTCATGCTATATAACTACAATGCATAAATAAAGGCCTTTATACTGAATAAAAATGTAATCTAGCCCTATGATACACTTACAGGTTTGGTTCGGGGTTCAGATCAGGGTGAACCTGAACTGAACCTGTTTGAACCTGAACCTAAGGTTCAGTTCAAGGTTCAGCATATTGACTGAACTGAACCTTAGGTTCGGTTCAAGGTTCGGATTTTTTTGGCCTGAACCGGACCAAACCGAACCTGTCCATCACTACATTGGAGAAGCCAAACACCTCGCATGTGAACAACCGCAATGTCAATTGACGTTGGTGCAATCCATGCGAGGTGAATTCGAGGTTGAAACCCTGGGTGACCTGCAGGTACTTTCCCTGTGACGTGCCATCTCGTTTGAGAACCAGAATGGCGAACAACCAGCAGAATGGCAACCACATCAGGTGATGCCAACGCCAATACCAATACCAACACAATAGTGGGAGACAAGGCAGACAAGATGGAAAAGATGTACCATCACCTCCAGTCAGGTGGTCTTGCTCTACAATATCTTCTACCATCACCACCACTGCCACCACTGCTGCCACCACCACTGCTGCTGCTGCCGCACCAGTTGCTGGTGAACTGTACAGTCCTTTGTCGACGTCGAAGATGCGGTTTTTCATCTTGGGTGGGCATGCAAAGCCACAAGCATCGCCACCTCTCCATTTTGCCTCATGAATACACGCCGTCATGTCAATTGACGGACATACAGTGTTCACGAGGGATGGTGAGTGAGTGGAGCTTGCAGACCTTTGGTAGGACCATATGCAAGCCGTGGCCTGGGCCAAGCCAGGGCCACGCCGGAGCTATCAGCCACGGCTTGGCTTGAGCTTCCAGAAAGCCGGAGCCCTCTTGGGCTGGGCCAAAGCCGGGGCTTCTGGGCCAAGCCGGGCCGTGCACATCACTATTGAGGGCGGTCTTGACAACATCAATCCATCATTGCCTAGAAATTTACAGAAAGATATTTCCACATTGATATGCAAACAGCTGTAATAACAATGAGTGTAATAGGACACTGAGCCATAGAATTTACATAACGGATAAGAACAATCACAACCTGTATACAAATAGAGTTCAAACTTTCAGGAATAATATCCAGGCGGGGCATCCTCCACACCAAAACGGGATACCTGCCCCTCTGTTCCACTTGCCCCAAGCTCAGCCTCACCTGCCGAAAATGGGGTCCTGCCGGCCATGCTGTCAATTACCGTAGCCAGAGCCGGTCCTGGTACATTCTGCCTCGACAGATGATGCAGGAATTCCAACTGAGACGGCGTGAGCCGTGGGTTAATAGGACTGTTAGTTGGCGAAGTCTGTGGGGATGCAGAAGGAGGAGATCCAGGATCAAAGAGCCTGAGAGTAGGAGCCTGATGCGGGCGTGCATTAGTGTGTTAAAGCGGAAGTGGAGGGATATGCAACTATGCCTTTGAGCTCCCAATGGTGCTGCCCCCTTGCGTCGCTGACGAAGAGGTCAATGACCCGTTCGGATTCATGTCGGACACCGTCGAAGGTTGGGTTTGGGCAGACGTCATTGACGTGAGGTCTGCATGGGAGAGTTGTTGGGAAGCCGCGTTTCGGCGTGCAAGACTGCTGGACTTGGCAGTTCCTGGCATTGTTGTGGCGGTGGACGTGAATCCAGGGTTTTCAGGCCCGTGGAATTTGTCAATCAGTAGAGGTAAGGATCGAAGTAAGCGCTGCCTCTGCCGATACCGAAGGTATATTATAATGCTTGTGACAAGCAGGAACACCACGACAATTCCCACAACGGCTCCGATAATGGCACCGGCTTTGGCCGATTTTTTGGGTGCCGCTGGCACGGTTGTGTGGGTACTTGAACCAGTACCGGCTGGATTTGCGCTGCTGGTTGATTCCAGGGACTTCGTGTAACTGAGAACAAGTTGTGTCAAGCTGGTCTAGGGTAGGGTTATTCAACACGTACACAAAGCTGCTCAACCACACATAAACGAACGAGGGATTAGCAGGGTTACCTGAACCGAGCTGGGTAATTGTAATGGTATGTAGTCCATCGGAAAGGTTGCCCGAACGCCATGCATGTGGAGCGCAGGCCGCGTCAGGCTGTCCCAAAACGAATGTATTGACCTGAGTAACATTTGTCCCATCAAGGGTCACCTGCGCTATGGCTCCCGCATATTCCAGTATGAAGTTAACGGTGACAGCAGTGCCTAGAACGTAATGAAAGTGAAAGGAAAGGCAACATGAGCTCAATAAAAAGGTTTAAGGTATCCAGGTTGATCTAACCTGTAAATGCCAGGGATATATTCTGACCCAGTCGTTCTGTCCACCTGCTACCACCACAGAGCGTCGGATATTGAGGGCGTCCCCACCTTAACAAATATTTTTATTAACATTGCGTTGTCCACAATATGAGCGTACGTGCTCACCAATCTGGTGGTTCGGTTACCAAACTTGTATCATTGAGATACACGGTCACGTCCTGGGCCAAACACAAATTCACCAAAATTATGGCGAGCAAGGTGAACTGGCAGACAGATGAGGCCGCCATAGCAGAGCAGCAGGTGGAATTGTGGAAGGTAAAACGTCGATATGTCGCCTGGAAACTGTTAAGACCTTGCTAGACCCAGAGAAACGGAACGTACCCATTTGGCGATCCCGAACCCTTGCACCACAGGCTGACAAAATGATCCGGAATCACCTTTCAAGATAATGGATCCGAAGTCGGAGCGTGTCCTTGCTACTACGGCGTAGCTTAAACTTCGGCAACATTAAACTATCATTTCCCGACCGATGACCTGATTGTGCATTAGCATAAGGATGTAGATTACGATGCTCTTGTAATGCCGCACAGAAAATGCCTGGCAGAACGACGTCAGAGCGGTTTGATTTGTCTAATTCTTCAAGGGAGATACTCAAGGAGTGACCCGCGAAGCTACAAATTGGTGGAGAATAGGTTTGTTTGTCTGTGACCGGCATCCAAATGATCATCGATCACCAACAAATTCGTGGGAACGGTCGAAAATCTGTCGTGAAACCTTGAAGCTTACCTTCCTCTTAGCTCCTCTTATCTCAATCGAGTCTAACGTCAACACTAGCCATGTTCACACGTATAGGAAGGATCCCAGGCACACGGATCGTTGACTTGAGAACCGTGACCGACATCGCAGGACAACCCCACTAGCATGATAGGCCGCGAAAGCGTTCTGCACAGACTTGGTGACTAATAACTATCACAACAGCTGATTGATAAAACACGGCAGGACAATGGCAGCTTAATGGGCGAATTAATACTGGACGGATGGTGGTATTGCACTCGAATCGGGTGGCCTACTTATATTCGCCACAACATAGCTTTGGTGTGGCGGGGAGCGATGTGAGTGCAGTGAAAAAAGTGTAATTTGAACTAATTTCTAACCTGTGAATGCCAGGGATACACAATCTATTAGAAGTGTCCATCTGCGACCACCGCAGAGCGTCGAGTACTCAGGGCGTCCCGTCCCCACCTCACCAAATATGTCTATGTCCAACTTGGTGGTTCGGTGGTCAAACTTGTTATTTGTGTCATTGATATATACACAATCACGTCCTCAGCCCAACACAAATTAACAAAAACCTGCCGAGTAAGGTCAGCATGAACGCCGACACCCATAGCAGAGCGGAAGGGCAGAAAAACGTTGAGGCATCGCCTGGAACTATTGAAGTCAACCCGAATAGTGTTATCGTGTGGTATATTGTATCCATTCCATTGCCTTCGCCGCCCGGTTGCCGTGTGCCAGCAATTTTTTGAGGCGCATCATGGCCAGCTGAGACTTATCTTGTACTATCTCCGACGAGCATAGTGTCGATGTACGTGGTGGTGCATCGTCAAGGACCGCAGCCATGAGAACTGTCGTTGACTTGACAACTGCGAGTGACACTGTGGCCTGGCCGCCTGGGGGCTACCAAACCAGTAAATATATTGTCATGATGTCTGCCAAGCTTCGCAGCGACATGCTGCCCTGCAGGGCTGATGAATTGACCTCCCAGGGCAGACTGGCGGACAGATGGACTCGAGGCAACGAATTTAGAGAGCTGGAATGTATAAATAACAGTTGGGTGATGCATCAACGTCGGGCCGCAGCCTGGCACGGCGGGCGGCAGAAACTTCTGTGGACCATTAATAGCTAGTGGCTATAGCAACCCCCGTAGTAAGTCATGGCGCTGCAGGGGACGACAATGGGGATTGACAAGTCTCTAGACTTCTAGCTGGGTTCTGCGTGACTACAACGATGATGCCGGCTCTTGTAACCACTGGAGTCGTGTTTTTTGGGGTCATTCTCACTCTCACAGCGGTCCCGATGGCCCATTCGACATTGTTATGCCGTTGTTGATCCCCAGTGAAAAGTCCATATTTTGAGATATTTTTACATAATATAATTCCTTTTATATCCATTTGTAAACAATCGAAAATGCCAACGAAGGGAATCCGCTTCCGCTTGCCTCTAAGTCTTGCTCTAAGTTTCCTTTTTCAAAGTACTTTCTCCCCACCATCATCATTCTATCATACTTTCTTTCCAAGTTATTTTCAACCTCAATGTCTCACGAACGGGAATACTTCTGCAATTGTGCACGATACTGTGTAGAACTCCAAAAAGTCTCCCGAAGGACGTTTTATGCACACGCACAGTACCGCCGCACCGCGATTCGCACTGCCCTCGATAATTACCTTCGCCAGCACAATCTTGACCCAGGACCTGTCCACCTAGCTCCTGACCCAGTTGATCACGACCAAGTAGTCTCCGATGATGAACAGGATTGCACTCTTGATGCCAGGGAGGCCCCCGATGACACCCCCGCACCTTACGATGAAATTGAAGACCTCTACGCCGACCCTCTCCCAGTGCAGCAAGTGCAAGTTGACATGGATGTTTCTGATGACGATGAGGACAATACTGTATGTTGCTCGCAAATAAACCTCTCTGAGTGCTGAATCCGTGTCTGTAGAATGACCCTCTCGACCGAGCGGTTGATCCCGGAAGTCTTTGGGATCTTGACGCCATTCAGAATGCAGAACCCGATGGCGTTCCGGATGCAGATCCTGATGGCGTTCCAGCCGAAGGTCACCTGCCAGATCCCCCACCAGAGCACGAATTCAACCAAGCCCCCCTTGACAACATCAATCTCACGCTTGCGTACATTGCTTTAGTTTGTTCCGCTACGCTTGATAATGGTGGGCTTGACCCTGACACCATTCATCGGCTGCGCAATCCTGTTGAAGGCCCGCCTGACGTTGACGACCCCGACCTCACCCTTGCAATCAAAATATTTTTAGCTACCACGAAAGGGTCTGAAGACGTTTACACCGAAGTTGGTGATGCCATTTCGGAACGTTTTCCCGATTGTGATTTCCTTTCCCTCAATCGCATCAAACGCAAGATTCGCGAGTTGACTGGAGTTGTACCACTATTCCATGATATGTGCAAGAATTCGTGTGTAAGCTTCACAGGCCCTCTGGCGGACTTGACCCATTGTCCCATGTGTGGAACGCTGCGGTATGATCCTATCCAGTACGAGGCCAGTAATGGCGAGATCCGCCAACCTGTCAAAGCCTTCCTCACAATTCCCCTTGGCCCCCAGCTGCAAGCTCTGTGGCGCAGTCCTGAAACTGCAGAAGCTATGCGATATCGAGCAACCCGCACACGCGAAATTTTAGCTCATCTAGACCCCATTACCCAACAACTTGATACTTACGAAGATTTTCTTTCCGGTTCCGAATATCTCGATGCTTTCCGTGAGGGCCGCATTGGTGACCATGACACCACGCTCCTCTTCTCGATTGATGGCGCACAAATATTTGAGAAAAAGACGTCAGACTGTTGGATCCACATTTGGGCCATACTCGACTTAGCTCCCGATGGCAGGTACAAAACGGATGTTGTCAAACCCGGAGGATTCATTCCAGGTCCCAATGCACCGAAAAACTTCGACTCATTTCTTTTCCCCACCCTTCACCATCTTTCTGCCCTCCAGCGAGAAGGTTTCTGCGTATGGGATGCACACGATGGGGCGGTTCACGTCTCCCATCCGTATTTTGTGTTTGGTGCAGCTGATGGCCCTGGCGCCTCTCACATGAGTGGGCTGACTGGCCACCAGGGCTACAACTCCTGCAGGATCTATTGCCCCATCAAGGGACGTCGGTTAGAAAGTGATAACACATATTATCCAGCTCATCTCAAACCCAGTAACTATATCCTTGAAGGTAGCGACCACGACGACTACAATTTCCATCAGATGCCCATGCGACCGCCAGATGAATACCTTCGCAACGTCAACTACCTCATCGCCTCTGCAAATATGGCTCAATTTATCGCACGCCGCAAGGAGACTGGCATTGTCAAGCCAAGTATCTTCAGCGGACTCCCATTATACCGCATGATAAACCCTCCCTTGTGTTTTCCCGCTGACCTTATGCACCTCATCGCATTCAACATCACTGACCTCCTCCTCTCACTTTGGCACGGAACTATAGCTTGCAAAGCACCGGATGACAAGTTAATGTGGGATTGGGCCGTCTTACAAGATGATACATGGACACATCATGGAGCAACCGTTGCCGAATCAATACCATACTTGCCCGGATCCTTTGACGTCCCTCCCCGCAACCCCTCTGAGAAAATTTCCAGCGGATACAAAGCTTGGGAATTTCTCATGTACATCTTCGTTCTCGGGCCAGGTTTACTTTATGGCATACTTCCTAACCGCTACTACCAGAACTTTTGCAAGCTCGTGTCTGGTCTTCGAATCCTTCATCAACGTATGATCACACGTGAAGAACTTCAATGGGCGCATGCACTTATGATCCAATTTGTGCAAGAATTCGAAGAACTATATTACCAACGCAAACCTGAACGGATTCACTTCTGCTGACCTGCTGTGCATGCACTGCTCCATCTCGCACCCCAAGTACCGCGGCTCGGACCTGGTTGTTACCACACGCAGTGGATGATGGAAAGGACGATAGGAAACCTTACAGAAGAAATGAAGCAACCGTCAAAGCCATACTCCAACTTGGCCCAACGCGGACTTCGCCGTGCTCAAGTTAACGCCCTCAAAGCCATGATACCGGCACTCCAAAAAAAAGAAAAGAACCCCCGCAGCTCAGAAGATCTCGGCAACGGCTATGTACTTCTACGTGCGAAAGACGAGCACATGAAAACGTTGCAGGGACCCGCAGCTGCAGCTGTTCGTGCATATATGCATGAGCAAACAGGACAGGATGTAGAGGGATGGAATCCCAGGCTATTCCGATGGGCCCGCCTTCGACTTCCCACAGGACAAATTGTACGGTCTGCCTGGAAAGAGAAACGGAAGCTTCTTGAGAATGTGCGTATGTCACGGAACATCCGGGTACGTCCTTCTTATGCGTCCATGTTATTCTACTGACATTTCCATGGACTTAGTTCTCGCTAGACGATATGTTGCATTATGGAGAGGTACAATACTTCTTCCAAGTTGACATTCGTGACGAAATCAAGACTTTAGCACTTGTTTCAACTTATTCCCCACCCGACTTGGACCTGCTACGAAATACCTACAATGTACTCTGGTGCTGCCAATATTGTGGTGCCGATGGATTCCAAGTGATACCCGTGACAGAAATCCATTCTGCTGTAGCGATGGTTCCATTCCCTCATGATAACACCAGATTCTTTGCTGCTGAGAAACTCGGCTTGGATGTCGCGACACTGGGAGGTATTGAAGAAGACTTGGATTGATCTTAGAACAATGTATCTTTTTGAGTGACTGAATTCTATCATTTCCGAGTACGAGCGAATCCACAACAACGTTAAGAGTACAAAATGACAATGTTAAGAGTACAAAATGACAACAAAAGAGAGCGAGTGACACGATAGCTACATCCTCCTACATTTGGCCTGTAAAAAACCATCCTCCGAGCCCACCTCCTGCCGACGTTTGGCTGGTAAAAGGTTTTCCTTCTCCTCTCTGGCTAGTGCTGACGAAATGCGATAGGAATGGATAGGTTGGTGAATATTGTGAGATCCTGGGACAACGCGGCGTGCTAGGACAATGGCTGGCTCAGCCAAAGTGTGTACACTAGTTGTCGAGAGTGTGATTTCATCCGAGTCATCGTTATCATCTTCGTGTTTGCAATTAAACAGTTTGATATCAGCATCTTCATGTTTCGGAATATCGACATCTTTGCGCTTGGGAATGACATCCTCAGCGGCACGGATTGCAATAACAAGTGTCTAGATAGAGGTCATTCACTTTCGGCGGAAAGGTGCGATCAGACTGACCATAGTTCCTGGATACTTCACATCAAATTCTAGGGTGTATTTTTTGAATTCGTGTGTGAGGTTGTCAACATGAAGATGAAGTACACGGTGTAGTAGTTGTGCCTGGTCAGTCACGTGATCAGGTTCCCACGGTTTGACCTAGTCAGTAGCCTTCCAGATGTAGTAGTCAGTCCATCCTTCCTATCCAGTCGACCTTTCCCTCGAGTCCTGCGTGAGCCCCCGGAGTGGTACCTCGGTACCACTCCAACGTGGTGATGAGAGTGTTCTTCGACCCACGCTTCTCTTTTTCTCATGGTTTTCCCACTTCTTACATTTTTTCTCGCGAGACAACTTTTTCCGGCCTCACCACCCCCCAAATTTTCACTTTCCCTAGACCCAGCTATGTCCACACGACCCCCCGCAACTTCGTTCGACGTTCCGGAGCCCCGCGTTCCCCATCAGGATCCCACATGGCCCGCTACTGCGAGTTTCGGACAACCCAACGAAAATCGCATCGCCGCCGCGCGGACCCCGTTTTTTTCATGCACCCCGGACCCAAAATGCACGCGTTCGACTCCCCGCACCCTTGGCTCATCTGCCAGAACCCCCCGTCGCGCCTCGTCGTCTCAAACGAACCGCCCCGCACCTTTTGGTCGCCCCATGGATCTGCCACGTCACCATTGTTAGACCCCCCGTTTCTCGTCACCCCCACCCCTACACGGACCCATTCGACTCCCCGCACACTCGTCCCACCGGCCAGGACCCCCCGTTCCCCTCCATTGTGCCAAACGAACCCCCACCGTCGTTTTGGACACCCGAGCCACGCGCCACGTCACCATCGCGCGGCCCCGTTCTGCCAGCACAACCGGCCCCAGACCAGCTCACCAAACTCGCGGCCCACCCCCCAGAGCACCCTGCGTCTCGCTAACGCCCCGAACGAGCCCCCACCGCCGTTTTTGGTCACACCACGGATCCGTCGCGCCCCCCCGTTCTTTCGTGTACCCCAGCCTCACACGGACCCATTCGACCTCCCGTGCCCTCGTTCCACCGGCCAGGACCCCCCGTCCCCCTCCATTGCGCCAAACGAGCCCCCGCCGTCGTTTCCAGACACCTGGGCCAGGCGCCACGTCACCATCGCGCGGCCCCGTTCTGCCAACATACCCAGCTCCAGACCGACTCACAAAGCTCGCCGCCCACCGTTCACCATCCCGGAGCACCCCACCTCGATCCAATACCACCGTGCCCACCGTTCCCAGACCCCCACCGCATTCCGCCACGTCACCATCTCTCGGCCGGATTCTTGCACCATACCCGGCTCCTCGAGCCCTCGTTCAGCTCCCCGCGACCTCGTTCTCGACCCTGGCGACTTCCCCGACCCGTAGGGGCCCAAACGAGTCACCGCCGCGACCACTTAGCACCCCATCGCTAGTCCCCTCGTATCGAGAATCCCCGATGCCACCGCATGGCCCAATGCACCCGTATGTTTTCCCTTTCCCCCGTTTACACCGTACCTTGTCCCGTCCCATCCCCTTTCCCCGCCCTCGACATTTATTGGATATTCGACCTATCTACGAACCATCACTGCTCGACAGCACCGTACCTATTTACTTTCGCACGAACCACCCAGTCTATTTTCGGATCACAAGAACTCACACCCTGGGCTACAAGAACTTATGGTTTTGAACGTTTTTATCCTACCCTGCGATGTGAGTCCCAGAGGCATTCGAGGATGGAGGAGCAGAGCAGAGTTACAGTTTGGTCATCTACCACCCCCAACGATCTTGGAGGACGATACGGTCCCGCCTCACGTGTAAGGCCCGGGGCATCGTGAGGGACTGGGAGTCGTGACTGGAGAGTTTTTTTCTTGGTCAGTTTTGTTTTGCTTTTTGTTTTCTTTTAGTAGCGGTATGGTGACGAGGACGTCACCATGAGGAGGAGGGGCACTTGTAGTAGTTGTGCCTGGTCAGTCACGTGATCAGGTTCCCACGGTTTGACCTAGTCAGTAGCCTTCCAGATGTAGTAGTCAGTCCATCCTTCCTATCCAGTCGACCTTTCCCTCGAGTCCTGCGTGAGCCCCCGGAGTGGTACCTCGGTACCACTCCAACGGTCAGCAGGTAATGCCATAGAGGTGGTTAGGTGACTGGCCAAGTTAGCGGTGACTGACTTAGCGGTTACAGGCGTGACACCTCTTGGTCTCGTACTACGACCATGCCAAATGGCACCAACAATCCCTACGTTTATCCATCTTTCTCTCAGTCAGGCTCGTCAGAGCAGAACTCACTCTTTCTTGACGATTCCCCAGAACTACCAGCAAGCATCTTGTCGCCTTCGAATCAAAACCTCTACCTTCCCACATACAATCAAATGAGCACACGCAAAGTCGCTACAACCAATAAAACAATGCATAGACAGGTTTCAGATCCATGGAGTGTAGGTAATATTGGAATGACTTCGCAAATGGTACGCATATATTTGCCATTTGATACAATCAACGACAAAAAAACGGTACTCTTACAGCAAATCCAGCCTGGCTCACATTATCCGTTGCAACAAATGATCATTGAGGACCTTGATCACGACACTCTACTTCGCAATCCATCCTACCGAGATCTTTTTTATGACCACATGCGCTTGAAATCACAATTGGATTTCTCGCGGTATGTTGTATACCTACTCGGGATAGTTATGCTAACACATTGCTACAGAGAGACAATGAAAACTATGACAAACACGATTCGCTCATCCGGCAGCCCCGAACTCAGCTCGGAGTCGCTGTTGACCCCTCCAGATCAACAAGAATACCCTAAAGTCAGATTCTGGCGGAAGCAAGACTGGATTGGAGCAAAAAGCCAGACTGTCACGACAGTCAACAACAAGGTCGGTACCCGGGGCAGATCTCGAATTGCTACAGGGGAAAATGTCTCTTGTGGGTTTGTCGAAGACGAGAATGGACTCACTGTGAACGGATACCGAATCTCAAACACGACGTTCCAGATGAGAGAGCTCTGGGCTGAGCTTCATGACAGAAACATGGCCCCAGTGACGTGGGGCAAAGGTATGTTTGTGTAAAATCATTTTATCAACACAGAAGTCCACTAATGGACACCATAAAGGTACGGCAACAGCAAGAAATTTTTTCCGCACGGAAATGTACAAGCGCATACCGGAACTTCGATATTGCGAGAACCATTGGAAGCTGGAGCATCTTGCCACCGTTAATTACCCCGGTTGGTACAGCAAACACGTCATGAAAGAGAAGGTGCCAAAGATGGAGGAACGAACGAACACGAGCGAAACGGCGGTCTTAGGTGACACCGACGAGTATATGCACCTACCACAGAAGCGTGCCCAGATGGGTTTTCATGCACCTCCTGGTAAAAAGAGGCATTTCAAAGTCCCTCAACTCGCTACACAAGAAGGAAGTTCTGTCGGCATATCTACGTCTTCTAGTTCCACGCTAACAGATTCATTGTCTGATACCACACCACCAAGCTCTCCTGTCGATGCCACCAAAGACATCATTCCGCCCATCCCTCTGGCGCGGCCGCAGATTGATTGCTCGATCGATCCCTCGCTTGTACCTGCACAGCCCTTAGATTTGTCTACGGAAAGTAAGTGATAGATATTCTATAACATCGTGACAATGACATCCTTCATAGAGACCGGCAATGTGTCGCCTACAACCAAAGAAGCACTAGACATCCCTATGCCTTTTCCCACCGACGGAGCGCAGGACACTTCTGCACTCGTTCCAAAACAACCTCCTTTCAAGATCATCAATCCTTTGTGAGTCCCATTCTTGGACACGAAATATATCATTTCAGCTAATAATAGATCTGGAAAAGTGAATCTGCGCAACAGATAGTTGCAACACCTCTAATCAAACCTGTTTCCCGGGCCGCCACTCGTTCTGCGAACACTGCATCCTCTTCGTCCGCCATTGATGCATCGAAGGGAAAGGATAAAGAGAAGCCGATCAAGAAGGGCCCCATGATGAACCCAACGCAGGCCATGATGCCAAAGTGAGTCATTTGAATTCATGCATGCGCTAACACTGATCCCTACTTTACAGGAATCTTTTTGCCATCGACCACTGCGCGAAGCATCGCATTACGAAGGCCGAGTTTGAACAGGTCTGGGAAGACCTTGATGATGCCACGAAAAAGGTATGTCTGCTTATGGAGGTCTTTTTTGGTTGCAACTACGGAATACGTTGGGTAGCATTATGAGGACAAGAGCAAGAAAGTCAAACAGGACGTCAAGGCAGCAAAGGCGGCAGCGGCAAGAGTTGCAGTGGGCTGAGCATTGGGAATAGGAATGGGAATGGGAATGGGGAGTGGGCGGGGATGAGGGTGAGGGGAATGGGGAATGGACGCAGAAACTCTCGGAGCACATTGTACAGTACCATAAACGATCGCAAAAGAAATACCATTGTTTTGTAAAGGATATCATTCGAAATCCATATGCTATCGTTGCAAACTTCGTTTTAAATATGCTCATGGGAAATAAAAATATTTTATACTATCTAAAAGGTCCTTAACATACGGACTTCTCACTGGGGTTGATCCCCAGTGAGAATCGGACATTTTCATATGTAATTACATCGTGTGAGATATAGTAATTAGTGCGAATTACATCCCAAACGAGAATTGACCAAGGGCACTAAGATTGTGCTTTCATATGTTTCTGGTGATAATTCCGTTGTGATTCTATCGATTGACATCGTTTGCGATGATGCTAGGTATTGCTATACTGTCCATCCTGTTCCCCCTCCCCCTCTGCCCTCTGCTCCCCTGTTCCCTCTGCTCCTGCTCCCCGCTCCATTCCCCGCTCCCCTGTTCCCGCTCCCCTGCTCCCCGCCTCCGTGTTCTAGGTCATTTCCGTCCATTCGTCGCTGCCGACAGTGCTCTCACCTTCGCTTCCTTGAGTTCTTTCTTTGTCTTGACGCTAAGCTCCTCGTATTGCTGTAGTTACAGCGTAGTCAGTAGATTCATGAGTACTTGAACGATCTGGGAACTCACCTGCTTCGTGGCATCATCCAGACTATTCCACAGTGCATCGAATGCAATCTTGGTAATAGAATTGTTCTTGCAATAGTCGATCGCGAAAAGATTCCTGACAGTCCCGGAGTCAGTGTACTTCTCGCGATGAATCATCGACTTACTTCGGCACCAGTGCAGTACTTGGGACCATCATCCGTTCCTTCTTCACAGCCGGCTTCCTCTTCCCTTTGGATATTGACGTTGATAGTGTGCTCGTTGGCACAGCTGAGGAGCTAGAGGGGGGCTCAGGAGTAGTGGTCGTAGCTGTGGCGCCCTCAGAGGAGGCTGTTGTATTAGCGGTGCCCATGGCTGCATTGAGACGCTTGAATGTTCTCATCCCTGCGCGGCGCTATCATCAATATGGGATATAGAATAAAAATGCGTACATACCAATTTTTGATAGCTTGAACGGATCTGTTGCTACTTCTTCACTTGCCATCTCACTTTACCAATATGAGCACACTTATAGAAAACAACTAAGTTAATGACTTACAACGGGTTCACGATCTTGATCCCATGCGTAGACATAGATGATCCCGGCAACGGAGAATCTTGAGTGCCCTGAGGCATGACTAGCACAGTGCCGCTATCTGCCGGGGGAGTTGACGCCGATGAAAGTACTTCCGGGGCGACAATTGGAGTTGACGCTGATGAAAGTACTTCTGGGGCGACAATCGGAGTTGACGCCGATGAAAGTACTTCCGGGGAAACAATCGGAGTGATGGGTGTGGATTGTAGTGTGGTCACCGATGGGATTGGTTCCGTTACAAGGGTAGGGGAAAGAGGCACCGGTGTATGAGTAGGGAGAGATTGCAGACCAGTTTCGTGTAGTAGAGGCGAAAGCAAACCTGGTGACATTGGAGGCGAAATGGAAGGCAGTAAACCAGAAGGGAGAAGTGTTGCAGGGGAACTTAGCGTGGAAAGCGGCTCATCAAAGACTTCTTGTGGGTTCGACGGGGTCAAAATGCATGGCTGTGGAAGCGCTGGAATCTTGAATTTCTTGGGCTGGCGAGACGATAGGGTACTTGTTGGTGGTCGCTTTTCCGGAATGTGCTTCACTTCTGAGCTATCGAATGCGTCTCGGGACTCGGACACCATATTATCTTTCTTGACCGATTTGCCGATTCCCAAAACATGCTTGCGATGCCAGCCAGAGTACGTCGCTGTTGCAATTTGATCTACTTTCCAGTGATTTTCGCAGTATCGGAGTTCGGGGATGCGCTTGTACATTTCAATTCGGTAGAAATTACGGACTGTTGCAGATCCTTGTCCCCACGTCGCGGGCGCTTGACCCTGCTTGTGTAATTCGAGCCAAATCTCTCGTGCTGCTGCTGTAATGTCGCGAACACGATGACCACTTGAAGGTACTCCCTCTTCGCTTTCAACGAACGTGAAAGACACATTCTCTCCAGCCGCGATCCGAGATTGGCCTCGGAGGCCAACTGTGGTATTCAAATCCGTTACCTCTTGCCCTTTCATTCCTGTCCACATCCTCTTCACCCAGAATTTGACATCCGGATAATTTGACTGCAGCAGAGGTGCCGGTAGTGCGTTTGATGACATTTGAAATAAGGTATCAGATGACGCGGATGAGTTGCGACTTGGCCCCGATTGCATGGTATTCGCAAGTATACTGAGTGCTTCCCTTTCACATTATTAGCAAGAAGAATGTACATGTACATGTACTGAATAGATGGAAACTTACTGAGACGACTCGAGTTTTGACTGTATAGTCAAATACTTGTGATAGAGATCTTGATAAACCTTGTTGCAGAGCAGATCGTCGTGATCTAGATATTTGATTGAAGACGGGAGAGCGGATGGGTGCGAAGAATGCGAAGAATGCTGTACATTAGACTGATCAGAATATTTATCAGAATAAAGTGCATATATGCGTACTGTTTCTTGTGAAAAACTTGGTTTCCAATGGTCCTGTAGTTTTGTCTGGTATCTGAGAGCTCTGGGTGCGGTTCCTTGATCTTTGATCTGACTTGCATGAGACGAGTGGTGGACATAGTGCGAAGGGTATGAATCTAGAATATTTGCTGGCAAATCGGAGTAATCAGAGAGTTCATCGACAAAAGAGCGTTCTGATGCAGAATAAGGAGAAAATGGTGCAGAATAGGACGAAGAATTGTGCTGGGACAAGGCAGGCATCGGAGGAGGAAGAGATGTCGGACGAAGAGATGCCTGCACCGTGACGTCACACATTCTCTTCAGCTACTATGTCCACAGTCTCTCTCCCAGCCGACCGTGTTGTGCACCTTCATGTCGACAATCTCACCAGTAACTGGAGCACTTACACGGTTGATTTCGATGCTGCAAAACCTGGTCCAATGGTGCGTACATCCTACGTGTCTCTGCTACCTAACTGATCGTCTCAGACCCTGGTGATTACCATGAATAAACACAAAGGAAATTCTGAACTCGGTGGAGGGAATAATGTGGGCAAAGAAAGCAGTGATTTACATGGCGCCATTCCTGTGTATGTCACACAGATTCTTAACAAGGAGGTCATTCATATTGACATCACCATTTTGTAGCATAAAAGCGGAGATCTACGAGGATGACTACATCGTTAAGCAAGACGAATTGGGGGATATCAATCCGAGGGAGTTGCTTGGTTCTGGTAGCAGGCAAGCGAAGGCTTTCCCTGCCCGTATCCTCAACTGCCGCTATCGCCCTGGATGCAATGTTCTCAATCCGCCAGTTCACACCTACAGGGTCACTCGCTTGGACGACGAGGTCACTCGCTTGGATGACGAGGTGCAAATAGATGCCAAGGAGAACATTCGCCCCAGTAAACGGCATAGGTGTTAGTTATTAATAACATTTCTTCCATTCTTTTCATTAGTCGCATTATTGTGTTCTCATTCTCTTGTTCTCATTTGTTCTCGTTTGTCTTCCTGTGTCCTCTTGTACTGCTCTCTGTTCACTATCATACATACATGATGAGCAATTAGATATCTTCGAAATCCTGTTCTATGCCACCTAACGCTGCAACATCCAAGCCAAGTTTTTCTCCAACGAATGAGATTCCCTCCAGAGCAGGAAATGGAGGTAAAGCAACGACAGAGAGAATATCATGCACATTGATAACTTCGAGTTTGTTCTGACCTTGATATCGACAAGCCCATAATGTGTTATATGACATTTGTAATATGGTGGGGTTCGGTGGGGAATACGTTGATACAAGAGCGAGTGTTCTGGTCTCGTTCTGAACATTTGCTTGAAAGAAGAATTGTACTTCGCCGTAGTTGAGCGTGTCATCTGTTTGAAACTAACTGACAATGAGAATAACATGTATATGTAGTCTTTACGATTACCTTGATATTGCGGGACATACGGACAACCTGCCCAAGCGATTTGGACTTTTCCTTCCAAGAAGATCGTGCATTTTGTCCAGTTGGCAGGCGCAATCGTGCCCACCGACGCACATGAGGAATCCAGTCCGGTGCAGGCCTCTCGTTGGCGAGTTCCATGTACTCATGAATAGCGGTGCCGGCAGGATCAGGGATTCTGACTGCCCTCTTGTCTCTTGCACGTAATAAAATGTACCCATCACCGAGAACTAGAGAGCCCCGAGGTAGTGTTTCATCTGGCTGAAGTTCCGGAATCATTGCCTTGAGTGCATTCACTTGCGCTCGTCGAATGCCACGTTGTGCGAGGTTTGCATATGGACGGGATGGTTGTTTGATTTCTTCCGTAAGGTTTCCGATTGTTCGTTCCATTGTCCATTGTGTGTAATAGCAGGGTGGGCCGAGCCGAATGGTTTCCCGTGTAAGATGTAAAAGGCCGTGGATGCTGGGTCGGCAGAAATGGATACGCTCAGGTTTTCTTTGATAATATAGCTCCTCGAACTCCTGCACAAATTCGGTGATAAGTGTATGAGCGTTTGTTATATCCGCTCTTGTGATGACGCGTTGGTGGAGAATTCGGACTGCTGCCACGAGTTTGCAGAAGTTTTGGAAATAGTGATCAGGAAGGAGACCGTAGAAAAGACCAGGGCCAAGGACGAAGATGTAGGTTAAAAACTCCCAGGCTTTATAACCACTGGAGATGCGTTCTGCAGGATTACGGGGCGGGACATCGAAAGACCCAGGTAGATAAGGTGTCATTTCGGCAACGCGCTTCCCGTGCTCTTGCCAAGCTTCGCCTTGCAGAACGGCCCAGTCCCAAGTTGTCTTATCATCGGGGGCTTTGCATTTGATAATTCCGCGCCAAAGGGAGAGGAGTAGGTCAGTTATGTTGAGAGCAATGAGATGCATTAGGTCGGCGGCAAAGCAACCTGGGATCGCAAGCATCCGGCGGGAGGGCAATCCGCTGAAAAGACTTGGCTTAACGATTCCAGTGAGTTTGCGGCGATCTTCATATTCCCTGTTAGTGAGTGACGCAATGAGATAAGTGAGATTGTTGAGATATTCATCAGGAGGTCGGGATGGCATGCGAGTGAAATTGTAGTCGGCATGGTCGCAACCATCGACATGGTAATGATGTGGTTTGAGGTGAACGGGATAATACCTCTTGTCTCCAGGAAACCGGCGTCCTTTAATGGGGCAGTACAAATGACATGAGTAGTATCCCTGATGGCCGGTCAGGCCATTGACAGTTGTCGCACCGGGGCCATCAGCCGTTCCGATGACAAAGAAGGGGCGGGAGAGATAAATGGATGCATCGTATGCATCCCAGATGTAGAAACCGTCACGTTGCAGTGCCGAGAGATGGTTAAGAGTCGGATATGAGAAGGAATCGAAGTGTTTCGGTTTATTGGGTCCAGTAATAAACCCACCGGGGAGTACGTGTCTTTTGGTGTATCTCTTGTCGGGGGAGAGTTCGAATAGGATCCAAATAAGAATCCAGCAATCAGAGCACTTCTTTTCGTAGAGTTGTGCCCCATCGAGTGAGAGAACCAGTGCGATATCATGGTCGCCGATATCACCTCGGATGAAGGCTTCAAGGTATTCTGAACCAGTGACAAAATCGTCGTAGGCATCGAGTACTCCATTTTTTGCTTGGAGTTCTTCCACAACTTCTCTCGTGCGAGTCCTTCGATAGCACATGGCTGCAGCCGTTTCCTGGCTGCGGTATAATGCTTGTAGTTGGGGTCCAAGGGGGATGGTGTGAAATGTTTGACATGGAACCTTTTTCTCACCATTGCTTGTGTCGTATAGAGTACGGTCATATCGGAATGTGTTGCAGTAAGGACAGTGGGTTAGATCTTTGAAAGGACCAGTGTAACCGATGCATGAATTAATGCACATGTCGTGGACTATGGATGTGATGCCAGTTAGTTGTGTGATTCGACGCTTGAGCCTGTCTTGAGAGAGAAACTCGCATTCAGGGAAGCGACCGCAAACGGCATCACGAACTTTCGCGTAGCAATCTTCGGAAGCGTTGTTTGTGGCAAGGAATACTTTGAGCGCAAGTAGAAGGTCTGGGTCATCGATTTCGGGGGGCCCTTGCAATGGATTTCTGAGGCGATCAATGATTTCATCATCGAGGGTGCCATCATCGAGTGTTGCATTGCGTAAAAGATTGATAAACTGGAGCGTTGTTTTGAGGTCGTTGAGGGTGGCATTGTCGGGATCGAATTCCAGTGGTAAATCGCTTGCGTCAGAGATGGGACTGGTCCGACTCGGTGCATCCATACCATGCGGATTGGTGGGGTAGTTTCCAGACTCGGAGGTGGTATTATCCTAATTCTCATTATTATATGGACGGCGAGAGGCCCGGGCAGTGATCTAGATGCTTACCTCAAATGGATTGAGATCTTCACTAAATCCATCCTCATCGTCATCCGGTGCGACTGTTACAGATGGAGGTCTGGGTTCAGGTGTCGGCGAATTGGGATGGTGCGCAAAAGGAACGTCCGTGTATAGTTCTTCAATATCATCGCCTTGCATTGGGATCTCGGGTTCGCGGTCATAAATCAGATGTTCCTCACTGTGTAGAACATCCATAGGTTCATCATCATCTTCGAGCGGTGGGGGCTCTCTGTCAGACTGTATCGAGTCCAGTGGTGGAATGTTGTGTTCAGCCAGGTATTGTTGAAGGATATCTGCAGTGTGGTTGCGGTATTGGGCATGCCTTTCGTACGTCCTCCGAGAGACCTCTTTCCGCTCCTTGCAATGCCTCTGACAGTCACAGAAGTAGCGGCGTTCCCTATAGCAGATCGTTGGAACTAGTAACTTGATAGGAAAATTAAACTCACATAGTTGCATAGGATAGTGTAAAGTATCGCTATTGCGTTGCGGGAATATGATTTATATATCACGGCACAGGCGTATCCGAGAAGCAACTCAGAGGTGTATTCACATACAGCTATCTCGCGCAGATAAGATAAGATGGCAAACTATCCGAATATAGATATTGTATTTCGCACGAATCCACAAGACCTAAATATATACGAAAATGTCCGATTCTCACTGGGGTTGATCGCCCAGTGTGATCCCGTCATCATTTACTTTCAACATTTCTTTCATTCCCACTCGAAACATTGTTCCCACCGTGAACTTGTTCACAGCCGACGAAGAAAGCACCTTCCTCCTTATACTCCCTGTGGGCCCTGCCGTTGGTTACTACGACTGGATTTGCTACATTCCCGCGGGTTACAGCTTTTTCGTCAACGGTTATCAATAATTACACTGTCCAACCCGGATCGTCGTCCGCTTGCTTGGGCAATGTCGCAACTACCTATCCCTATGTAGAACACTCCACGATAGAATTCCAATCCTATACTCAACAATCTCCATTTGGTGACCCGTCACACTCGTCAAGATTTCAACAGCAAGTCTTCTTCGGTTCATCTGGTTTCTTGGGCTCAACGTTAGTTAGACCCACCGTTACCTTCCCACAAACTCATTCCCTACAATCACTGCCAAGTGCGATTAATTATTTTAGAATCCATAGGAGATGCTCATTTTTGCCCTATAGCCCAAACTCAGCCGTCACTTCCACATTAGCTAGGTCTTCGACAACCACCTCATCTGCTGTGTCGTCTCCACTCTCCTCCCCCCCAACTCCTTCCCCATTAGTATTCTCCCCCGATAAATCAAACACAGCTGTCATTGCCGGCGGCGTCGTTGGTGGAATTGCCTTCGTTCTTCTCACTCTCACCATCATATTTCTCGTTCTACGTAGAAACGCGTTCTATAATGCAGCCCTAGAGTGCGCTACACCTTACTATGGATCGATGACGAGCCAGCTTGGGCCTACACCCACTCCGCTCCTGCCAAGTTCAGGTACGTTATTATGATTCTCCAAGCCGTGCCTGGCTTGACATACCACCCCCCACACGCAGATCCAATTGACGTGGTACGCGGGGGGTAAATCCAACATCCGTCGCACGGTTGTTTCGGTCACATTTATGTCCCCAGCAGTATACCCAGGGATCGAGGAGCTGATTTAGCGTGGGCTCTTGATATGCCTCGTCTGACGGCTGGTCAACGACAGGCACTCATGGTCTCCTTGAGTGCAGCACTACCACCAATGGACGCTATTCAAACACTATCGCAATCATCCACGGGTGAGATGGCTGCACAGGAGGGCCTCCCAGATATTGCGACTATTCTGGATGTCATCTCTCGTGCACGGCTGGGCCTCGAGGAAAGACATGCTCTATTTGCATCTCTCCACAATCCGCTCTTGTTAGACCAGGCGCCACCAGCTGCTTTGGTGGGGAGGAATACACCGTCTTTGCCACCACCATATGCAGAATGATAGGCATGTCATTATGTATTTTCAAGATCCTAACGCTGTGCTGAGGCCGAGAGGGGTGGCAGTCAGACGTGGACTGGACGCGTGTGCTTCGGTACCGTCAGGGCCGTTTCGTGCACACGAAATACATCGTCAGGAGAAGCAGATTCCCATTCCTAACCCTCTATGCTGATGCCCTGAGTGTCTCCGGAGGCGGGGAGGTGTTTGGCGGCGATGACGAAAGTGTTTACAGCCCTCGGATGCTGTCTCACGAGCAAGACAAACGATTACGCGAGAGCTTCGACGCAGTTGATCGTTGGAGTTGACTTTACGATGAAGAGACGGGTAGACGTGATGTCAATGGATTCGGGGGCGCTGGAGCTGAGGTCGTCGAAGCGAGTTGCGACAGTGTCGAAGTCGTCGACGTCGTTGGTAATCATAGTACGAGTTACTTGTTCTCCGAGTCTGCCGTCTTTGCCTTTTCAACCACTGGAATAACAACTGATACGTTGAGGTGATGGTTTGATCTTGTATTGGATCTTGAGAGACTTTGTGCTCCCGTGACACTACTTGGTTCAAGAGTTACTATTTGCTCACAGTGCAAACGACCGCGACTGGCTTGACATTCAAATTCGCACCAACACCCTCACGAGCTGTAGACTCAAAGGAGAGCCGGCGACCGTGACGCCCTCGGTCAAGTTCACGCCCCCGACCTTATTCGCCTCACTCCCGCCCCACATCCGGTAACGCCGGCTTGAACCTCCAAGCCTGTCTTTGAGTTCAACAACTGGACCAAGATGTTGTACGTACTTGACTTTTGTTGACAGGGCTGAATCTCTAGAGTTTACCGAATGTAGACTCGTACCTCAGAAGTTTTCCTACTAGCAACGAAACCGACAACCACTGCCATGGGCGCCATTCTATCCAAATCCCAGATATCTGTGGAGTCCGAAATCTCAGCATCAACCGATGAAGCCCCACCACTACGTATTTTGGAACTAGGGTGGTGGCATGGAAAGAAAACATCGATCAAGACATGCCCCGTTTTTCGGTGTACCCGTGGTGACACATTTCCTTGACCGCCGGGAACGTGAGTAAGCTCGCAAAGGAGCAGAAACTATCATACTTCCGGTGCCGTCGTTTGCAGCATCTCCTGCGAATTTAATCAACGCTTAAGAGTTCAGACCCCTCAGTTGCGTACTTTTCTCATCGCTGTTATGTCTATTCAGACAGCAGTAATGCTTGTTATTCAACAACTTCTGTCGTGCGCTTACACGCTTTACCTCTTCAGCAAAAGCGACGTTCCGATTGTTATTGTGCCCATGGTATGCCTCCAAGTCCACTGGTGTAGCACACCTGTTTGACCCATATAGCTCACGGTGGGAATGGTCCTTGCTGGCCCGACTGATTGGTCATCGTTTCTTATGGCGTTTGTATGGCTCGAACTCCACCTTTTGGCTTCCGATGTATGTGACTGCAGCAAACTCGTTCCGATATGCATTCACACATAACGTCTTTCGCAGATCAAGAATCAGGTGCGCTTTTTCTCAAGGCGTCAGTATGCAACTCGTTGATCCCTTCAATAGATGATTGGTGTCAAGGAGGATATACTTTGTAAGCCTGATAGACCATTTCCCTCGGGCCGCCTATCGTTGGAGCGTGGACAGTCCCTGTATCTTGTTGTCGTCTCCTTGGCCGTCGCACTTAGTGTGTATCATGGACTGATGAAAGTCAGCCTGATCTACATGCTCGCGTCATGGTTGTACAACGAGAATGGACTGTCGGTTCGCCGTAGGATTTATGTGCTACAGCTGGGAACAACTTACATTATCGGTAGGGGCATTGAGACGTTAGGTATCCAGTGACTAATTGGACTGCCTTAGGTCACCACCAGCCTATGACTGGTACGTCAATTAATGCCATAGCGGCCTGTGGCCTTATATTTGCCACGACGGCAAGTGGACTAAATAGATGTGAACCCTCTGTGACTGACATCACTGGCTAGGGGCACGCCTAAGACTTTAGAGACCGCTCTGGCGATGAAGTTCTCGGTCGTAGAACCACCCCGATTATCCTGCCCCAATGGGTTGCGCGCTGGTCACTGCTGATCCTGATTATGGGTCTCACGTATGGGCTCATTCTACTATGGCATCCACCAATGCTTGTGGCTGCAACGTTCATAGTGATCGGAATGACCTGCACCGTCAGGTTTGTTATCAACTATTTGGAAGAGGAGGACCGGAAGTCATTCCGTTGGTATGAGGTTCGTAAACATTTTTCTGATGTCCAGTTGCACTGTTTTGACAATTACTGCGACGAAGTTGTGGTTTTTTTGCGCTCATCTTCTGCCAATCTTTGAGCAGATCTCGAGGGGCGAAATCTCATGTCCATTTTCGCTCGGCTCAGACTGGTCTCCTTTTTCTGTTGTGCAGAGACTGGTAAACCTTTTAGAGCCGAGTGCAGAAACTGGTAACTTTTAGAGACAAGTACTGTCCCGTGGTGACTGATTTTACAGTTACGGTCAAGCTTTTGTAATTGCGGCCATACAAAACATGATATAAAGGATGGTGGCTCTGTTATGACCAACATCGCTTCGAATCCTCTCCGTGCCTCTGTATTGACTTCCCCTAGGAGATAATTCGCGGGAGATAATATTAATCAGCAGCGTCTTCGATTTGCAGCTCGCCGGTCGCAAATCTTTTCAATCTCGGGTCTCCTCGCGCTAAATGACTCAGACGACCTATCACGTCCTTGGAACTGATTAGTAACAATGTACTTCCGATAGCAACATTGAAATCATGCAAAGGATGCAAAAAGTTGGATTTGTCACTAGACATATTATTGTAGCACCGTCTGGCACGTGCTGACGATCATCACCGTCCTCGATCGGTTCTTCCCTCAAGTGAGGTTCGGCCGCATTGATGGCACCAGTATCGCGGAAGTCATAATTAGGCCACTCGGATCAGCAAGCATTCAGCAATCGGGTAACAGCCGCCACAAACAATGAAAGAGTTGCAATAATGCCTCCAACACCAATGGAAGCAAGATTTCCTGCAAGCATCTCATATTCACCTCCACTGGTCTACAGTGAAAAATTATGAGCGAAAAGAATTGAAAACAAATGGCCTGCCAACGTACAACAACATTGATAATACCATCGTTGAGGATGCTGGTAGTGACGAGCCAGGCAATGATACCAACGGTGAAGCCAACAATACTTCCCCAGATATACAGCCATACTTGTTAGCCTTGGACCAAGCACCTGTGAATCCCAACTGTTCCCACGTATTAGCAGTGGTAATGAGGCCGACTTCCACTGCTAACTAGCAGTAGTTTTCATTATTTAGGGCCTCCTGCAATAAACCTTCAATAGCTCGGGGACTTGGCATGTATTTCTATAGCTCAATGCCAGATGCTACATTGGGATGTTTGGTCATTGTTGGTGTGTCCCGATGCAGCAGTTGGCTTATGCGCTCGCTGTGGTGCCGCTCGCTGCTTCCGCATTAGGCAACTGCCTGCGCGAGACAGCGCGCCTTCGCGCTCATTGTCCCAAACGTCGAGCTCAACATTTTTTAACTATTTTCATGTACTATAGCATGCAGTTTGCAATAGATTGCTTACAGTAAAGATGATGCATTCGAAGAAGGGGGAACAGGAGGGGTATTTCAAAGGATAATGTAGGGGCAACGGGGATGGAATTCAGCTGAAGGGAGATGGCTACAATGGCCACTATGTATCCCCACTACCCTCCTCACTGTCAGAATCAGAGATGACAGCCTTGCTTTTCACACGATGTGTGGGGGGGAGCTGGGATTTGTGGTTCGTCGGCTTGGGCTTCGGTTTAGGCTTGGGCCTGAGTGTCGTTTTCTTCTTCTTTGAAGGTCCCGCAACATCCTCGGCACTCTCTTCATCTTCCTCCTCCCTGCCTTTATCCTTGCGCTTCCTCTTCACTCCCTTGTTGCTCCTTTCCTTTCGTTTCTTCCCAATGACCTCACCATCTTCGCGCCGTTGAGCTACGGCTTCTGAATGCGCAGCTAGCTCTCGTTTGCTGAGGCGCACCCACTTGCATGCTCCAGTCTTCAATGCATCACGCAAGGTTCGGATGTCGTCGATGGTACCTATCTCCGAGGGACTAACAAGTTGGGGGAATGTCCACCCGACCAAATTCACCCGGTAGCGCTCAACAATGGCTGTCTCGTAGTTGGTATAGTTCATGACAAGTTATTTCGTCTTCGAGGCAAATTCTACAAGAGGTGAGGGAGAAACTTGGTGAGGAGGATGTGGCACTTATGGAGGCTGGAGAATATTATCTTGGTGCACTCAGCACGCATTGAAGCAAGGGTGTCACATTCGTGACGCGCTACTCACAAAAATTAGCATCAAAGGGAAAGACAACACATTGAATCAGACTCACATTTAGACCGTGCACAAGCCCATTGTTCAAACAATCGCGTCACATCCCAGGGATCAAGACCAAGTGATTCTGTGAGGAAATCCATGGAATCTCCTGTTGCCAACCACTCCGGTGTTATGGTATCATCAACATGGCCATGGGTGAGAAATGCGATGGCATAAGTGCCGGTGCGCTCAGAGAGGTCTTGGAGCTGAGAGAGCAGTCAGGTGAGCCCACCAAAACAGAAATGAACAGACTGACATCCCAGGTGACATTGGTTGCTGTAGCACAGAAGTCCCGTGCCGCTCCACGGTTAGATGGGCGTGCTCCAGCTTTCTTCACAGCATGATGCTCTATGAGCGCCTCTATGAGGTCCACCTCACGTTCTTTGGTCAGTTGTTGGAGGTCTGGGTCATCGGCCACAAGATCTTTCAATTCTGTGAGTTTGACGCGAGAACCGACAGCTTTCCCTGAATTCGAGAGTAAGCTTTCCCCCAACCGCAGTGAGGAACATGATCACGAACCTTCATTCATCCCCTGAGCCTTATGGTGAGCCAACGCGTTTTGTATCGTCGGCGCGTGGGCTTTTTTGTTTTTGTAGTGGGTTGAGTTTGAAATTATGTTGAGAATGTGAGACGACTTTTCGTGATGTTTCACGGCGAGCAAGTCAATTTGAGTCATGTATTCAAGTTGGAGAGCATCAATATCGGCAGCCAGATTAGTGTTTTTGATTTTTCTTGCAGCCTTTGCTAGATTTCGTGTGTTCTTTTCAGCAGAGGAGAGTTTCTCCCGAGGTCGCGAAGGTTGCACAGCTATCATGGGGTTTCGGCTGGCCCATGTTGTGTGACGATCTAGGCAAGTGCTGTCGAAGGCATCATCACCAGTGCTCGTGCCAATGGCAGTGGACATCCAATGTCTGATGCTTGTGCCTGAGAGGCCTGTGTTGGTTGAGGCACGCACGTGTTGATTGATCTCCAGAAAAAAAAACCTGTGTTCGGCGTTCCCCCCTCCCGTTCTTCTACCATCTTCCTATCTCTCGCTTTGCCCCCGTACCACAACCATGAAAACTAGTGTGTTTGACACTGCACATCATTTTTTCTGATGTCTTCATTACTTCCTGCCAGCCACCCCAAAAGGTGAGTACCTACACTCGTCGTTGACATGTCCTGACTTGCCCAAGATAGCCTGGTTGACCCTCCCCTGCAGCCGTCCCCCACCGATCTGTAATCACCTTCTGATGATATTTCCAGCATCTTATTTTCTCCCACATCTCCCTCTCTCGAGGACGACCTGTTTGAAGACTCCTTTACTCTAGCCTGCGAATCGTACAGCCGCTGAGCCTCCGCACTGCCCATCAACAGTTCCCCGTCATCGAAGCCATCGCAAAAAAAGGTTGCATTTGTTGTTTACTGCGGCCGGAAGGCAGGTGTGTTCTACAATTGGTACGCACTTCCTCTATGCCACGTTGGTGCACAGGCCACCTGCTCAGAACTGCCCGGTTTTCAGGCCTTCGTGTAATCTCTCAGTCAGCGGCTTTCCCTCCAACAGTTTTGATGGATTTTACACGGTGGCCGACGCCGAGGAGGCTTGGCAGCATGCCCTCGCCGCGGGAAACACAGTCCCAATGATTTCTCCTGCAGCCATACAGCCTCTGCTGTCGCCTTGCAGTGCGCTGTCGCCTTGCAGTGCGCTGGATGATGAGCATGTTTTTTGGGTAATTCTTAAGGGACCTGCCCCTGGAGTCTATCATGGCAGGTTAGTTTATCCCCATTTTTTCTGAGGAATGAAACGTATTAATATCATCAGGACTAGTGCACGTTTAGCGTTGGGCAAGGGCGGGAAGGCGACAGCGCCCATTCTCGAGTGTGCTCGCAGCAATGAAGAAGCAGATCACCTATTTGTTTTGAGGTACATGGGGGGAGAAGTTGCCATTTTATTGCCGCCATCTCTTTAGTTTTGAAGTTGTGTAGATTCTCACTTTAGGTACGCTATGTAATGTCAGCTAGCTATGGATATATATGTCATTTGTTGTCTATGTGCTAAACTTCAACGTGATGGAGATAACAGAAAACTGACGGCAAGTGTCAAACGCCTGAGGTAAGGATCAAAGTATAATGTGGGTTAGGCAGTATTCTACTCTTGCTTTCATGTCTTACGGTACAGAGGCAAAGACAGACCGATCTGCAGAGACTTGACTGCGATCGCTGGCATGACAGTATATTATTTGACGTATCAATCAGCACGTGTAGTATACTTTACTTCACTTGTCACGGTCCACACCTTCACTTCTCTTGCTGGCATGCCTCATGCCAAAGCTACCTCTTCCTCTAAAAAAGTCAACCACTCCGGAAGCAAATTGAACACCGCTGGACGGCATGTATCTTACCGAGAATCTCTATGTGCAACGGCCATCGGAGCTCGCAAGATTAGTTCTGATCATGACCTGGCTGCTCATCTACGAGGTACGTAGTTTGTCGCACTGACATGTTTTGTGATTCTATATACACCACCTATTTGTAGCTATGACCCCCTCCGAGCACGTTGAATTTGCAGCCATGAGAGACCTCTCTGATGAGGACAACAACAACCTACATGATTGCGAGATGATGGATGGAATTCTGGATGGTACTGAGCGCATGGATGTCAGTCATGTGGGAGGGGAGTTTGAGATGGTCATGAAAAACATGGAGGAAGACATTCAGGCTGCACAGAGGCGCAGGTGAGTTTTTCATTTACTACTAGTATTCTGAAGACTCACGTATCGCAGCTGTCCTCAGGTCCCGGATCACCGTACCCGTGCTGATCGAACGGAGCGTCTTGTCCAGTCATTCAAACCCCAGATGGATGCCATTGTTGATGCATTCATGGGTTGGAGCGCCGAGGTTGGATTTGTGGGCAACTATGCTGTCCCTCCTGAGGCCGAGGTTCAGGGCAGCTACCATGCCCGGGTTGTTGATATGTACAGTAAGTTGATTTCCCAGTCATTCACACCTCTTTACTGAAATCTTTTTGCTAGGCTCGTACGAAGCCAATGTGGATATCATTGCCGTCGACCAATACGTGGCCTCAGCTTTCATCAGGCAAGGCCTGATGCCATGCGCCCCGCTGAAGCCCACCGTTGCAATTTCAATTCGTGTTTTGGAACTCTACCGCCTTGCTCACCTTCGCTGCCCCCGGCTTTCTATTCAATCCTGGGTCAAGGCTCTGTGTGATTTCCACGGGGTGAGTGTGGAATATTTTTGAGAGGTGCACCTCATCACTACCTCCTAGGTCTCTTTCAAACGCTATCTCTCCCAACAATTTTCCATATGCTTTGACCTCTACCTTGACATCCGTGCTCTTGTACATACACACGTCCAAGTCGCTTTAGGGCGGGATACCCCCGACTGGCGGATCCGTCACACCTGCCCTGCTTGTTCATACAAGCTCGAGGGGGAGCAGAAGCTAGTCTTTGACCAGCTCTATACAGTTGATGGCAACGACTCCCTCAAACGCATTCTTTGTCGAAGTTGTCTACCCCCTGATGTTGAAGGTGACACACCCGTCCTTGGTCCCTCAAGCGAACACATTGACTCTCGGAAAGGAGGAGGCGACTATTTTCTACCAAGGGAGAGGGTGGATGCATGGGCCAAAGAGGCTCTGGAGGAGATTGTGGTTGCTGAGGGAGAGGTAAGTCCACCCCACAGCTCTGAGTATTGCCCCTCATTCACCAACTCCACAGGAGGGCGCTGAGTTCAATCCCTGCGTGGACCATTGGAAGAATATGATGTCCGACATCATGGCAAAGATGTGGGGGATATTTGATGAGACAGGCATTTTCCTGGCCCCCTGTCGCCACGGGTTTGTTCTGATTATTGCAGATATGGTGCGCAGTGGAGAGCTGTAAGTTTTCCTCATAAAGCACTGTTGGAATTGACCTGATGCTCGTTACTTACAGTGCCAAGTACCCTCTGGCCATTGTTGAGCACCTGCTCAAAATATTTGGACCTAACCTCGGTGGTGGATATGATATTGGCTGCAAATTTGGCACCACACTTGACAATAGCCCCCTTGGGCCCCTTGCCCATGAGAACTCACACAAATGTTTGGTCGGCGCCTTCCACAGACATGCGCACAATCGGCTATGTCAACTTAGTCACCTTGCCACATATGTCAAAGGCTTGGGCTTGGAGGACCTCGAGGGCTGTGTAGGGTTGACCACGGGTTTGGGTCAACCCGCGGTATTACCAAAACGGGTTGCGCGGGTATGGGTAGGGTGTTTGGTTTCATCACCCGTGACCATACCATCACCCGTACCCGCGGTGTCGCGGTTTTCACGGGTATGTCAACACACGATGACGACTACAACAACGACTACAACAACGACTGTGACGACAACAACAACGACCGTGACGACAACAACAACAACCGTGACGACAACAACAATGACAACTATGAACACAAAACAACAGCAACAACGACAACTACAACGACAACTACAACGACAACGACCACGACGAGTTTATGCATGGCCGGGAAAACAGCCAGTGAGGTGGTGCACCCACCCTCTGGCTGTCAGGTACGTCAATTATCATCATCTCATTAAACTGGCTTGTGCTAATGCTTGCTACTTTATTATTTTTATTTAGTTTCATTGCTAAACGGCGGTGACACGACGACGCTGTTAACACGACGATACGACGACCCAACACCAACGTCATCGACGTCGGCTCTGGCCCAGTGGCCAAGCCGTTCCAGCGATGACGGTGGAAGTTGGCAGGTGCGTTGAGAGGCCGAGGGCGGCAGAGCCGTCGCAAAACAAACCAGCCACGTCAATTGACATGTGCTGGGTGTTTGCGACGACTTTGGGCACACCCTGGCTCCGAAAAAACCGGGGGACCATGGGTTTGGACAGACAGGTATGGGTAACCAGGGCACCGAGGGTCAGAACGGATGGTACGGGTTGTACCCGTTATGGGTGCGGGTTCAGCGGGTATGGGTGCGGTGTTGGCCATGCCAACCCGTCATGAACCCGTGGTCATCCCTAGGGCTGTGAACGCTTCTTCTCCCGGTCAAATGAACTTGCCGCCTCTCTTCGTTGCGCTAGCATCTTCCATCGGCTCCAGGCCATCGCTGCCTACTGCAAGCACACTGACACTTTCGATACCTACGCCAATCTCAGTACATTCTTACTCAACAACTATGTTCAAGCCCTCGACATTCTCCGGGGTGAGGAGGCGCTTTCCAAAACCATGAAGGACCAAGGAATTACAGACACGACGGTTTTCGAGGTTTGGTTGGAGGAGGAGCGCGCATACTTGAGGGGGCTAGCAAAGGAACCAGTGGTGGAGACAATGGAGATGGAGTACTATCAGAAGCTGGAGAAACTCCGTTCTAGCGAGTAAGTCCCTTCACATCACAATGTAATGTCACTAACTTTTACCATAGGATAACCTTGGAGGCTGCTCGTCAAATCTGGATTATCAGTACCCCTGACTCAATGTCCTCCCGTGACATGACGCAGTCTAAGGAGACTGAACGCCGTCATGCCCTCAAATCTCGGGACCGTGACCTGCTCGTCGTCCAAGATCTCGAGAGGAAGCTCAATGTTGCCCAACGTTGGGACCCTGGCTCTCCCGAGTGGCATCATACGGCGCAATTGGTATTGATGCGGCGGTATCAGCGTAGCCTTGATTCATTGGAGGGTTTGATAGTGGCAAGGATTTTTCACGAAGATGAATATGTCACAGACTGGTGAGTGGCCGCCAATGATTCCCTTGATTCAACTAAGAATTTCTGTAGGCTACAAACTCCGGACACACATAGCAAAGGCTCTGCAAGCTCGTTCCCAGGCTATCCGGACAGCTCTGGATAAATACAATGCAGCTGCAAAAGCCCTTTCCCCGCCATGCCAGGAGCTCTCATGGACCAACATTGTTGAATACGCCTTCCTGGCGGACTTCGACCTCCTGCGCAGCACTCGCCAAGATGTTCGTGAACAGCTGTGGGCAAAACCTGCCGGTCGCATTGCCATGGACCAGTACTTCAAGATACTTCGTGCTCGGGAAGAGATCAGCTATCTCAACCGTGAGATACGTCGGGTAGTCACGTACATAAGGGACGAGGACCATTTCCTGCAGGAGAAGGAAGCTGAAATTCATGAGACCGACGTGGGTCTAGCTTACCAGATACGCCTGCATCGTATGGAGCGTGGCCACTTCAATGAATCTCACATGTGCCGCTTCCGACAGATCTCCCGTCTCGATGGATTCACTGGCAACATTCAGCCTGGAACAAGTCTTGGTGCCGCGTCTGTACAGCCCCTCGCTCCTGTGGGCCACGAGAATGCTGCCGTGCATCCTGAAGACTGGGAGCATGCTACTGTTGAAGCCATGGCTGGCACCGATGCACCACCAGAGAGAACTGGCACAAGTGCTGAGTCGGAGCATCAGGAAGATCAAGAGCATGATGATGAGGAAGCTGGGATTGAGGGAGATGAAAAGCTGGCGGCAGCTCTCTATGCTGTGCTGCAACTGTCGGAAGACATTGGCAAGGGCTGAAGGCATCTATTCCATTGTTACTGCTATGTACTTGTATTTGCTTGAATGGCATCAGAGTCCAACAACACTGTAGTACATGAAAATAGTTAAAAAATGTTGAGCTTGACATTTGGGACAATGAGCACGAAGGCGCGCTGTCTCGCACAGGCAGTTGCCTAATGCAGAAGCAGCGAGCGGCACCACAGCGAGCGCATAAGCCAACTGCTGCATCGGGACACACCAACAATGACCAAACATCCCAATGTAGCATCTGGCATTGAGCTATAGAAATACATGCCAAGTCCCCGAGCTATTGAAGGTTTATTGCAGGAGGCCCTAAATAATGAAAACTACTGCTAGTTAGCAGTGGAAGTCGGCCACATTACCACTGCTAATACGTGGGAACAGTTGGGATTCACAGGTCTAATCACACAGGCCGCCTTTTGAAAGGCTGAAATGGGATAGGAAGCGCGACCGTGCCCTGAGACAGCGGCACGGTCCGAAGGAATAATAATTAACGTTTTTTGGTATTTTACAGTAAGGAACCGTAAAAGAAAAACAAAAGTAAGGGAGGGCGAGAGGTGGGTTGCAGAAATAAGGCAGAGAATAATGGCTGGGAACTGGTTAACTAAAGTAGCAAGAATGGAGAAGCGGGAAGCATACCTCGGAGACGAGACAAGGGGCTTAGGGTGCCCTTGATGTGTTTCCGAGGTATATGACGATGCGCAAGGCAGAAGAATGCACCGGGGGCGATGTAAGGTTGACGTCAGCTGGTGACGACAAGCGATGCGTCAGCTGGTGACGACAGATGGTGCGTCAGCTGGTGACGGCTCAGATATTATAGGCTGCGTCAGCTGGTGACAGCAGCGGGGGAACACGCTGGGTGTTGTGGTGAGCGTGAAGGGCACGGCCGTGTGATTAGCCAAATGTAAACAAGTTTAAAAGGTGACTAATCACACAGGCCGCCTTTTGAAAGGCTGAAATGGGATAGGAAGCGCGACCGTGCCCTGAGACAGCGGCACGGTCCGAAGGAATAATAATTAACGTTTTTTGGTATTTTACAGTAAGGAACCGTAAAAGGCTATGAAGTGGGAGAGGTGGGGGGGAAGAAAGGAAGAAAGGAAGAAAGGTGATAGGATAGGAAGTAAAATGAAAGCAAAAAACTAAAAGGAGGCCCGAGGGGCAAGGTGCGCGGCAAGGAGGGCAGGATGATGACGGATGTAAATGCGGAAAGTGTCGGAGGCCCAGCGGCCGATTGCTTGGATGTGGTCGAGGGACACGCCATCGCGAGCAAGAGCAGTGGCCCCACCAGAACGAAGAGATTGGCCAGCGACTTCGCGGGGGAAGTGAAGACGCAAACGGTGAAGGAACCAGGAGCGGAGGGGCACGGAGCCATCATGGTGGAGCCAGAGTTCCGGGTGGAGCGGGAAGAGAAGGTCGCGGGATGTGAGGTAGGCTTCAAATGCAGAGACAGGGTCATCGTGATCGGGTAGTCGACGTAGGAGAATGGTGTTGCCTTCAAACAGCCTGTCGGCCTTATGCCCAGGTAGATGGAAGGAAAAACCTTCCGAAAAAAATTTTACTGAGTGCCGCATGACTATCTTTCGGTAATCGCGCAGAGAAGCGCTATCCGGCCACACCAACTCGCCGAGACGGGTGAGGGCATGGAAGCCTACAAGAAGGAGGGAGAGGAAGAGCTTGTCGTCGTGATCTGAGGACGAGCGGTAGACGTCGCAAAGGGAAACAAGCTCGGAACGGAGGAGGGGGCGTTTGCGGGTGGTACCAACGGCGCGCATTTTCTTACAACCGCGAAGGGTCCGGGTAACGAGGGGATGAAGGCGATGGGACCGGACATCAGGGTAGAACGGTTCAAGCTGGGTGCAGATGCCGGAAAGGTAGGCGGAAACGGAGTTGGGCTTGATGTGGTGGCACATGTATACTGTAAAAAAACTAAGAGTTTCAGGTGTGGGGGCGATAGAAAAACGGTGGGCGGTGCAAAAGGAAATGTAAGAACGTAGTGCAGATGAGTAGGCAAGCATCGAAGAGTGTTCGAGAGAGAAACCGAGGGCGACGGCTCGTTCATGAACGAGACGGTCGTGGGTCCAGGCAACCCGAGTGGGCTGCCGGGACCGGCCAAGCGGGTTCAGCGTGGATCGGCCCCCAGCGACAGTCGAGGGGGTAGGAATGTACAGATGCGGAAGTTGGGAAAAGAGGAAAGGAGTACGGTATTATGGAAGCGAGAAAGTGCATCCGCTACGGCATTATCGGTACCGCGGACATGGAAGACACGGAGCTCGGCACGAAAGGCGAGGAGAAGGTCGACAGCGGTGATGAGAATTGGGTTGTAGGCCGGCTGGGCGTGCAAAGTATTGAAAAGGTCTACGGTGTTAGAGTTGTCAGTGAAAACGGCGACACGACGGGGAGTGTATGGAAGGGCGTGAAGCGACCAGTGGAGAGCGGAAAGGACGGCGAGCGCTTCCCAGAAAAAGATATGGTCGAAGGAAGGATCCGGGATTGCACACTGAAAGCCGACGGACAGTGTGGGGCACCAGAAACCGAGGCCGGTGAAGGAGGCGTCAGCAAAGAGAACGACGTCGGCCGCGGGAACATCCCAAGAGAAGGACTCAAGGAGAAGGATGCCGGACGAGGACTCCAGATGGCTAGCGAACCAGAGGAGTTCGCGGGAGAGCGCAACACTGACCCAAATCAGTTGATGCGGTCGCGACTTGCCAGCCATTTTGCAGTACAGGACGGATAACCCGGGGCGTAAGAGTGGGTATACATTCAAGGCCCAGTTCATCCATCCAGCGAGCCGTTGGAAATCACGTAGAGGGTGTCGACGACCCGGATGGGCGAAGTTGCGAATGGTGACGAGAAGGTCATCCCGTCGGTCGGGGGCCATGGTAAATGTCATGGCGTTAGGGTCGACATTGAAGCCGATGATAGGCAAGACCGGACCGGCGAGTTGCTTGGGTTCATCGTGTGGCAGGCCGATTTCGTCCCACAGCATTAAGAGGCGCGCCTGTTTGGCTGGCAACGCCTTGTGGAAGGGTGCGTACCAAAGGAGATTGCCCTCGAACTCCCACGAGAAAGTGTCGTCAACATAAGTGAAGAGATCGGCGATGGATTTGATAAAGATTGCGATCCAAATAACAAGGCCTATGAAGGCTCCCCAAATACTTCCGGCGCCGCGATTACCAAAGTTATTGCAGCGGTCGACGTGCCGGAGGCCATCAACGGTGACGACCTGACGGATTTGCCACAGGCGGTGCATAGGAAGGCGTCGGTAGGCCTGGGATACATCAGACTTGAAGACAATTAGACGGACGTGTGGACCATGGAGAGCGCGAACCCGGAGAAGAGCGTGGCCTAAAAGATGAAGGTCATCAAGCGGGACAGCAACTTTGTCTCGGGGAATGAGTGAGTTGAGGGAGAAAGGCTCAGCACTCTGATCAACGACAAGCCGGAAGGTTGTGGTTCCGGGTTTGGGCACGACTCCGATCGGGATGGCGTGCATGCCGGGAAGGAGGTCAGGCCCAAACGCCGGAGAGAAACGCCGAAGGGAGACTTCCTTGTCGCGTTGTGACCGGACAAAATCTTGTTCAGCCTGGTCTCGTAAGATGCGCGCGGAATTGTCCCACGTGAGCGGGCGTGATGGGTCATGTTCCGCCCAGGGCCAGAAACCTTCGTACAGTCCCCGGCAGATGGAGTTGACGAGGTCCCGATTCGGGTGGGAGCTGAGTAAACGGCGGAAACGAGAGATGTTGATTGGGGTGACGATGTCGAAAAGGTGCGGATTGTCATCAATGGTGCGTAAGGCGGCAATGTTGGCGAATTCTTCAAGAGGCGGAGACGGAAGCGCAGGCATGCCGTGGGTTGCTAAAGAAAGAGTGACCCGACGGGTCTCGCCGGATTCATTCCAGACGAAAGCCCGAGCGTATTTTGGACATCGCGAACACAGGGAATACGGCTTACTGTTTTTGGAGGATGTTGCAATCGACAGAGGCATGCTGAGGGGACTGGCACTTTGCGCAAACATGCTTGTAGTCGCAAGTGGATGCAGTGTTGGGGCATCGTTTGGCGTTCCAGCGTCGGCATAGATATTATAGGCTGCGTCAGCTGGTGACAGCAGCGGGGGAACACGCTGGGTGTTGTGGTGAGCGTGAAGGGCACGGCCGTGTGATTAGCCAAATGTAAACAAGTTTAAAAGGTGAGGGACCAAGTGATCGTGCACAACCGCGGAGCCAAGAATGACGCTTATGAGAGTGCTGACAAACGCACTCAGTTCCGGTAACCTGAATTCATGGCATTCGAGCAATTTACTGAAGCAGCCCATTTTTACGCCAATGTAGAACAAAATGAGACTGGAAAGACCCATGCAGACGGCGAAGAGAGCGACCATGGCGCATCCCACACGGAGAATTTGGACCTCAGTCGCATTCTGGTTGATGTATTTCTGCAAGCGACATGTTAGAGACGACAACACCACGGCACTTAATTCATACCAACTAGGTAGACGTCGTAAGTCAAGAGGCTGGAAACAGCAATCAACGCTGCACTGGCGGCACTCGTGACAGCCACAACGCCGCTGCACCGCTGTTCCCAAGTAAAGCACTGGAAGACTTGTCACCGGCCTGTGAATCAGTAAAAGAGAACAATAACGATGTACCTACTGATACGTCATCAGGAGTAAGTACTTTCATACCTGGAGTCCCTTGGCGAGCAACGGCATCCAAACCAAGCGTCGTAGCAAAGGTGATGGGGATGGCGAAGCATGCAAGTCTACCGATCAGGTACTCTTTGACTGTGCTACCCGGACGCGATTGCCAGTATGCTTGGTCCTGGAACACGGTAGCAAAGTTACCAAAGATGTTGATAACACCTGTATAATTCATGATTTAGAAAAGTCGTCAGGTACTG
Source organism: Hygrocybe punicea (assembly GCA_963556145.1). Lineage (NCBI taxonomy): Eukaryota > Fungi > Basidiomycota > Agaricomycetes > Agaricales > Hygrophoraceae > Hygrocybe > Hygrocybe punicea. The sequence goes on along the minus strand of OY744461.1, from coordinate 9,223,628 downwards.
ACTACGAACCCTGTCACCGAAAATAAGTCCATTTTTGGACCTCATTTATGAACGGTAGTTTGTGAGCATGACTTCGTATGGGCCTAGCCCTCGGCATTGGCAGCAACACTCTGCAAGAGAGGGTGTATCTTAGCGGAAGACCCAATTTGGTTGGAGGTCGCGTAGACGTTGAACACAAGGCCAAAATGATGAGTATGTATGCAAGTCAGAAGGAGATACATGGCCCGTGAAGATAAGACTTACTAGTCGCACAGAAAAGTGGATCGCAAACCGCCCACGACGACAAACCAAGAAGGATAAAGAAACAAGCCTTGGCAGCACGGTTATTCGCCATTCGAAGAGAGAAAACAGTTGGTGCTCATTCCTGTGAGATCCGTGATGGTAGCAGAACCACCCAGAATAAGAATAGAGCAGAACGAGGGATCGTGATTGCCCCGACGGAATGCAGTTCACTGCAAGTCTGGGTACTGCTTTCATCTCGTTTGCCTTGAATGATGGGTTGTGCGGAATTTTGGGTGGCGGGGATGGTGACACAGGGGGTAAAATGTGGCGTTTCATATGACGTTGCACATGCACATTTATTATTCCGCAGGTCGCGCAACTTTGCGCAACTTCCGCAAGCTTGAGGCTGGTCGCGCCAGCTGTAATTCCTGTAGTCTAATTACCTAGTTGTGCCCACCGCCAGGCCCCCCGTTCCAAACACCACCGAGCATATTCCATGAATTACCCAGTGCCCCCCAATTACCCCGCAACTAGCTCCCCCCACCAGCCCCATGAAACCACTTTGACCGCCGATTACCCGCTAGGCCCACCATCCGTTTACCCTACTCCTGGTGCAACACTCTCGATGAGCAAGAAAGGAAAAGCGAGAGAAGCCCATCGCGAAATCTCTATTCAAGAATCCTCTAGCAGTATCAACCAATCTTCGAGCGCTGTTGAGCAAGTTGCCCTAAGCAATGATGGATTCCGTAGGCTTTGTTGTCTAGTTGATGGCGACTCTGTCGTTTTTACAGTCACCGTTCCGCTCTCTTCCGACATTAGTGAATTGAAGAAACTCGTTCAGAAGGAGCGGGAACTTGGCGTACTCAAAGATGTTGATCCTCATACGCTTGAACGTTGGAAGGTAAGTGGTATTCTAAATGCCAATGTTGAACTTTGTGGCTCACTTCACCACGCTTTCCAGGTCGATGTTGATCTCAACGTCCAGAGCGAGGACTTCTTTCTCAAACCCAAATTTGACAGCGCTCAAAAGCTGTTGACGTGGAAATCAGTTTCGTGGTATTGGTTGCCGCAACCCGCCGATGAGAAGCTCAACATTTTGGTGAAACTGCAAGCTGGTGAGCAAAGGGTCGCTTTTTCGCGTCTGGGTAGTGCTGACAATTGATTTATTCTCTATTCCACATAACTTGTCTTAACATGCACATCAACTGCATTCTCGCTCCATCTCCCTCATAATTCCGTCAGCACCTCGCAAGCGTTCAGTCGAACCATACGAGGGTGATCATGTTGCCAAGAAATCACGGCATGGTCAGTAACGCCTTGCCGATAGACGCATCATCTAACAACGCTCTCCGTAGATGAGGCTCTTTCCGTACTTAAACGCTGGAGGTCTAAACACACTGGCGCCACGTTGCCATCGCTAGCTGATCTCAAGAGGATTATAGAAACTCCCCTCCAAGAAAACGAGAAAGTGCCGATAACATCCAGTCGGATGCGGGACCTTGTTTCCGCAGAGAGTGAAACTCGAGATATTTGTACCAATGAGGATGTCGAGCTTCTGTTCAGCCTCACTGAAACCAGCACGATGCTCGACAGATTATTCTTTACTGCATTCGATGCGCCTCCAACCGAAGGAACTGAGAAGTCATTTATTTCATTTTGGGACGAAAACATTCGTAAAGTCTTGCAGCTTCTTCTTCCTGCAGGGAAAAGCATTCGGAACAGTAGCGAGCACACTGCCACTCGACGGCTACGTCCAGACTACGCTTTCCTCATGAATAACTTTTGCCCATTCAGAGGGGAAGAAGAAGCCACGGGGAGCTCGGAAGATCCGAAATCAGAATTGTCGGCAAAACTTACGTGGGCTTATAAACGTGTTCCATACGTCCTTGGTAAGTTGCGCCCATTTCAGGAGGCATCTCTGATCCTCATACTTGAAGGTTACTATGCTACGGGGCCAAAGGTGGCGATAGTGGCAATTTGCCCTCCGCAACAAAAAAAGGGACGGCCAATCGTCTATGATATAGCGGAAGCCGACTTAACTCTTAGAAGAGATCGAATTCAGAGCATACGACGCCTGATTAACCTTGCAGGTTTATTCCCAATTCTAGCGGACCTCGTTCCACCTTCCGAGCGTGAGTTCGACAAGATTGACAGGTTCTTATCTGTCTCGATCAATCCTTTCTTTGTCTGACTGCTATTCACGTGGAAGGGACCACTGCACTGTTGAAATTGCTGGGTGTAACATAATCAAAACCTACCGGTGTTCAGACGCCTCCGAAAGAGTCAAGCATCTCAACAACATTTATCATCTGCTCCGAGCCAAGAAAGTTCCAAATACTGATTATCTGGTACACTCCTCGGACGACACAGTTATACTTACACCCAGAGGTTCCCCCGATAGACCGAAAACAGAACTGGAGCTATTGGAAGTCCTGATTTGCGTTTTAGACGCACTAGTGGTAATTAAGGGAAATTTTGCATGAACAAGACTAATGACTTTAACAGGCTATGCATCGGGCGCTTCCTCTTTTCCATAGGGACATTCGTTGGCCAAATATTATTCAAAGCCTTGACAATCCACATCATTGGTTCCTTATTGATTGGGAAGATGCATCAACCCACCCTACCAAAGCCGCACCTCATTTCTCCAAGGAAGGACACTCACCGGGCATTTTTTCGGATGGACATGGAGCTGAAGTGGACGTGTGGGGTGTCGGAGAGCTGATTGTTCAGTCTGGAGCTGTGGGTGTTTCATCAGAGTTTCAGTTGCTTGGAGAGTGGATGAAAGGTTCAGCTGCCCCTTCTGCACAAGAGGCATTGCAGAAGGTCAAAGATTATCAATCTTCGTAGTTACAATGATATCATAACTGAGATGGACAATGTTATTTTCTTTAATCAACTGCCTTCATGATCAGTTTTTTGGAACAAAGTGCTCCCCATATTTACTTGTCAGCCTTGCCATTTACACCAAAGTCATGGGTTGTAAGTCATGTTTTCATAAACATGCGGAAAAAAGTCAAGCGTGGCGCAAGCCTCATGTTTGGCCCCCAGTGCTCTTCCACTTCCAGACCACTCACCCCAGCAGAGAGGGCCGAATTTCTCTGCTTGATGCCAGGGCACCGAAGTCCTGGTTTGGGTGCAGCCTCTGGATAGTCATTCAATTCTAGCCTTGACTGTCACCAGTGGGGAGGGTTGTTGAATGACAAACCGGCTACAAGTACCGAGTCAACAATGATTAGATAACTGTTATATGAGATTAGATTAGATTTCCCTTTTCAGCTCCCTTTCTTCAATGGAGCCACTTTATCCTTTGTTAATATATATAAGATAGATTTCATAGCATAGAGACCTCAGCTGCATATCATTCTCACACTGAGGTCAGCCACTTGTCCTTTTACTTTTATTGACTTCACATAGATAGTATTGTGTCTATCTAGGTAACATTGAATATATAGCTGCGTATTGTTCTCGCACTGAGATAGTATTGTGTCTATCTAGTTCTACAAGGGTGGCCTCTCCACTATTCCTTGGGCATGGGTCTGGGGTGGGTGACTTCAAAGGTTCTATACATAAGGTAGTTGTAGTTGTATTCTAACCAATCAAATTTGAGGCATGTATTCGAGCTTCAGAAATTATATATATTAGCCCCACAAGTCCAGCCCTGCATGTTCCATGAGATGTCAGCCATCTCCATTGGGCTGGCTGTTTGGTGCCATCATCATTGGATCATGTTTGGATGTAAGTGGGGCCCACACCCAGTCAGACAGCCTATATACCTTGTGAAGCCAGCACATGTATCAATTGATGTGGCAGCATGTTTTGCAAGGTGTTAGTGGGCCCTGCTGGGTGTGGATATTGCGTTAGTGGAGCTGTTGCTGTTGTTGTCAGGTGTTGACAGCCCTGTTAGATGTGGTGGTAGGTGTTGGTGGCCATTGTCATTGGCAGCCCTGTGGGGCATGGTGGGGCCATTGTTGTCGTTGATGATCCTGTTGAATGTGATGTTGGATGTTGGTGGCTGTCATTGTTGGTGGCTCTGTCAGTGTGGCATTGGGTGTTGGAGAGGGAATCTCCTGGTCTCAGAGGGAAAGGCTCAAGAGGAGCCACAGCTGGGAGGGGAAAGCTGGGAAAACCCTTGTTGGCTGACTAAGCTACTACAGGGAAGGGGAAGCTAGCTAAGGGTCCTCAGGGTCCTAGAGGCTCACAGCACCTGCTGCAACGTTCATGGGGTGGCCATTCTCATTGGTGGCCCTGTTTGGCATGGTGGGGCTGTCGCTGTTGTTGTTCATTGTTGGCAGCCTGCCTAGGATATATCTCAGCCTGATTCAGCTATCCTCAAGTCAGTTGGGTAATCTCATTTTTAGGCATCCCATGTCAGTTGGTAATACCTTGCTGAATGCCCTGAATTGGCAGTGGAACCGGTGGCAGGAACAGATGAAGAAGCTGGTGAAGTGGTTACTTTGACATTGCCAGCCATGATTTCAGAGAGTTTGTCATTGAGTTTGTAGATGCAGCTCTGGGAAATACATTACAAAAATTAGAATACTGAAATGAAATAACAGTGGGTTTTGTATCTGTTGTGTGGAATGTCAGTTAGCTTATTGAGAGACTGAGTAAACATACATTGAGAGGTCCATAGTCTTTCACTGTTACATTTTTCAACTCTGCAACTCCGATTCCAGCTCCAGTACCCACCATGATGATTCTGCTTTACCACACCTTCCTTTTTCTAGTGATGCACAGGTCTGGTTTGGTCTGGTTCTTAGCCAAATTTGGTGAACCCCAGACTGAACCTTAGGTCTGGTTCTAGTTAAGTCCAGGACCTCGGACCGAACCATCAGTTCCGGTTCTTTCAGGTCCAGTTCTGGTTCAGGCTTCCTAGAACCCAGAACTGAACCTTAAGATTTTACAGCGTGGATATTTTCACATTTTTTGTTTTTCAGCTTACACTCAGGTATGTCGCAGGTAGTAAAACAATGTATTTTAGGCAGTATTAATATATTCTTAAAGAAAAAAAGAGGGCAGGACAGAGTGCCCCCCTGTCCCTGCTTCATCCCACAGGGTCCCAGATGCCTCTGCCATTAGTGCTACCTGCTGTTGCAACCCACCACCCCCATCTGCCGCTGTTCACTGTCTGTTCACACCATTGGGTGTGGGCGCTGGCCACCGGCGCTTGAGTGAGGGGGGGGGTCGCTGCTGTGGTTGTTGCCACTGCCATGGTTGTTGCTGCTGCTGCTGTTGCTGCCATAGCCATACCCGTTGGGTTTCATGCCATGGTCGCGTTGGTCTTGATGTGTTGTTTCCATATCCATTTCTGTTGCCGTTAGCATTGGAGGCATTGGCATTGTGGCTGGTGCTATGGTGGTGGGTGGTTGTTGGTGTTGCTCTCTGCTAGAAAAAAGTTAGAATCAGTAGTACATAAGTTATTATTACAGCTGTTTTCAGTGAGTATTGGAAACACGATTTCTAAATGGTGGCTGTGCATTTCTGAATAAGGAAGCTGCTGAGAACCCGAGGTTTGATGAGCATATTACATAAGATAGATGTCATCCATATATGGCTACACCACATGACTTAGCGTGACAGACAGTAAAATGACAATAGATAATGGTTAAGGACAATAGAAAAACAAGTGTTGCTGAGAAAGATTTAGATGGCACTTCAAAAGGGGTTGGTGTATTTAAAACCATGATTTTCTATCAGGTGAAGGAGGAGGTCAGTAGTTTAATCAAGAGAAGCTGGTGTGATGCTTTGTGATGTGCTGTGTAACATTGGAACTGAATGCTTATCTCCTCCTTCATCTCATAGAAAATCATGGTTTTAAATACACCAACCCCTTTTGAAGTGCCATCTAAATCTTTCTCTGCAACACCTGTTTTTCTATTGTCCTTAACCATTATCTATTGTCATTTTACTGTCTGTCACGCTAAGTCATGTGGTGTAGCCATATATGGATGACATCTATCTTATGTAATATGCTCATCAAACCTTGGGTTCTCAGCAGCTTCCTTATTCAGAAATGCACAGCCACCATTTAGAAATCGTGTTTCCAATACTCGCTGAAAACGGCTATAATAATAACCAAAAAATAGGACTTACTGTGGCAACACTGCCAACTTGCCCTGCTGCCATTTGCCATCCGTTCATGTCATTGGGCATGAGCGTTGGCCACCAGTGCCTGAGCAAAGGGGCCAGTTGCTGTTGTTGCTGCTGCCGCTGCCACTGTAGCCACAGCCATTGTGGTTTGTGCCATAGTCGCTGTGATCCATGGCCATGCTGGCCTTGGGTCTGCGTGTTGCAGCTGGTGTTGGTGGGTTGAGTCTTGCTGATGCCGATGCCAATTCACTTAGCATATGTTTGCGTTAGCGTTTGCGCTGTGGGGTTGCTGCTGCTGGTGTGGTGGCCGCGGTGGCGGGATTTATCGTTGCTAACTCGCGCCTAGCATAGTAAGAAGGAACTATAAGTCAAAGTTAGTTGAAGTACACAAAATACCCAAAAAATGGGACTTACCTTGAGCAGAACAGTTTGCGGTGAACTGTTCTGCTCATCTCTGACGATGTCGCCATTGTTGAAGTTGTTGTTGGGTGTGACATGACATGTCACAGTAAGTCATTTGGACACTGGTTACCTACCAGTTTGGACTGGTCCAAACAGGTTCAGGACTGTGAAACAAAGGCCAAACGTGGAACCGAATTTCAGGTTCAGCTCACACTTTACCTCAAATCTGAACCTGAACCATGGTTCAGTTCTCATTGGTTCAGGTTTGAACCATGGTTCTGAACCAAACCTGTCCATTACTACCTTTTTCATTCCCATTTGCCTTTTGTCTTCTTTTGGATGTCATTGTTTATTCTTGTTCTTGTTCCATTTTCTTCCCTTCTTCTAGAACAATCCAGAATTCCGTGCTCAAAAGGAACGCCAAGGGAATCAATCCCCGGAGAAAGCCTATATCCTACAGTTGCAGCAATCAAAAATTTACTTAAATGGGGAGATTGGTAATCAAGGGAATTTCCCAAAAAGGAAGTGATAAGTCAGCCAGCATCTGAATGACCATTGGAGTGGATCCCTTCTACAGGGAGAGGAAGAGGGTGGTTATTGATCATAAAAGGTGCGATCTGGGGGGTTTGTGCAGCAGACATGGCTACTGTCTCTCCCATTTCTTCAGAGTTTTTATAGCAATTCCTATCTAAATTTCCCTGGTGTGAAAATCCATTTCTTATCTTTCTCCTTTCAGAAAATTCAGATTCTTCATTGTTCATGTCATCACAATGGGCTATGGACAATGCAAAAAGTTTCGAGCCATCATATGCATTTTTGGGGATATTGAAGCATGAGATACTTTTATCTCCTTTTACTTCAGACTTATCCTTATCCAAATAAGGCTTATCCTATAAGTATGTAATCATTTCGGTAAAATAATTCGGTTTAAGCGGAGTTTGAAATTGTGGATTATAGTGGACTAATGCCTTATTTTGTTCATAAGACTTAGTTAAAGGAATTGTAGTGGTTTCTTCAAGTTCCATAGGTAAAGTGCATAAATAGGATGTTGAGGCATGGGCAGTAGTAGCTCCTCTGATGTGATTAACTTGAGAATGGTTTGGTGTGACTATTAGTTCAAATCTGTTTGTCAAATCTTCAGGATTCTTGAATACTAAATATGTACCATCTATTCTTTCATCAATAGAAACATAGTTGCCTCTTTGCCATGGTCTTCCAAGTAATAAATCAAATGGCACTGTCTCTCCTATGTAAAGATTGGCATAAGTGAGAACACCACCACAAGTCAATGGAACTTCTGAGACTAATCCTTTTAATGTTCCTTCACCTCCATTAGCATCATTCATTGTGAGAATTTTTCCTACATCCATAGGTCTTTGGATAATTTCTTTCCAGACTCTTTTACTAATCACATTTAACTGGGATCCAGTGTCAATGATGGCTTCAATAGGTCTTCTATCACATTCCATCTGAAGCCTGATTAACACTCCACGATCCTTGGTTATGAATGAGCTTGCAATGGCAGATACCTTTGTATTCTTTCTCTTGATCATGTCTGTTAATTGCTCCGATAATTCCTTGGAAGAAGCTAATACTTCACGAACGCGCAGGGTAACTGGTGTGTCAAGGATTTGATTGACAACTTGAGTTTCTCCAATATTGACTGAAATTTCAGATTGTCTGGGAGTGGGCTTTGGATGAGTCATGGCATTATGTCTTTCAGCCATGATCTTGTTCTTATCTATGTTTGCCTTGTGTCCTTGTATATGAGTCTTTGCTGGCTTTGTTGGAGAAGGATCTATCATCTTCACATCTGAATCTGTGTCTGAAGGAATATGTATTGGGGTTCTTATATCCATTGGAACAGGTTGCTTTGCATGCAGTTCTTCTGTAGGATGGAATGGGTTTGTCTTCTTGAGAGCAAAGGGTAATGGTGCGGGTGTATGTGCTTGAGCTTGCTTCTGTACTGAAAGAAGGCCAGGTTTGACTGGGCCTTTAGGAATGGGTGGCAGTACTGTGTTGGGCCTTATATTCTCTTTTCCTTTGGCTAATGCCTGTGGGAGGATATACTCCATCTAATACTTCCTTCCTTGCTGCACCAATTTTCTGTGGTCCTCTGATTGCAGGCAGGATTTGTATTTCTTCTTCCTTGATCGTAGGTATAGTATATGCTTCAAAATCTTCTTCAGCATCAGATTGATAGTAATCAGAGAATTGATCTTGTAATACATAGAAGTGTGATTGAACATTGCTGGCCTTTTCAGCTACATGTCTATCAATTGCTTGTACAAATGTCTCACCCATATTTCTGCGAATTATTGAGCCATCTGGATAAACAATCCTTCCAAGACCATCCTTGGTTATCTTGCCTGTCTTGAGTAATTCATTGATCTGGAAACATGTTTGCATTCCATGTCCTTGTCCTCCACAACCATAGCAGGTCATGGGTCCTCTTGGTTCATTGGAAGGAGTGAACGAATTGGTAGGGGTAAACGAACTAGTAGAAGGGTTTGGTGGAAGGCCAACACTATTGGCAGCTGAGATTTTGAAGGGAGGTCTTTGTATTTGCTGTGACTGTGCTTGCTTTTGCTGAGGTTGTTTCAACTCAAGTGGGCTAATACAGTGGGCAATGTCTGGATCTAGCTTCAAGGCTCAATAGTATGCTAGTCCGTACTTAATATCATCCAAAGAGAGCTTTCCCATTTGCTTGATTAAAGACTCTACTTCATTCTGGTGTGATGATGATGTGGAGGTAGACTTCTTATCTGTCCCCTTCCTGCCATTATCTTTTTTCTCAGCCTCTTTCCTTACTGTCTTCTTAAATAGTTCATCATCTGAATCATATGCCTTGGATTTGAATGCCTTCTTCTTCTTGCTAGCTTTCTTTCTCTTGATGCAGGCTTCATAGTCACTATCTGTATCATACTCTGATGAATCATCTGTATCAGAGTCCTCTGAAACAGAGTTGTCTAGTCTTCCTGGTATATCTGAATCTGAATCTGCTAGGTTCATGTCAAACTGATTCCTTTCAAATAGAGTTTCTGCAATTTTAATGACATCTTTCATAGGGAATGGAGATGTGACATCTAAAGGTGTTAATCCAGTGTTGAGACGTGTCTCAATGATATGTCTGAGGTTCTTGTTGATTCCATGCCAGAAGTATGCAGCCTTTTCATCTGCAGAGATCTTCTTCTTGCTCTCTAACCATCCTGCAATAGTAATGAACCTGCGTTCATATTGCTTCCATTTGGTGAGAGTTCTGATCTGCTTAAGTTTCCAAATGCGTGCAAGGGTCATAAGATCTATAACAATGTATCTTGTTTCCTTTAGGGCAGCATCAAAGTAGCGAGTAATATCTTTCTCAAGAGTATTCCAGTCCTGGGATATGTAACTTTCCAGGGCTTCAATGAGCTTGACTACTTTAGTGGAGCAGTAATCTACAATCCTTTCATATTTCTCTTGATCAGAAACAGCATAGGATTTGCACATTTGATTGTAATGCCTTAAGAATCTCTTGACTTCTTCATAGCTTCCTTTGAATTTAGCTGGGGCAGACTTCTGCCCTAGTAGGGGCATCATGTCTGGGGTACGAGTACTGGTGCTTGTGGACATTGTGTGTGAGAGGTATAGAAATGTTTGGGTTATTTAAATTTAAAACCCCTCGCGGTGGGCTCCAATTTTGTTTGAATGTTTGTTTCACCAAGAATTACCGGAGTTGACTTTGTTCAGGTATCTTCTTGTTGTTCGTGGGTTTCTAATATCTAAATAATCTATCAGGAAGGGGTTTGTAGGTATATGTACTGTATGAATCAATAGAATGTAATAGTGAGGTCTCTTCAATTAAGAATTGAGACTTTGAGTGGGTATGAATAGCAATTGGGTGTGTGATGTACTGAAAATACTAATATTCACTACTGGAATATAAAAATATGAACTAATGAATACTGATAACAATATTCACCAGTTGAATATGGACAGTTTTGGCTACAGGGCCTATTCAATCAAGAGTATCTCTGGGTATTATAATATCTGACTTAAATCCGAAGCTTCAAACGCACATTTGCTACTAGTTCAGGGTTATCTTTAATACCTTTTGAATACTCTGTTTTGTTTAGGATGAAACCTTAACCTTAGAAGTGTATCTAGCTGACTAATGCTGACTAATGAATTGATTGGACTGAGTGAACTTGGGTGAATTCTCCTTGATGACAAGGGGAACTCAGAGAATGATAGAATAAGAGTGAACTAGACTGGATTGCAAGCACTAGCTACTACAATGAGTAACTACTAGTACTAAGAGAATGAGGGATCACACTGTGTGAACCCAACTGAGAGTGACTACTGAGTGGTGAGGGGGGAAATCCTACTGACTACTGGAATTTGGGGGCCCTATTTATACTGTTGGAGAACAATGGGGGACTGAGAACAATGGGAAAGTGAGAACAATAGGACTGAGTCATGAGAACAATGGATGGCATCAAAGAGGCTGTGAACAATCAGCTCTATCTCCATTTGGACTGTTTAGAACAAAGGACTGCTCAGAACAATAGACCATTGTTTTTATGTAAGCAGAATATCACAATCTCTCTGATGCATCCTATCTTATCATTATCTTATCATCCTCTTGTTCACATCTTATCTAATCTATTGAAATAAACTGGTAGGAGGTCACTGTGAATACTGATATATTGTGTGATACAAAACTACACTACTTACCTGGTAGGAGGTCACTGTGAATACTGAGGATACACAGTGAGCTCCCCACCAGGTTTGACCGCTTTGGGACAAATAGGTACAAACAATCAGCCACAATCTTCGAAATCTACTAAGTCCATACTCTCTTGTGGTAGAGTGGCTCATCACAACCTAACATAATCATCTCCCATTATCTAGCTGAGCCGCTTTTGATCAATACAAGTAAACAAGATTTGTAATCAATCCATTACTGCTAATACAGGTAAGAATGCTAGTTGGGCTTGTCTCCTTGCACGCATAATACAGAGAAATATATAATAAATACTAATGAGTGGGGGATGTGCCTCTATGTACCATACATAAATGGCTAGGTCTGGGCACTACTAGTGAAGCCATAATAAATGATATAAAGGTAAGCATATATGCTATTTGTGTCTGTTCACTAGCATGCGTGATGTGGAAAGGCATAGAATGGGTACTAATGAGTGTAGGTGTGCATCCATAGTGTTGCACTTAAATATCTAAGTCCGTGGTCCGATGGTAAACCCATGACATTACACCCAAAAACACTTGGGGTCATGACATCCGCACAACACAATTAAATCAACTGTCCCCAGTTGAAACCAAAAGAAAACAACTCTTTAATTTGAGAAGAAGCTTTTACATTATTACTATTCTTTTAACTTCTTCTTCATCTTTCCAAAGAATTCCTCCCAATCTCATACATCAACTCCTTCTGCCTTTAACCGATCCATGTTCTTCCTTGTAGCATTTAGTAGCGCCTTGAGGTGGTACTTAGGGTGAGTGCGCTTCTTTCGTAGTGGCTTAGGAAGTAATGCCGGAATTGCAGGGCATTCGAAACGATTGCGGCAAGAGGAAGTTGGGTGATTACGATTTGTGGAAAATGAGGGAGGTGATTCGAGCCATTCTCTAAACTCCGGGTCTAAGGGTATGGATTGTGAAGGGACAGTGGTGGGTGGCATAGGAAAGTTGGGAAGACTATCCATGAAAAAGTCGAAATCGTCCGGCGGTGGACGGTCAACACCTCGTACGTTGACAGATTCGAAATCGATGTATTCATCAGATTCCGAAGTGGGTAGCAGTGGTGTCTGAGTGGGACTAGTTGGTTTGGTAAAGAAGTCCATATCGTATTCGGTGGGAGTATCGAATAAGCGTGATAAATCGAGACGGCGTAGAGGAATATCCATAGATGGAGAAGGTGAAGGACTGGAGTATGATGTCATAGTATGATATGGATTACAGTATATGGGTGTCTGGTAGTACTGAAGCGCTGAGCGGAATAGCGGTGCAGTTGATGTAACAGGAGATGTTAAGGGAAAATATTTGTGGGGGAACCAGAATGGTGGGTCAAGCAATACTAATGTGGGACGTTGTGTCACAATAGGTCCCTGTGGGTCCAGAACTAAACTGGCCCTGGCCTTGCTATATTGGGATGATGTATTTCAAATTCGATTTAAGGTTGTCTGATCGATCAAATCGGGATTTTACCATTCCCTTGGTTCTTCAGGGTCTTGAAGCTATATCGGGTACAGATCTGCAATAGTACCAATGCTTATTCGGTCTGGACTGTTTACTCAGGTCACATGAGAAAACATGTGCCAGTCACGTGCCTTCCAGGGTCATAGCTGTACATTTGCACGATCCGTCTCTTCTTTCCTCTAGTCTGCCACTACTGTAGTGCCCACTCCTTTTTCTTGCTATGCCACAGCGCAATAAATTGTAAAAAAAATTCTATCCGACGCTATGAATGGTCACTCCATCCTCCCTTCAACAAAACTCAAGAAAAACCGCTAAGTAACTTCTTATATTTATATTCAATTTTTATCATTACTGAATAATTGGCATGTAGATAAGATGGTCTAAATCCAGCCGTTCTTTACTACTATCTGCTGCAATCATTCGACAATGAATTCGTCTGGAGGATAGACAGGCCGGGGGTGATGTTGAGCATCACTCCGTTTCAACTAGGGGCGAGCACTATATTTTTCGGGCGGGACTCAGTTGCTGGACTACTGGGAGTGGAGGGTCACCGGTTGTTTGTCCATTTCTTTATCTTTCTATTCATACACCAGTTGTATTTCCTGTTATTCTATTTTCTATTTCATTATGTCTTGTCATTTCATTACGTTTCGTTATGTCTTTTATATACATGATCATTGTATTCATATAATGGGTCTGTCAACTATTAGATGAGAGGGGTTGTATTATCACTTTGTAGCATTATATATATTTTCTTTGCGTGTCTGACTTAAAAAAAAATGACCAGCAAATCATAAAACAAATAAAATTTATCTAATTAGTTTAGATAGCATAAAAAAAGGGTGCATGATGGGAAATCATGTGCATAGGTAAAAATAGCGGCCAATAAAAATGCATGGGGCATAGAAAAAGAGGGTGTGCAGCGGGAAATCACATGAGGGATAGGGGTCTTGGATATAACTGAATATTCAGTCACCAAAGGTGCTAGAATATGGGAATCAATGCAGAAAAAGGAAAATCTTGAATGAAAGAGTGTGGGGCTATACAATAGCGGTGAGGAATAATAGTATTGTATCTCTTCTGGAGTAGATCTGCGGATAGTGGTACTGGTAACTGATGAAGATGATATATAGGATAACCGTATTTTGACAACTTTAAACCTGCATCAAAGTCTTCATTGCCAAGACCTGAGGGGTCATTGACTTCCCCTGGTACTTTTACTGAACCAACTGTAATGATGCCTGTAATGGAACTGATTGGCATTGTTTCATAAAGCCACATGTGACAGACAGTGGCTGGAACTTGATATTTTCTAAATTCAAAATTCTTTGCGCGTGATGCAATGTGTGCAGCAAATTCTGGCTTGATGGCAAGAATAATATCTGTGATGTCTCCTGATCCAAGAGGTATTAACTGATTTACTGAGCAATCCCCTAGTTGAGCAGCTTCATCTTCCTGGTCTGCTATTTCATAAAGGATAGGGTCAGTCCGATAAATGTATGGCAAAATCCGAAATGCTGCATAATGCTCAGCATGCACAGCACCATCTAATTCTTTTAACACATAAGTTCCTCTTCTTGTTTGTCTGACAACCTCATATGGGCCAAGATAACGAGGGTCTGTCTTGAATTTTCCTATAGTCATCTCTAAACGACTATTATATACTAGAACTAGTTCTCCTGGCTGATAATCATGTTTTTGCAATCGTCTATGAAATCTCTGATCAAATTGCAATTTAGATATGAAGCAAGCCTGCTTAAGCACAGCTGCTGCTTTATCAACATCATCTTGATGTCTTCCAAGCTGACGTATGCGGAGTGCTAACAAATCTGATGTAGAAGGTCCTGAGCGAAAACCTTCAACCATAAATGTGGCTTCTGTTAGGTCAAAGGGAAGTATAGGATGAGTGCCATGGAGTAGATAATAAGGTGAGTATCCAGTAACACTGCTGACTGTAATTCAGTCTGCAAATGATGCTAACTCTACATGCTTGTGCCAATTCTTGATTTTTCCAGTCTTATCTTTTTCACAAGAATTGACTATGGCTTCACGTAGAGTAAAATGTCCTCTTTCTACTACACCATTTGCATGCTTATTGTAGGGTGATATGCGAACTTGAGGAATTCCTAGTCTTCTAAGCAGAGACTCAAATGCTCCTTTGACTTCTCCTCCATTATCAGTAACTACATGTTCAATGGCACCATAGCGACAATAGATCTGTTCCCAGAAAAATTTTGCTAAGTTGTGTGAATTGTTTGATCTTAGAGCTTTTACTTCAGTTGCTCCTGATAAATCATCACATGCTGCTACAATGAAATGGTAGCCTCCTGAAGGTGGCATAAACATCACATCAATGTATACCTTTTGAAAAATTGCTGTAGGGGTAGAAATTGTAGGGGAAATTTCGATCTTCTTCAAGCTCCTAATTTGACACTGATGACATGATGAAATGTGGTAATGGACATCTGCTCTGAGATGAGGCCAAAAAAATCGAAGTTTGACTAAGTCAAACACAGCTTGTTCTCCTTTATGACCTAGGTTTTCATGAGCTTGAGTGAGAATAGCAATTCTTTTCTTTGCATTCATAATCACTAATGAAGGCATTTTCTGGCCATTTCTTCTAAACAGTTTATTATCTTTTAAATAAAATTGTCCAGTTTTCTTCAGAAATCTTCTTCTTGCCTGCAAGGTATCTGTTGAAGGCATTTCCAATGTGGATAAAAAATGTTTTACTTGAATGAGTATCTTGTCCTGTTGTAATTTAATTTCATTATTTGAAGGGAGTGTGGTAGCCTTGTATGGCAATTTGGTAGGGACAGTGAAGCTAAATTTTCTTATTTCATGTGGATCAGGAACATGAACAAGCAAAGCAATATCATCTAGCCATGAATCATCATGCTCTTCAATTTCTTCATTATCTGCAAGCTCTCTGCGGGAAAGTGCATCTGGTCCCCTAAACTGGGTTGCAGGTACAGGAATAAGCTTGAAGTCAAATAATAAAATTCCTTGAATCCATCTGTTTATGGCCACATTAGGCTGTAAATCCAGTTCATTGAGTATGCCTTTTATAAACTTGGCATCTACCTCTATATGTAAATTCTTTATTCCTATTAAATACAGTCTCCAGTGGCGTAATGCGCGGTATAGTCCATATAACTCCAGTTTTGGCTGTGAATATCTGGATTCTCTTTCACTCATTGGTATTGAACCATATCTAGCAGGGCGACGATTTCCATTTTCATCTTCTTGTGATAAAATAAAACCGGCAGCAATATGACTACTGTCTACTGATAAATATGTGGGTCTATCTGATGTATAATCAATAGAGTGGAGTGCAGGTGCTGAAGAAACCTTTTCTTTCAATGCCTGGAAAGCTGCTTGTCTTCTTTCATCCCATATAAACTCTGCTCCTTTATGGAATAACTCTGCTAGTGGCTTGGGTAGTGCAGAATAATTTTCTATCCAAATGCGAACTGTTCCACAGAGACCTAGGAAGCCTCTAACATCCTTGGGTGTCTTGAGTGGGGGCCAGTCCAAAACCTTTTGTACTCTATTATCATCAGGACAACGCCCTTCTGGAGTGCATTTCTGTCCTATGATCACAACACTTGAGTGGCAAAGTTGTGTCTTCTTAGCTGATATTGTCATTCCTGCACAAGCAAGGCGATGCATAATGCGATGTACATCTTGAGTGTGCTCCCAAATAAACCTTCTGATTCCTGGATTATCTAGCAAAACTTCTGGTCTTCCATCTTGATCAGGATAAATGGATGAAGGTCCTTTTATAGGTAAATCATCAATGAAGCTATTTGCAGTATGAGGGATTTCATCTTGAAGGATGAAGCACATACAACGTTGGAATTCTGCAGGTGAATTTGTGAATCCAGTGGGAAGTGATGTGAGACGAAGTAATCCCAGTGGTGTCATGAATGCAGTGAGGTCACAAGATGTAGGATGTACTTTCCTAGCATCAAATCCCCATAGTAAATCAAAGACTGTATAGCATTGGCGACCAGCGAAAGGTTCTACAAATTCATCTAGTATTAGAGGAAGGCCTGCATCACATATTGTAACTGCATTGAGAGGTTGCAAATCATGGACTATATGAAGTTTTCCATCTTTCTTGCTTACACAGAACCATCTTGACCTATAAGAGGATTGACTTGGTTCATATACACCGGCATCTATTTTTCTCTTCAAAACATCCATAACCTTTTCTCTAAGTCCTGGTGGTATAGGAATATTTTGAAATGCCCAAGGTACATGTGGGACAGTAGGGATGATGTATGGTGAAAAGTAAGATTCCTTAAGTGTGCCTCTTTCAGTATCTTCAAAGCCAATAGCATCTTGGTCAAGTGACAAGGGGTGAGTAAATAATCTTTCTTCTTCTGGCCAAAGAAATCCATCATTGTTTATTTTGAGTATCTTTAGATGTTCGGATGTAAGCTTCTCTGTAGGTATGAAGTCTGGTGGTATCATAGGAAGTGGTGGTAATGTGGAAAGAGGGTCATAAGGAAATTTCCTTGTAACACGTGCATCTTCTGGAAAGGTTCCAGGGACAGGATTTATTTTCTTGTCCACTCTTTTGTAAGCTGTAAGTGTTAATGGATATCCTTGACTATCTGTTTCTTCACAAGGGAATATGAGAATGTCTCCTTCTTCACATATTAAGGTTCCTTCTCCTATAATGTAGTAATAGTCTGCTTCTTCTGAGGCACTTTCTTGCTTATTTGGTACTTCATTAAGATTGTAATCTTGATTGTCTTCATCTTCTGGGTAGACTAAAATAGGCATAGTTGTTTCTTGGCTATCCTTAATAGTTTCATAGTATACACTGAATTGTTCTAGTGGCTTATCTTCATGCTTAGAATTTTGAGGGTCCTCTTCATACAGTCTGACAGAAGTTATATTTGTCAGTTCAGTTTGTTTGTACACAGGTATACTAGAGCTGGCTAAGGATGTCAATCCTGAATAGTCTGTGAAAATATAAACTTGTACACTATCACATCAAGTAATAAAATGTAGTACAGACAGATATAAAGAAGAGAGGTTTGACATAGGGGCAAAAATATTGTTACAAGAGTAAACAAATCACTGAGTAATTGTGGACTTGAGATATTTGGGAGGATCAAAATATCCTTCCTTAAGCAAATCTGCCACTGCTTCAGGGCGGCAAAAGCACATATCCAAGACTGCATTGATAGCATCAGAGAGTAACATGCGGCGATTGGAGCGAAAGATGATGGAGGAATTTTTGAGGAAGATGATTTCTTCTTCTTCAAGGAGAGGGTTTGACTCTGTGAAGTGAAGGGGCCTAAAATGCTCTGTTGCAGGTTCAGGTAGTCCTTCAGAAACTCCTTCTTCCAGAAACTGAAATAGTAAACACTTGTGGTTGAAATAATAGCAGACTGGGTCATTTGAAGGCCTTTAATTGATGAGGGCCCTCTAGTCAGGGGTGGCTAGCTTGAATCCAATTCTGCGAATGCCTTCAACCAGGGATCCTCTAATAGCTTTGAGGAAACTAATGTGAACATCAAATGTAGACATGTGGTCTGGCTCAGCTGTTAAGATTCTTGCAGCAGCTAAGTCCTGATGAGAGGAGCCAGCATTGGAGATGGTGAAGGAATACACTTGAATGGGTGATTGAGGGTGAATAGGAGGTGCTTCCATGCGAAGCTGAGTGAGTAGATTGGATTCTGGATATAGTGGGCCTGATCTAACACTGAATGGGGATCTAGGATCCTTGGAGGGACATAAGGGCAAAATGCGTTCTCCTGCATTTAAGGCATTGGCACGATCAAATGGGAGTCTGGCATATTCATCAGAGGGGGTATTGATTTGCTCACCCTCTGGCAAGGACCAAGTATTGTCTGAGACAGGTGGCAATTGTAACAAGGGTATATCTTCAAGTGGGGGTGTTGTAGGCGAGAGCGATATCAAGCCTGGAGGGGAATCTAGTGGCTGCTGGGCTTCTTCAATGGCCTGACTGAGGTCTGAATTAAATTCTGTTATTGCTTCTGAGTCTGGGGAATCAGACCTAGTCCAAGCGAACCATTCCAATTCTTCATCTGTGTCTGTGTCCATGGATTCATCAGAAGATGAATTAATGTCCTCAGAAGAGGACACACTGATAGGTCTAGTCCTAGATCCAGGTTCCTGATAAGGCTGAGGTAGAGATGAATTTATGGAAGTGGTATGAGGAATAATGATGGTGAGTGGATCTGGTTTGGGGCTTAGGATCTTGACAGCCTTATTTTCAGAGTCACTCCCAGAATAAACAGAAGAAGATGATTGGGAATCTACAGACATAGAAGTATCTTTAATATCTATGTATTTATTTGAAGAATATAAATAATCATCACTATTATTATTTAAATCTGGCACAATGTTCTCAAATATGGGAGACTTAGGAGAATATTCTAAATCACCATATAAATCTTCAAAAGACATAGAAGGGGAGCTAGAGACTAAAGGTACAAAATTTTCACTGCTATTAAAAGGAGTAAAAGGGGGAGTAGGCAAATAAGAAGTAGCAGGGAACCAAATGTCTCCTACATCGGAACCAGGGGTGGCATGATTGGAGACGTCTGATAAGAGGTCCGGATCGCTGGGGGGCCGAGAAATCGGCTCGCGTCCAAATTCGGCATGGGGAGGAGGTGGAAAGGTGTAATTTACCTCAGCGTGGGTGTAAAGCATGCGGGGTGGTTTGGGCACGACGGGGTTGATGTATCTGACCTGGCCAACGGGCCAGTCCCAGTCGTCATCAGCAGGGAAAATGAATTTGGGGGTTTTCGCGGAAGTAGGGTAGTGATTGATGAAACCAGGCGAGGTGTCGCGTAAGTGGGCATCGAGTGGCATATTGAGACCAGGTGGGAGTCCGTGGTCATAAACGAGTGCCGCCGGGGCGCTACATTCATGATTTGCCAGTATATAGTTAGTGGATTCGAGGAGGGGTGCAACTAACGGCGCGCGTGGAGAAGTGGGGACAATAACATCGAGGGGGTCACTATCAGGGATGGCGTTGTGGCTGTTCATGGGTTCCGTGCGTATTGCAAGCTGAACGGTGGCTGCCGGGGCTGTAAAATCGTCAAAAGAAGGCTTTTTCGTGAGTGAGGTAAAATCCGGGCATTTTTCGTGAGCGGGGTGCCTAGTACACACTGTGCAACCTGGCCATTCTACTTCCCCTTCATCACCTGCTTCGTATCCGTCATGATCTGTATGTTCGAACGGGTCACGGCTGATGTCGAGGGCGGAATGATGAATGGTGTTGGTGGGGGCCATTGAGTGGACTTCGGATCCCCAGAAATGAAAGAAATTGTTGTCCGTGGTTGCGGAAAGGTCTGTGGTACCGTCTACAAGGGTCGAGGCATTTTCCGGAGGTGTGGTAGTAGTCGGGGAGGGGCATCTACAGCCACGCTCCATGTACTGTAGTGGAAGTCGTTTATCAGTGAATAAGTTGAGTGGGATTTTTCCCACCTCATAGTCCCATTCCCAGCCTTCGATTGGGCTCCAACCGCGTGCCTTGTCGTCGACCAACGACAATTCATGGTCATCCTCGCCAGTGAGTGTGATAGCGGGGACAGAAGAGCCAACCGTGGCTGCAACTGCTTACCAACACCTCTGTTTTCAAGTGCCCACCGCCTCCACCTCGACGCAAACATCACCCATCAACAGCATCTCCATGTCGACCCAAACAGCCACATCCTCGCGTGATGTCATGACCCCAAGTGTTTTTGGGTGTAATGTCATGGGTTTACCATCGGACCACGGACTTAGATATTTAAGTGCAACACTATGGATGCACACCTACACTCATTAGTACCCATTCTATGCCTTTCCACATCATGCATGCTAGTGAACAGCACTTCAGGCGACCACCTAGCCCCAACTAATTAGATGTAACACAACTCTATAGGTGTTCCATCTAAGTGTTCATATAAACATGGTACTCCCAAGGACAATTTATTGCCCCAGGGACATTCTGACTGTAGGAAGGCGTAGGGATATATTTTGATCCATCGGGACAATCTCCAAAGAAGCCCAAGGCCTGAATAGTTATCCCAAGGGATGATTTTGACAAAGGACCATGGCCTGAAAATATGATCCCATGGGATATATTACAATACCATCAGGGAGAATATATATTTTTCTAGGATATATTATAGAAATATCTCAAGCAGGTCTACTATAGCCAGAGATAGTGTTGTCTCAGCTCAAGCTGATGTTTTTTGATTAAAAGGCCTAGGAACTGTAATAGTATCCCAGGGGATATTCTGGTGGTTGTAGAAACAGCCCATGGGACACATAAAATATCCTTTGGGATATTAATTTTATCCCAGAAAGCAACCCATGGGACACAAAGAATGTCCCTTGGGATACTTATCTTACCTGAGAAAAGCCCATGGGACACATAGAATCTCCCATGGGATACTTATGTTGTCTTAGAAAACAGCCCATGGGACACGTAGAATATCCCTTGGGATACTTTTGTTGTCTTGGAAAACAGCCCATGGGACATGAAAAATATCCCTTGGGATATTTACCTTACCCAAGAAAAGCCCATGGGACACATAGAATCTCCCATGGGATACTTATGTTGTCTTAGAAAACAGTCCATGGGACACATAGAATATCCATTGGGATACTTTTGCTGTTACAGAAACAGCCCATGGGACATGGAAAATATCCCTTGGGATATTTACATTACCCAAGAAAAAGCCCATGGGACACATAGAATATCCCATGGGATACTTATCCTGTCTTAGAAAACAGCCCATGGGACACGTAGAATATCCCTTGGGATACTTTTGTTGTCTTAGAAAACAGCCCATGGGACATGAAAAATATCCCTTGGCATATTTACCTTACCCAAGAAAAGCCCATGGGACACATAGAACATCCCATGGGATATTTATCTTGCCCCAGAAACAGCCCTTGGGACATAAAAAATATCCCATGGGTTATCTATTTTGACAATGCAAACCATTCCTCATCACCATCCAACATCTCAAGCGCAACAGACAATATTCATACAAAAAATCTACATATCAGAGTGGTATGTCAATATCAGGTGAATAAGAGTGGGCACGGTAGATGTCAGTGAATGCAACAGACTCTGCCTCCTTGAAAAGGTCATCGTCCTGGCTATAATCTCCCTGAGTACTATCATCCCCACCACTCTCATCTTCACTCAGCTGACTGGCAACAGAATCATCAGGAGCCTTACCCACCACAGTACCCTGCAAGTCGACATCCGCAGGACCCCACAGGCCATCAAGAGGCACATTACATGGAATCCCACGTACCTTTGATTGCCATCAGCCACATAGTTGAAGTAAATCCCGCTCTCGAAGCATCAAGTGATAAGCGATATCAAGATCATCTGCTGTCAGGGATTGAGCCAGGCATAAATATCAAATCTATGTACCTCACCATGATTTGTGCAAGCCTGTTGCAATGTGGCCCACTCCTCCTGTGTCCAGAGCTGCATCGCGGCTCTTTCTTTCTGCAGACGTTCTTCCTCCTCCGAGCAGCGGTCACAATTGAGAAGGGCCTTGATGCCATCACGAACATCCTCCCTCCCAAGCCAAGCTGGCACAGGTCCTTCCTCATCCTCATCTAGTCCAGCATCTTGCCATATGTCGTCGTCCACATCCAGTGCAAATAGACCGTGTGTGTCAATAGGTCGAGGGAGAACAGGATTCCGGGGTGCTTGCTTCTGTCTCACGAGGTCACCCATCTGCTTGCAGTAATCATTGTATTTCTTCGCGAGCTTGAGAATCCCTGGTTCACGGTGCTTGACAGATGACTTCGTATGAGTTGTGAGTTTGCGGTCTACTGAACTGTTAGAATAATATATAAGACAAGAGAAATCATTATACCATTCACTGCCTGTCTGTACGAACGCTCAAGCCTTTCAATCTCAAATTTGCGTTGTCGTAAATGATCACGTATGCGGGTCTTGAGAGCACGAGCATTCATCCTGAGCTGGAGGTAGATATCAGCCTTAAGCTTCTGCAAGGCCATGCGCTGTCCAACACCAAGCGCTGCTCTTTTTCGATGTATACTCTCTGCTATTCGGGTGCACCGATCCCGGCTCTCCGTCAGCAAAATCCCTACATCAACAATGTCCAGTTGCTGCGCTGGCTCCTTCCGCAGTTGGTCCTCTAGGTCGTGTACCCTTGCTCGGTGTTCCTTCAAACATTTCTCCAGGGCAAGGATTGACTCAATTTCTTGCTTTCCCAAGTTTTTTGACTGGCCTGTGCACAACGTCAGTGACATGAATCTGAACGAGAGGAAGGCACCAACGAGGTAAAGGTTTCGTTTGTGCTTTTACTTGCTCATCCCAATGTCGTCGTAACTTGTCTTCGGGGATCCCTAGGTTGGCTAGCGCTGCTTCGGCTTCTCGCTTTCGGTCCTGGCAAAGAAACCATTTTCGGGCTAGCCAATTACCGAGACCGTTCAGGGACACTTGACACAGGTGTCGGACTTGGGTGTCCAGAACGAACAACCGCTGGAAAAACTGAATCATGCATTAGTCAAGGCAGAGAGACCATCAGAGAAGACACACCCCCGATACACACAAAATAGAGATCAGCTTCTTAATGTAACTCCAAAAACACTCGCAGCCTTCCCCATCCGAGAACCCAAAACCAAGGCATTTGCGCGGGTGGTAGACAAGTTGACACGGCCACTGATGGCCGTAGGCATGGAAGATCGAGATCGCAAAACTAAGGCGATTCGAGTATTCGGGTAAAAATCCCCACTTGACAAAGCTTCGATGAAGCTGGCAGCCGATATCGTAGAGTAGGCCAACAGACCACGTTGGCGGGAGGTTATCGAAGAGTCGTTTCAACAGCGCCAGGACATAATGTTGCTTTTCCCCCGCCAAAGTCATGTTGACGAGCCAAAGCACCTGATCGTGCCGGCAGAGCATGGCCATTAGCCCTGTGTCTGCAAAAAGTTTCGTGCTCGCCTTGCGGCGCTTTTCATCAGCTGCCGTGAAGGACTCATGGCACCCATTGAGCACCGATGTTGGAGCCTTCAACGGGCCCTCGTAACCATCCTCCTGTGGGTTGTCATGGCTTTTCTTGCGGTTGGATTGGCTGGATCGGCGCCCCTCCACGTCATCTTCCATTGCTTTGACTTCTGCCTCAGGAATAAAAGTGGCTGGGTGGGGACTTTCCGAGGCTGGGTCTGCGGGGTCATGTGAATTTCTACGACGTTTGTGGTTGAAGCACGCGTCCACACATGCTATAGAATCGGGGCTAACCATAACAATGAAAAAGGGATTGGACAAATGGGGTTGAGGGCACGTGCCTGGAATTCTGAGAGGGAACACCCCCGAAACAGAGGGGGCAACGCCGGCGGAGATACTCGCTTGGTCGGGTTAGGGATGATGTGCCGGACACCGCCGTATTGCCGTTGGTTGGGTTTTGGCCCCCTTGATGGGAGTCTGGCAACGGAATATTGCGGTTAGTGGGGTTTCGGTCCACTCCACAGGGATCGGCAGTGCGTCCTGATGGCGTACAAGGGGGCTGGAGGGGAGGTTGGCGTGCGATTTCTATCAGGCCTTGGATGTGGGCATCGGTTGCATCACAAAGTGTGGCGTACCAGCGGAAGGCTGCAGTGACCCGACGGCGCAAAGATCCCTGTTGTATAGAGTATACACAGGCTCCAGGACTTAGAATTTACAGAATGACTCACCTGCCCCTGGACATGATAGCCTCGACCGTGCAGAAAAGTCTCTAATGTCTCTGAGAAGCCGGTCATGTTGGGCGGCATGTGAACGAAGAGTTCACGGGCAAATGTCAATAGGTTGACATTAATGGCGAGTGACGGAAACAAGGGAGCGCAAGGAAAAAGTCCTCGCGAGAGGAGCTGCTGAGCTGCTGGTGCGCACGAACATACATTGATATCGATGCATTCCGTATCTAGGTGAAAGATCAGACGCAAAAAAGAAGTAGCTCAAGATATACGTATGTTGGAAGTATATACACAGGACGGTCAATGCGCGCACATTGCTACCGCATGTACAAATGTGATGGGTATCTTGCGGAGGGTCTCGGAGGCACTTGGTCTCTCGCAGGAGGTGGAGGTGAAGTGGAACCAAGGAAGTGATTAAATTTGTCCACCGGGAATGCTGACGTTTGACCTTACCGTGCTGACGTTCCCGCTGACAGAGGTGATGCTCTTCGAAGTCATGCTCTTCGAGGTATTCGGAAGAACTGAGATCCATGCTGCTGCGGTCTTCAGTCTTGTCGTCAGCAGCTGAGAAGCTAGCATCAGATGGAGTAGCGGGCCGATTTCTTAAAGCTTGATCCCTGCAACGGTCTACCGGTTGGGTGAATGTTCTGCGACCAGGCAAGGCGACAAGCTCCTCGGGGCCAGGCAAGAAGATGACTGTAGAATGACGAGGACGTTTGGTACGGTGGGCGTCGGGCAGCGGGATGAGAGCCGGTAGTGGGGGTAGAGAGCTAGATGGGTTCTGTGTTGCCGGAGATGACGATATGGGGCTGGTCGCAGGTGAGGAAAAGATAGTGCTTGTTGCTGGTGAGGATGGTAAACGAGGTTTGTACCTTGCTTTGGGTTGGCGGAATGACATTGAGGAGCTAGAAGTGTTGTTAACGTCGGTGGAGAACCAGAATGACATGAGACTGACCAGAGAACGACGAAAAGTACGAGAGTGACAAGTCGCTGGCCAGACTGATTTCCACGTGAGTTAGTAAAAGTTGCCCAGCCAGAAATGCAAATCCGACTTACCAGGAGCTCAGCACTTGATATATACCGCCAGAAAATCATCTGCGCCGACATGGGGGATGTCTTGCTGCCCCTCATCCTCAGCCCGAGGGTGGTGACCTTGTTGATTCATTGAAATGGCCCTGGGAAACTTTCTAGTTTGGGACGTTTCCCACTATGGTGGGACAATTTCAAACGCCTCACTTCTCCCAACTCTCAAGTTATGACCTATCGGCCTCTCATCTTCCCCATCTTCTGGCTACCGTGGTTTGCTGCCGCCGCGATCCACTCAGTCTATCTTATCGCAGTCTCTTCTGTGTGCTCGATTTGCGGCAACGACGCATTTCTCCTTCATGTCCTGCAGTATCATTTTGCGGGTCTGGAGTGCCTCTTCGACGTAAGTCATCTCAAGAAGACGGTATCGTACTGACGGAATTCCTTTCAGAACTGTGGAACCCATCGCACTCGGCCTTCCGCTCAACCACCGTAAGTTCATTTAATTTACTAATAAACTTGAACGATCCCAAGTTGACTAGTCCAGACACATCAAGCAGTTATTGAGCGTGCTCACAACCCTGGACGACATGCTATCCCATTATCGGAGTGACAAGACTGGCACGGCTTTCCAATCTGAGGTACAATTTGTTTTCAATCGCGTAACTATTGATATTAATCTGATACAATTAAACTCAGCTCCTGCTCGCCAATCTCTGGACAACAATGCCCCCACCACCCACCACCTCTAAGACCCCCAGGTCTATGTCCACGCCCGCCATCGTCGCAGACGCACCCCGACAGTTGCATTCTTCCCAGTCCCACGCTACTGCTGCGCCCTCAGGCCGTCCCAACATAGTGAAGGGAAATGCCAAGTGTCCTCCCCGCACACCGCATGTTCGTGGTGACAAAGGACCAGCTGAGGAAGTAGACGAGTTAGAAGGGGGAGAGGAGTTGGCGGCAAACGAGGGGGAAGACCCTAGATCTGTGATTAGCGCGTCGAATGGCGCGTTGATGGGAAAATCCAAGCGTCCTCACTCCAAATCGCGCACTCGCAGCAATGTAGGACAAACTGGCGGAGCATCTAACGCGTCTAATGCGTTAGACGAGGTGAATGAGCTGGCGGTACATGAGGGGGAACCCCCGGGCGCTGCGAATGGCGCGTTGAAGGGGAAAGCCAAGCATCCTCGCCCCAAACGGGGTGTTCACAATAATGAAGGATGAGCTGAGGAAGAGGACAAATGCGAGGGGGACAAGGAGCAAAACACTAACCTTGTGAATAGTATGGCAGAGATGGCCGTTGACGGTGCGCGCGATGATGAAGACAACACCATTGACGGTGCGCGCGACGACGGAGGCAACGGGCCTGATCAACCAGCTGTAGGCCAGCTGCAGCCAGTGAGTTTTCCTTGGCCTTTGTCCCCGACTTTCGCTCACTTGTTCTCTCGCCGCATTTTTTTCAGACTGCTGACAAAGATGTCCCCACACCACAAGAACCGAGCAGTGCTGGAGGGACCCCGGCCCCTGAAATTTTGCCACAGGGGGGAGTTCAAGAAGCGCCCGGTTTGTTCATTGTCACTAACATGATGAAGTCCCAACTGATGTCATTTCAGAAGCCATGCTAGATGATGACGAATCTGGGACCTCTGGCAGCGACTATGGCCAAGCAATGCAAGCGAAGCAAGCCGCGCGTCGCAAGAAGGCAGAACGCGGTCACGAAGCCAGTGATATGGAATCGGAGGATGCACGCGTGGACCGTGAACTGTCAGGGGAGGCTGCTTCGGAGCATGACGATTCTCCACCACGCAAGCGTCGTCCCAAGGCGGCCAAGAAGGGCATCCGCATTCACAAGAATGCTGACACTGATGACGAGGAGACTGTCGATGGCGCTGAAGCCCGAAAGCACCATTCCAAGGCGACCAAGCAGCGCGCTCGCACCAGCGATGATGATGCTAATCGTGGCAACGAAGAGAGGGCTGGTGATGGTGATGAGGAGGATGCTAATGAGGGTGATGGCCGTTGGATCAAAACTCCAGGGCCGCTTTCCAAGGCGGCACGAGCAGAAGCACAGGAGTTCGCTCTCAAAGTGACCCAAGAGGCTGAGAGAATTGCCCGCAAATACAAGAAAAGCACACGGGATGTCATGCTCGCCGCCGGCTTAGGAGTCCGCACGTCCCGCTCCAAGAACCCATTCAACATGTTCAAAAAATGGTATGCGCACCATAACCCTAAAGGTAGCCGTGAGTCAAAAAATTTACTTGCGCTGCGCTTGCCACTAATCCCCTGAGCAGTCACCTACACAGAGTATGGTAAAGTCATGAACCAGGCCTATCGCGAGATGGTATTATCGGTGGAGGACCCTGTCAAGCGCGCGGAAGTCTTGAAGCCAATCCTAGAGTTCACGGATGCCCTGGACGATGGTGAGATTGGTGGTGCACACACTCTTAAGTCCATCGTCGCAACGATGCAGGCTGCAAAGGACCAGTTTACGAGTTTGGTGAGTACCAAGACAGAGCACTTCTACGGCGATTTCATCATTCCTGCAGGCTGCATCATATCATAATCTGGAATAAATTGAAGTCATCGGCGCGATCATTTACACAGGAATGGATGCTGCAGCCCGACAAACCTCAGCCTTTTTTGGAGGCTCTGACGCAGTGTTCCAGTTGATTGAAGCCCACAACCTGGACGTTCGTGAAATCATGGATAAGATAACCACAACCCTCAAGTGTGTTTATTTCACCCAAAAATGTTTCTTTGACTGACGGCATGGCAGGTCTATTGAGTACCGCAAGAAGGGATTAAACCTTCCAGTTGGGACCCTTGATGTAGAGTGCCGAGGCCGTGAAAACAA
This sequence comes from Hygrocybe punicea, assembly GCA_963556145.1. NCBI lineage: Eukaryota > Fungi > Basidiomycota > Agaricomycetes > Agaricales > Hygrophoraceae > Hygrocybe > Hygrocybe punicea. The sequence continues at coordinate 9,195,130 of OY744461.1, read as the reverse complement.
TCGTGATCGTGATCGCCGTGTGTTCACATCCATGATGCAGAACGGCGCCGGTATGTATTCCTAGCCTTGTCCAGTGTATTCTGCTAACATTTGTACAGCCGAGGAGGTTGAGGACGTGCTCAGGAAGAAAATGCACTACGGAAAATGGATGAAGAATGCCTGGCAGCACCACCTATGTATTCTAGATTGGCCAGATGATATCATATCCCCCGGGCCAGGTTTCAACTTGAAGAATCTAGCCACCAGTGCCCTTAGCCGGCTGGTAGGGGGCTACATCGAGAATGTGAGGAACGACAATAATGACAATCCTTATCCGCACATCGTGTCATGGAGTGATGGTGTGTATATCAAACTTTCATGAAATGTTGCCTAAGACCCCACCTGTAGAGGATATTGCTCGCCCTGATGACGACCCGCTCAAGGGGCACATTCCTTTAGTCGTATCAAGCTCCGGTGCCTCTCTCCGAATCCTCAAGGACTGTCCAGAATGGATCGCCCACATTGAGAAGATGTATGCGGCAAAAAACCGCTCACGCATTTCTAAAAAGAAAGCTGCTGCCTCGCACGATAACCTTGCATCCAAGAATACAGCAGAGAGAGTGTGGCAACCTGCTGTGCGGCCCCATGACGTTCGACCCACCCTCCGTGACCGCGATGTCGATTCCATGAACAATGAGTTGATGCAGCTTGGAGCTGTCGATTCAGATGTTGGGGTTGAGTGGGAGTCAGATGAAGGCCCCCCTCATAATCTGCACAAGAACAAAGCTGCCCGGCATCCGCCTGTGTTGCAACGGCAACCCAAAGTTCGGCCTTATCCAGAAGATGACGGACCTATCATAAAGGATGCCAGGAGAGACAAGCGCCGTTTTATGGATGACGAAGCTATCATGCCACGCGAGAAGCAGCATTATGCTGCTTCTTATGGAGCTGCCCCGATGGTGTCTCGCTCCACTATGCCACGACCGATGGGTAGGCCTTTGGATGCCGATGAATATAGGAGATATCATCCGGACGAATATTTTTATCAACAGGTTGATCATGAAGTGGCAAGCCCCCCATTGCATGTAAGGAAGCGCGCTTGCTACGAGGATGATTATTCTCAATACCAGTACTCTGACGGGGCTCATATGATGCAAATCCCCAAGCTTGCCATGCACAAGAAGTCTAAGGCCTACCAAAATCACACACATGCCCATGATTACAACAGGATGCCGAAGACACCTGAGGCAGGTCCCTCCCGCCACCAACGTGAATATGATGTCGACTTGGTGGATGAAACTCCGGATGACTTGGTGGATGAAACTCTGGATGGCTCGGAAGATGAGTAAACTTGCAGAATTGGTTTCAGGTTGGTACATACCATGTGTCCTTTGCTTAGCCCCTCTTCGTATACCAGTTTGCATGTTGTAGTGGGCCTTTATGATACAGTGATTCTTTGTTCCGAAGACCTATAAGAATATCCCAAGGGATATTTTATTTGTCCCATGGGCTGTTTTCTAAGATGAGATAGGTATCCCATGGGCTTTTTCTTGGGTGATGTAAATATCCCAAGGGACATTCTTTGTGTCCCACGGGTTGCTTTAATGTGTCCCATGGGCTTTTTCTTGGGTAAGGTAAATATCCCAAGGGATATTTTTCATTTCCCATGGGCTGTTTCTGTAATAACAAAAGTATCCCAAGGGATATTCTACGTGTCCCATGGGCTGTTTTCTAAGACAGGATAATTAGCCCATGGGATATTCTATGTGTTCCATGGGCTTTTCTCGGGTAAGGTAAATATCCCAAGGGATATTTTTCATGTCCCATGGGCTGTTTCTGTAACAGCAAAAGTATCCCAATGGATATTCTATGTGTCCCATGGACTGTTTTCTAAGACAACATAAGTATCCCATGGGAGATTCTATGTGTCCCATGGGCTTTTCTCAGGTAAGATAAGTATCCCAAGGGACATTCTTTGTGTCCCATGGGTTGCTTTCTGGGATAAAATTAATATCCCAAAGGATATTTTATGTGTCCCATGGGCTGTTTCTACAACCACCAGAATATCCCCTGGGATACTATTACAGTTCCTAGGCCTTTTAATCAAAAAACATCAGCTTGAGCTGAGACAACACTATCTCTGGCTATAGTAGACCTGCTTGAGATATTTCTATAATATATCCTAGAAAAATATATATTCTCCCTGATGGTATTGTAATATATCCCATGGGATCATATTTTCAGGCCATGGTCCTTTGTCAAAATCATCCCTTGGGATAACTATTCAGGCCTTGGGCTTCTTTGGAGATTGTCCCGATGGATCAAAATATATCCCTACGCCTTCCTACAGTCAGAATGTCCCTGGGGCAATAAATTGTCCTTGGGAGTACCATGTTTATATGAACACTTAGATGGAACACCTATAGAGTTGTGTTACATCTAATTAGTTGGGGCTAGGTGGTCGCCTGAAGTGGTGAACAGACACAAATAGCATATATGCTTACCTTTATATCATTTATTATGGCTTCACTAGTAGTGCCCAGACCTAGCCATTTATGTATGGTACATAGAGGCACATCCCCCACTCATTAGTATTTATTATATATTTCTCTGTATTACGCGTGCAGGGAGACAAGCCCAACTAGCATTCTTACCTGTATTAGCAGTAATGGATTGATTACAAATCTTGTTTACTTGTATTGATCAAAAGCGGCTCAGCTAGATAATGGGAGATGATTAGATAAGATGTGAACAAGAGGATGATAAGATAATGATAAGATAGGATGCATCAGAGAGATTGTGATATTCTGCTTACATAAAAACAATGGTCTATTGTTCTGAGCAGTCCTTTGTTCTAAACAGTCCAAATGGAGATAGAGCTGATTGTTCACAGCCTCTTTGATGCCATCCATTGTTCTCATGACTCAGTCCTATTGTTCTCACTTTCCCATTGTTCTCAGTCCCCCATTGTTCTCCAACAGTATAAATAGGGCCCCCAAATTCCAGTAGTCAGTAGGATTTCCCCCCTCACCACTCAGTAGTCACTCTCAGTTGGGTTCACACAGTGTGATCCCTCATTCTCTTAGTACTAGTAGTTACTCATTGTAGTAGCTAGTGCTTGCAATCCAGTCTAGTTCACTCTTATTCTATCATTCTCTGAGTTCCCCTTGTCATCAAGGAGAATTCACCCAAGTTCACTCAGTCCAATCAATTCATTAGTCAGCATTAGTCAGCTAGATACACTTCTAAGGTTAAGGTTTCATCCTAAACAAAACAGAGTATTCAAAAGGTATTAAAGATAACCCTGAACTAGTAGCAAATGTGCGTTTGAAGCTTCGGATTTAAGTCAGATATTATAATACCCAGAGATACTCTTGATTGAATAGGCCCTGTAGCCAAAACTGTCCATATTCAACTGGTGAATATTGTTATCAGTATTCATTAGTTCATATTTTTATATTCCAGTAGTGAATATTAGTATTTTCAGTACATCACACACCCAATTGCTATTCATACCCACTCAAAGTCTCAATTCTTAATTGAAGAGACCTCACTATTACATTCTATTGATTCATACAGTACATATACCTACAAACCCCTTCCTGATAGATTATTTAGATATTAGAAACCCACAAACAACAAGAAGATACCTGAACAAAGTCAACTCCGGTAATTCTTGGTGAAACAAACATTCACATAGCAGCGAAACCATGTCCCAACATGTTGCACAGCACCCCGTCGTCAAATAGTGCCCAAACGCGAACCCCCGTGCCCAAAACCCAACGGGAGATGCATCACGCGCCTGCGTTAGCCCAAACACACCATCCCCACTGCAAAATGTGTCTGGATGCGTCTCAAGTCCCACCCCAGCCCCAAACCCTACGCTAGTGTTGCCGTAGTTCGGTTCCGAACCTAGCCGAACCCGGTTCAAACCCCGAACCGAACCCGGGGTTCAGTCTAAGTTCAGCCAAATGCTGAACCGGACCGCGGGTTCGGTTCAGGGTTTCGAGGCTGGCCGGATTTCCTGAACGGCTCCAAACTGCGTCCAAACCACGAACGCGGATATTTTTAAGGTATTTATTTCATTTGTTTTTCAGATTTCTTTACTTACTTTTTCGCGTTAAATGATATCATGTGACCATTACAGGTTTCTTCACGCAACAACGCAAGGCCAATGAACGCGACACAATGTCGCATTTGTGAATACAGGTAAGTCTCGTAAATACTCTTAACTTTACTAATATTATCTGCCACAGGCAACTTGACCGCGACCACATCGCGAGCACACCACCACGGCACAACATGGATCCCAACGCCAACGCCAACGGACGCGGGACAGCCGTTACACCACCACCACCACCACCACCACCACCACCACCACCAGCAACGGCAACGGCAACGACAACGTCAACAACGACGATGGCAACAATGATGACGGCAATGGCCAGCAGCAACGGCGGCAACAGCAGCAGCAGCAGGTGCTGCATCAAGCCATCCAACGCCAAGGAACCTCGCGAACATGAGCTGATGCGTCAACTGACACGTGGACGTCGTTCGCGAGGTGTTCGCGAGGTATTCGGCACCAAGAAGGATAACAGGAGCGTGGGTGTACGCTCCCATCTCCACGGCGGCTCATCCAATGCCGGCAGCATCAGCAGCAACAACAGCAACGGCGCAGCAGCAGCAGCAGCAGCAGTTGCAGCAGCAACGGCAGCAGCGCCGGTAGCGGCAGCAACAGCGACAGTGGCAACGGCAACGGCAGCAGCAGCAGCAGCAGCAGTGCCGGACGGCTCCCCCACAGCCCAACTACCTCGCGAAGTGCAGCGCCGTATCGATTGATACGTGCCTGCCATTCGCGAGGAGAATAGAGCTCATGGGGTGAGCCCACCTCGGTTTGGGGTTCAGACCGCGTCTGAACCCAGACCGAACGCGGTGAGACGGTTCGACGCCGTCTGGGTCCAGGTTTGGCCATGCGCCAAACCGGACCCGAAGTTCAGTTCACGGTTCCACCAAAAAGGGTCGGAACCGGACCGAACTGAACTTCGGCAACACTACCCTATGCCCTTGCAAGAAAACACGTTCAAACATGTCCCAGACTGCGGTCCCACAACACCCGACCATTTGACGCCCACACAGGCCCCAAAGCCCATGCCCGTGCGACAGAACGCGCCCCAGACCCCGTTCCCCCCAATTACATGCCCACACACGCCCACATCAGCCCAGAATCAAGATGCCACTGTCCAGATGCCACAACTGCGAACGCCAAGGCTCAATGGCATCGAAATGCAGGCTGACACGTATGCAAGGTTTGAGATGACAAAGGAGGATGAGAGGAAGGAGAGAATGGGAGATGGTGCAGGAACAAGGAGACAGATACGATGGGCAAGAGACTCTCACACACAAGAACCGCCCATCGCCTGGTTCCCAGCCCCCCCACTCCTCGCATTTGCACAGTGCCACGTCAATTGACATGTGTGTCAGCAACGCAAGGTAGATGTGGGCTGGAACCCGCTGGGTTTCCTGCATGGGTCAATACCCATACCTGACCCACCGCTACCCACCATCTACCTGCTGAAAAAAGACCCATGGGTAGACAGGTATGGGTTGGAGCGGGTATGGGTTGGAGCGGGTATGGGTTGGAGCGGGTCTGGGTCAGCCTCAGGACACCCGCAGGTATACCCGTGTCATTGCTAAGGTTGACCAAGGGTTGACATATGTGATAGGGTAAGATTTTCCAAGGGTTTGTTCTTGAATCATTATCTATTGCACATAGTGATAGGAACTTGGTGGGACTTTCAAAGAGTTATATATGCTCTGGTTTCTCTCCAAAATTTATGTCAGATTTCTTCAGTAGTTATGGTGCAATTCCATTTTCAAAAAGGAGTGTTTTTAAAAAACCCTGAGGGGTTGAAAAACCCGGACCCCTGAGGGGTTTTGAAAAACACTCCTTTTTGAAAATGGAATTGCACAATAACTACTGAAGAAATCTGACCTAAATTTTGGAGAGAAACTAGAGCATATGTAACTCTTTGAAATTGACCCCAAGTTTCTATCACTATGTACAATAGATAATGATTCAAGAACAAACCCTTCAAAACCCTTGGAAAATCTTACCCTATCACATATGTCAACCCTTGGTCAACCTTAGTTCTGGACAAGCCCTCATGACTGGACATGAAATATGAGCTGAAGCAAACCATCTGATCACTGTATTAGGGTCACACCAGCATGATATAAATTCATCAGACAGGGTATTTCCATTACCAGCACAGGGATGCCAGCTTTCACAGATGCAGCAAATGCAGCAAAGGAGATATACTCACTTTTTTATTGACAGTTTCCTGTTGGAAAACTAGAGGAATGGAGAGTGGCAACATATGCTGGGCATGAAGCTCTCAACATTTCAAATTGGTATTTTACACCAAAGCAAGATGTGCCAGAGATGATACACATACCATTCACCAATGCAGTGGACCCCCATGGAATACTGGAAGAAATGTCAAAACCAAACTATGTCCATGGTGAGGAAAACATTGTCCATTATTACACATACGGTAGTAGGTGGTAAGTGTTGGCAAACCAAGCAAGGTACAAGTGACTGTTCGAAGAAGTGAGCCTCAGACCATCCATGTAGGAGACATCATTGAAGTCCAGATGTCACTTGTGACTGTCCCACTCAAGCACCAGCAATTCAAGATGGTAACAGTGCTGCATGCAGTCACCTTGTTTGACAGTTCATACAATTTGTTTTATGAAGCAATAGATTTACAGGCTAACAAAGACAAATAGGATGCTATAAGGAAACATTTAACAAGCACTACTGACCAAGCAAAGCCAACTCTCAAATGAAGGGTGGGTTATAACTACATGAGCAAGGAGGTGAAGAGAGCAGTGGGTAGCCATATGGATGTCGGGCCATAATGGCTGTGGCTATACACAGTTACTTCAGCAAAGATGTAATTAAGTCGATGTAGCTGTGCAGATTGAGTACCACCAGGTTCAGGTTCCATCCATGCTTCGTCTGTGAGTAAACCAAAACAAGTCAGCCCACATGCAAGGAGGAACATAAGGAAGAGGGCATGCACAACAACATTCACACAACTCATGCACAGGACCCATCATACCTGCCATTTGTTGAAGTAGATGCCAAAGGTTTTTATCAGAAATGCTGCCTGCTTCGACACTGTTGGGTGCTCCATCAGACAGGAGATAGCCCACAAGAAAATGATAAAAACAACAGTGTGCACATGATGAAAGTATGCACTCGGTTTTGATAGTCTGGTCAACAGGATTACAGACACCCTCATACACTGTTGGGTTGACCCAGCCATTAGCCTTGAAGAGCATCACAATTTTGGCTACCTCGAACGACTTGTAGTTGCTGAGGCCAAATTTGTTGCTAAGACAGGACAAGAAAGTCAGCTACCTCCTGGATGATGAAGCATGTGGAGAATTACAAATGGCCCACCTTGTAAAGCTCATCGATGGTCACCATGGAGTCTCTTCAAAGAGAATGGTTGAACTTCAAGTTGGATCTCAGATGGCAGTGCCAGACCAAGCTGGACAAATATCAGCTGTTGCCACAATGATAGATTCTGGATGAAAAAGTTGGCTGGGCTGGACCTGAAAGACTGAGCCTAAATAATTTTAGGACTTGGAACTACTAATTTCTGCTAATTTCACATAATTAGCGAAGGGGGTTTTCCCTGATGAAGCAAAGAGAAAGAAGGGGGAGAGATGGGAAGGAAGAAGCCAGGAGGGACATCTACACTGTCAAAATTAGTCAGTACTGTGACAGCATTGGTCAAAAAAGGGTGTGAGAGCATGAGAGTCAGGGTTGATTCAACAATGTGTCAGCGATGGGGCAGGGATTTCTGAAATCATTGAAATGATGTTGGTCAGCCAAACCTTGAGCCAACCTTGGGAGCCCAATGCTGTCACAGGGTTTGGCCCTAGTAAAAATTTCACTAAGTCCATCAGTTTCTAGTAAGCCGTGTCAGATTTGAAGCCATGACTTATATTACATTATAAGGTTTCGGTTAGTGGCTTCAAATTAGAAGCCCATGGTCAGATAAATTGATGCAGTTGCCCAAATATGTCAAGGTGCAATGGCTTGGTGGAATTATGTATTGGTTTGATAATTTTTCAATCTGCTTAGGAGGTTGCAGGTTCGAGCCCTTCTTTTTACAATTGTCTAGACTAGACCCAAAGGCTGTGACAGCCTTTGGCTGAACCTTGGTCCAAGGTTCGGATTTAATCATTGGTTTGAACCTGGTCAAAAAAGGATGTGCTAGTATTACAAAGCATCCAAATAAAAGTTCCCAGCTGTCATCCCTGTCACAGCATTGGAGTTCTTCAGGGTGTAACGTTTCGGAATAGTGAGGAAGGACAAATTAGGAAAGGCGATGGACAGGACAATTTTAAATAATGTTGGTATGATAGTCTATAGCTGAGGCTAATGACGACACCATTTATGCATGCTCACATGATCATTCCCTGGTGCGGGTTTATTGCTATTTTCACATATAATGACATTTTGAAAAGCAAATCTTTTAAAGAAGGAGGTCCTAGTAAAATGATAACTTGTGAAATACTGCACCAAATTACATAGTCTGAGAGGGATAATTTGTCTATGTTCTAAGGGCCATCTTTCCCTCTATTTACAATTTCAAAATATGTGTTATATAAAAAGTTACAGGTGAATTGTTGATTTGAGTCATTGCAACTTGTACAATGAATATCTTTACAAGAAATGCTTGGATTGACATGATTGTAGAGAGAAAGTTGTTCTATTTTTTAAGGGCTACAAGGGCCCATATCGCGTTTTTCTGTACTTTGAAATTTCGAAGGAGAATTACACAAAAACAACCTCTGTATAAATAACATTACAATAATCTGCTAAAGTCCAAAATACAAGAAAACGCGGTATAGGCCCTTGTAGCCCTTGGAAAATAGAACAACTTTCTCTCTACAATCATGTCAATCCAAGCATTTCTTGTAAAGATATTCATTGTACAAGTTGCAATGACTCAAATCAACAATTCACCTGTAACTTTTTATATAACACATATTTTGAAATTGTAAATAGAGGGAAAGATGGCCCTTAGAACATAGACAAATTATCCCTCTCAGACTATGTAATTTGGTGCAGTATTTCACAAGTTATCATTTTACTAGGACCTCCTTCTTTAAAAGATTTGTTTTTCAAAATGTCATTATTCGTTTTTAAACTATGTTTACATTAGTCTAATTGTCCGACATCACCTTTGCCGCTCCATCCAGCACTGCTCTCCGTGAACCCGGACTCTACAGTCCCAGACAATTGGAACCCCCGGATCTCTACACGATCCATTCCTCGCTGACCTGATGACCTAGTCATAAGGTCCTTTGGTTCCTGGGCGCTGTAGTGGTTGTGCCTGACAGATCACGTGACCAGTCCCTTAGTCAGTAGCCTTTCCGGATGTAGTAGTTAGTTGATCTTGTCCTATCCATCCCATCCACCTTGACCTTTCCATGCGATTCTGTCCCTGATCCCGAGAGGTCCCTCGGGACCACTCCAGCGCCGCACCCCCTTCTTGCACTTTTTCAAGGAAAGAGAGAGATTGTTGGACCTCAAATTTCTTCCTCTCGTATTTCATTTCGGTCTACCCTCCCGCCTCCCTCTTCGACTCGTTTATGTACTCCTTTCTTTTTATCTGATACATATCTTTTTCGGGCCGCGCCGCTGTCATCAGGGCCGGTCGCGCCCCACTACCTTTCTCTGCCCTTTCTAAGGCCCTTTGTGAGGGAGGAATGATTAGATATGAAAATAGGAATAAAATCCATGATCATAAACAAATAAATGGACAAACAACGGAAAAACTGGGAGTGGCGGGATATAACCCTCGGAACGGAATGTACTTTGCTTTTTCCTTTTCTTTTCTTTTTTCAATGCTGTGACTCGGAGTGAGCGGGAGTCTTATAACTTACTAGTCACCATCAATAATGAGGGGCTTTCCCGTGGTAGATGGTAGTGCAGCACTTGAAGCACCAGGGTCGTTAGGATTCCATACTGGCTCAGTCCCGAAAGCCTGATCGTTGCTCAGGCAGAACCACAGCGACTTGAGCATCCATTTACCGTCCAGCTTGGCCAACATAAGGCCCATAAGGTCTGTCGGTCGTTCGAGGAACTGGACCAACATCCCCCCTTCCATGTGCCACGCAACCTGGCGAAGGATTAGCGTTCAAATAAACGGGAGAACACCGAAGACGTTTCTTATGTGACAGTGGAACGCCCACATCCCCGAGTTATCTGCTACAAACCTCAAGACAACATGAGAAAGCGCGGGAACAGAAACGGTGTCTCTCCTCATGGGATTATTGAATTTCCAAGTCGTCGGCTGCCCTTCTCCGTATTTGCCTTTACCCCACCCCACGATCTATAACCGATTAATTATTTATAGCGACATCCGCGAATAGAAGGATTTTTTACCTGGAATTCGTGGCCATGAAGATGCCACGGATGCTCCATTCCATCCATGCTGTTAATCACCACCTGCACACCCTTATCTTTTCCCGAATCCTGGATCAATAGCACCTGCTGATCGAGCGAAAATCCCCAGTTTTCATACCCTCCGCCATTTCCAGAAAAATTCTGGCCAATTGACTTCCACAGCGTAGCATTGTTCTCAAGCGGCGCCCACAACGTCTTGTTGACAAATATGCGATTCTCATTTTGGGACTGCCGGAATGCGTATTCGAGGTAGTGCATGTTCAGCCCCGAGCTCACATCGTACGCCGGGAGTCGACGTTGGGGCACAGGCATGTCAAATGGCATGTCGTTGCAGCCTTCCCAGACGAGGTCGTTGAACCGATTGTCTTCTACGCTGTACGGATTCGTCGTGTTCCCAGGTACACCGATCAGGGGAGCGTTGGGGTCGGTGTTGTCATATGAAATAACCCCCATGACGTGATAGTCCGTGCTTTCGAGTCCGGTGCTGTTGTAAGGAACAAATGGAAGGAAGCAGCTGGTTGGGAACGTTGCTCGCATGTAGTAGTTCCCGACAGGCTGGTCAGCGTGTATAATGACACTATCGCTGCGCGATGTTGACATTGACACCGCGGAAAGTGATCGGCTCGATTTCGACACCGTCGATCTCCACGATCTCCAAAGTGTGGTTGTCGACGCTAAACCAGTACGAAAAGAAAGTGCTGTGGTTGATAAGGCGAAGACGATAGCTGTTCCCAGACTTCACTTTGGTCACATACAGTCCCCCATCCGTGGGGTTGCAGATCGGAGGGGGCAGGCCATCGTGGTTGGGAGGGAAAGTCGTGGAAACAACGGAGCAATTGTACGTGTTGTGGCCATTTATCAACAAATTGTCCGCAAGCGGCTCTACACCAGACTCCCCATTCATCCATCTAGATGTTGGATTGAGGTAACTGGCTACGAGGACACTTCCATATGTATGGTACCAATCGCCCATGAAAACGATCCTCTCCTTGTCAACTTTCGGCACCATCTCTGTGGGATCGTGAATGACGAGGGGGCCGAACATGCCATCCGTGTACTGGACTGATAAATGAGAGTGATATAGTGTTGCCGAAGTTCAGTTCGGTCCGGTTCCGAGCCTTTTTGGCGGAACCGCGAACTGAACTTCGGGTCCGGTTTGGCGCATGGCCAAACCTGGACCCGAACGGCTTTGAACCGTCTCTTCGCGTTCGGTCTGGGGTTCAGACCGCGTCTGAACCCCAGACCGAGGTGGGCTCACCCCTGAGCTCCGTTCTCCTCGCGAATGGCAGGCACGTATCAATTGATACGGCGCTACGCTTCGCGAGGAAGTTGGGCTACGGGGGAGCCGTCTGGTGCTGTTGCTGCTGCTGCTGCCGCTGCCACTGCTGGTGCTGCTGGTGCTGCTGCCATCGCCGTCGCTGCTGCGCTCCTGCTGCTGCTGTTGCCGTTGCCGCTGCCGCTGTTGCTGCTGCTGCCGGCATTGCTGCTGCTGCTGCTGCTGCTGGCCGTCGTGGTGGTGGTTGCCGTTGTTGTTGCCGCCGCTGATGGTGAGGTTGGGGCTTGATGCACCAGCAGCAGCTGCTGCTGCTGCCGGTGTTGCTGCTGCCAGCGTTGCTGCTGCTGCTGCTGCCGCTGTTGCTGCTGCTGCTGCTGCTGTTGCCGCCGTTGCTGCTGCCGCCGTTGCTGCTGTTGCTCCTGCGCTCCTGCTGCTGCTGCTGCTGCTGCCGGGGCTGCTGCTGCTGCTGCCGGCATTGCTGCTGCTGCTGCTGCTGTTGCCGCCGTTGCTGCTGCCGCCGTTGCTGCTGTTGCTCCTGCGCTCCTGCTGCTGCTGCTGCTGCTGCCGGGGCTGCTGCTGCTGCTGCCGGCATTGCTGCTGCTGCTGCTGCCGGCATTGCTGCTGCTGCTGCTGCTGCTGGCCGTCGTGGTGGTGGTTGCCGTTGTTGTTGCCGCCGCTGATGGTGAGGTTGGGGCTTGATGCACCAGCAGCAGCTGCTGCTGCTGCCGGTGTTGCTGCTGCCAGCGTTGCTGCTGCTGCTGCTGCCGCTGTTGCTGCTGCTGCTGCTGCTGTTGCCGCCGTTGCTGCTGCCGCCGTTGCTGCTGTTGCTCCTGTGCTCCTGCTGCTGCTGCTGCTGCTGCCGGGGCTGCTGCTGCTGCTGCCGGCATTGCTGCTGCTGCTGCTGCTGTTGCCGCCGTTGCTGCTGCCGCCGTTGCTGCTGTTGCTCCTGCGCTCCTGCTGCTGCTGCTGCTGCTGCTGTCGTGGCCGTTGCTGCTGCTGCTGCTGCTGCTGTTGCTCCTGCGCTCCTGCTGCTGCTGCTGCTGCTGCTGCTGCTGCTGCCGGCGCTGCTGCCGTTGCCGTTGCCGTTGCTGCTGTTGCTGCTGCGCTCCTGCTGCTGCTGCTGTTGCCGTTGCCGCTGCCGCTGTTGCTGCTGCTGCCGACATTGCTGCTGCTGCTGCTGGGCGTCGTGGTTGTCGTTGCCGTGGTTGTTGATTTTCCTGTCGCAAATAACATTAGTAAAGTTAAGAAAAAAAGGAAACTTACCTTGAGGAACACAACACAAATTGTGTTGTGTTCAATCCGCGTTGATGTTGCTGTGTCGCGTGAAAGCTACCTCGTCACGGCCGGTCACATGATACCGTTTAACACGAAATGGTAAGTAAAGAAATATGAAAAACAAATGAAATAAATACCTTAAAAATATCCGCGTTCGCGGTTTGGACGCAGTTTGGAGCCGTTCAGGAAATCCGGCCAGCCTCGAAACCCTGAACCGAACCCGCGGTCCGGTTCAGCATTTGGCTGAACTTAGACTGAACCCCGGGTTCGGTTCGGGGTTTGAACCGGGTTCGGCTAGGTTCGGAACCGAACTACGGCAACACTAGAGTGATACCAGAATGTGCCTCGTTGCCCTTCGGTCGTGAACTCGTATGTAAAATTGGTGCCGGGAGGGATGCCACATTGGGTTACAGCAGCCACGCCATCCTGCAATGATATGGCGTCAGTAACTGGCATAGTGGGCACAAACATCCAGTATTCACCATCCACGTCGAATTCTTTTGGTCAATGCCATGCCAGTGAATGGATGTACTCCAATTTGACATGAGATTGACCACAAGAACACGAACAGTGTCTCCTGAATTCACCTCAATCAACGGGCCTACATGAAGGTATGTCAGATGTTTAGCATCGCGCATCATCTCAGCAATATCGTACCCGGAAACTGGCCATTAATGAGGATCATCGGTTTCTGGAAACCATCGGGAGCGGACTGTGCCTGAGTGATGTTGAAAGTGTACACCCTAGTCGTAGGTTTATTGGAGACAACAAACCCAGTCTGGAGGTCCAGTTCGGTATGATTGACCAATTTACTTGAAGGCACGACTGGAAGATTCGCAGGGATACCATAGAATGACGTGTAATTGAGATTATATTGGCAGCATGAGCTGGTATCCGGTTTCAAGAAGAGCTTGCAAATGGCGAAACCGGCAACAAGTAAAAGGATTGCAACGACAACCACCGTCAGTATCCGACAAAAACGGTGGGTTATAAAACCCTTGAAAACAAGAGGACCTGGAGCTGATTCGAGCTCTGAAGGACCAGAAGGTGATCCTACCAGAGCATCGTCCTCAGGCTCCTGCCTCAGTAACGTGTATACTTTGGACGACTGTCTGTCGTAGCCATGAGTGGTGTCGTAGCGGAACGCCTGAGAGCTTACGATTACATCCCTCGATGTTTATCTATGGCATCTTATCTTAGGTGATAAGGGCATTTCCGACTTGACATGCTTGACAGGCGGTATAATTCTATGATGGAAGCGAAAAAAAAAACATATGACGTCAGTTAAATGGACATAAATCGGTCTCTGAAGCATGCAGCAAGGTTTCATTGCCTGATGCAGGGCCTTTTATCTCGGTGATTATCTGATAAGGTCTGTCACCGCTGGCCAAGCTTAGGCTGAACGACAAGCCATAACTTAGTAGACCCTGTTGAGTTATCAATCAAGCACACATGATGCAGTGTACGCAGGAAATGCCCCATTCAGGCGTCTTGGAACACAAAGGGTGGATGACAAGTTGGGTATGGGTTAGGAAACAAGACATGCGTACCTTATTTGTGCCAGGCCTACTGGGCCAAATTTGTTCTCTCACCCACGACTCGCTCAAGTTATCCCACAAGATTCTCATCATGTCCTCTGAGCCCAGCATTAATTCGAATGGCCTTGTGTTTGGTCGTACAGTCGTCCCCGTTGTGGATCGAAACACAGAGGTCAAGAAGGACAGGCTGGGCAAGCCTGTTCTTCCACACAAATTCCATCTGACCGCCCTATCAGGATGATCAGGATCGCTCGATACGCTTCGTTAACGCATACAACACACTTGTTGATGGCGGTTCTCGCCAGCCGAAGGAAGTGATGGATATTTTGGCTGTTTTGCAGGCAGAAGCCATTGCAGTTAATAACGCTCTCGCCAACCATCAGAACCCCTCCATCACGTACTCCAAGCTTCCAAGCGTCACCGTGAAATTGCAGCGGATAACTGAGAGTGGGACAACTTTGCGCTAGTCACGCGACTGCACTCCAGCTACTAGTAAGTCGGGCTGCAAACCGATTGGAAAACCGTCCGGTCACCGTGACGGGAATGTCACATTCGAGCCCTAGAGGCCCCACGCGAGCAGCCAAACAGGGACCCCAAGAAACGCATCGCCTTCCCCAATCTCGATCGATCTCCCCTCAACAAAACAAAACATTGCGTTCCATGCTGGCGGCCCCCCCACTCCGCGCGCAAATTCGAACTTGGCGACCGCACCAAACCACCAACATTGCAGGCAAGAGAATGACAAAAGAGTGGGGGCAACGGGGGGACCAAAAAGAAATCACCAGAGCATTGGCAAAAGCCGAATGATGGCGTTGCCGGCAACAACAATTCGGCTGGGATGGGGGGAATTCCCACCCAATATGGTATGTGTTCTGGCAGGCCAATCAGTCACCGAATGTATTTTCTGACCACCGTTATCATGGGCCCATCCATTAGTGCATGAAAAACAAAGTGCGGTAATGGGGAGGGTTGTTACTGATCCCGGGAGAGACTCGAGAGAGGGAGAAGCCAGAGAGTTGGGGCCGGGCTGCGAGGTTTCAAATTGGCCCAGAGGCGAATTAGATTGGCCCTGGCTCGGTTGGTACATCTATTTCGGCAGGGCCGTTCCTGCTTGTCAGCAGGGATTGTCTTTTGAAACGTCTTTTCGCGGTTCTGACATTGCCTCACAGTTACATTTTCCTCAGCGAAAAGCCATCCGCAAGCCCCGCAGGGCGCAAAAAAAACGGTCCAACGATCTCGGTAAGACGGTCCCTATTTCTAACCCCGCTAAACTGACCTTGCCAAATGTCAATGCCCGTGCCACCGTGACCGGTACCCACCCCAGTGATGACGTCCCTAGTGGATGAGTGAGCACCCCGTTGACATTTTCACCGTTGACTCTAAGGTGCGTGGGCACCACTCATGCATATTTTATATTTTATTTCTTTTTTCTGAACATTTTTACTTACACAACGCCGGCACCAACGCCCAGCCAATCAACACCACACCACACCAACTCAAAGCCGCCGCCAAGATGTCGCCGCGGCCTAATGGCATCGAAACGCGAGCCGACACGTATGCAAAGAACGGGGAGGATGGCAACAACAGTCAAGTGGCCCACGGCAACTTTTTCAACCACCAGGATGCCCTACCCTGCCCCGTTTTCGATGACCTATGGCTCGTGTACACCCCCCATGCTCCATTTCCGTTGAAAACGAGCGGTCGGGGGGTCTCAGGACCTCGCGTTCCCACTGTCTACCCAACCACCACCACCCCCCCCCCCTTTTTTCAACCACCAGGACTCCCCTCCCCGCCCCGTTTTTGACCACCTACGGCTCGTGTACACCCCCCACGCTCTGTTTCCGTTAAAAACGAGCGGTCGGGGGGTCTCAGGACCTCGCGTTCCCGCTGTCTGCCCAACCACCACCCCCCCACCTTTTTCAACCACCAGGACTCCCCTCCCCACCCCGTTTTTGACCACCTACGGCTCGTGTACACCCCCCGTGCTCCATTTCCATTGAAAACGAGCAGTCGGGGGGTTTCAGGATCCCACGTTCCCGCTGTCTGCCCAACCACCACCACCCCACCTTTTTCAACCACCAGGACTCCCTCCCCGCCCCGTTTTCGACCACACAGGGTGCATGGTAACATACTATGTAATGTAGTATGTTGAATTTATTGGACAAGTATACTAAATATTGTTATCATATTGTTGCAAACAGTATTCAAAGAGTATTCAAAATGATGATTCAATATTTTGAACAAAGTGCATTACCAGTATTGAATGGCAATTTTACAGTACTACTTCAATAATTTCAGTAAATGTCTTGTTATTGAAGCAGTACTCTAAAAGTGTCATTTGATACCAGTAATGTACTTTGTCTCAAAATATTGAATCATCATTTTGAATACTCTTTGAATACTGTGTGCAACAATATGATAACAATATTTAGTATACTTGTCCAATAAATTCAACATACTGCATTACATAGTATGCTACCATGCACCCTTTGCCACCTACGGCTCGTGTACAACCCCCGCGCTCCATTTCCGTTGAAAACGAGCGGTCAGGGGGTCTCAGGACCTCGCGTTCCGGCCGTCTGCCCAACCACCACCCCCCCTTTATCATCCACCAGGACGCGTGGACAGGACGCAGACCACGACGGTGCCAATGCAGGGACGGTAACGAGGAGAGGACACAATGAGCACCCACCACCTGTAAACCACCTCGCGAACCACGCCAGCCATGTCAATTGACATGGCGCCACATTTGCGAGGTTGCAAGGTTGTGGTGGGTTGCGACGAAGACACCTGCATCCACAAGGTCACCAGGAGGTGGGTGGGTGGCCTGCCGCTCAACATCACAGGAGGCATTAGACCTTTGAGACCGAAAATGTGCAGTAATAATAATAATAATAATTAATTAATTAAAAAGTGAGATTACATATAATTGCACAGCCAGTGATGAGCGCAGCCACAATCCGCACCTTCAAGTTGTGTTTCGATGTCGACAGAGTTATCCTCACTGTTCGCTGGTCTTCTTCGAGTCATCAATCCCCAGGATGGTGAGGAAAGGCCTGAAGCATTAGAAGTGCAAGATGATTTAGAGGGAGAGCAGGAGACCTTACTTGCTGAAGAGGCTCCTGATGATCCCAATTTGTCAGACTTGCATGATGTGCTTCTTCAAGCCTCGAAAGGTGTGACAGAGAGCACTGACAGTGGGTATCAGAGGTGAGATACATTTTTATATATGCTATGAAATTTGCCATAATGCTGAGGGACTATTGCTTACCACAGGCTCATGAAACAGTGTCAAACCTTCCTTGTGGCCAAAGGACTCATTCAAGAAAATGAAGCTTTTTTCTCACCAAAGCCAAGGCAAGATGCTCCATTGTGCATTGCAGCTTGGATTATGAACCAGTGAGTGTTGCTCTCATTATTATTAATAATTGACTATATACTGGTCACTTGAAGATGTGATGAGATCCTACTTGATGGCTCCAAGAGACTTGTTTCAGAGGAGCGTAGCACCTATTCTTATGCCCAGAAGATGCGTGCTGCTGTAACATATGCCTTTGGACGACTTCATGGACTTGGATCTCTTCCTTGGCATGCTAGTGAAAGCACAGGAAGAATGGTTGGTAACCCATCAGTCTCTAATGAGGTTTCAAACTACATGGTTAGCCTGCGAAGGCGAAAGGTGAGTGCACTTTAGCCATACTGACAATGTAGAAAAAACTAAAGTGGACCTTTAGGTTCGTGCAGGAGAGACTTCAACGAGTGCTTGGGCCATCACATCTGTAAGATTTCACCAACACTAACACATATTGACTGAAAGTCTTATCCTTTCAGGCAATCATGATGAAAATGTATGACTATAATCACCAGGATGACATTTGGGCCATCCAAGATTATGCTGCAGGATCTCGTACTCAACAGCAAGACTCTTCTAGCCTCCATCAGTGGGGAGGTGGTCGTTCTCGTCGTCTATTGCAAGCTGCATACACAATTGCATTCCTGTGCTTGTTGCGATTTGATGAAGTCCTGAAGATCCAAGCACAGGATATTAATATTGTATCTTCAACCTGTGTTGTTCTCACTCTACCATTCCGCAAGACCAGTCAATTTGGAGGCAAGTAAATCATCTTTCCACAAAGCAGAATCTGGCTGAATTTATTGCCAGATATCAAACCTTTTGTTCTATTTGCACTACCTGAACATGAAGCTCACCTCTGCCCTGTCCGTGCTCTTGCAGAGTGGCTTGCAGAAGCAAAGCTATCTGGAGGTTACATCTTTCGGAAGATAGCTTCAGGTGACCGTGTATCAGAATCCAACCGTCCAATGGTATGTATTTTTACTAAATGTAATAACAGATTACCAGCTAAAGGTATAGACAGACTTCTGATCAATTCCTGGAACTGTTCAGAAACAACCTTTTGGATGTTGGTATTGATCCTCATCCATATGGAACTCACTCTTTCCGTCGTGGAGGATGCCAGTATCTTTCTTCTGAGCATCAGTGGCCAATTCGTCGAATCTGTGAGTGGGGAGGATGGAGTACTGAGTTCACAAGCTTGACAATTGTCAAGTATCTCATCTCATGGAATGATAATCCCACTGAGCCAAGGGAGGCCTTTTTTGATCCAAACCGTGCTCCAACAGTCAAATGTCCAACTTGTGGTAGAACCTGTCCTTGTGCTTGACCACTGGTATATTCATTATATCTTCTGTTTTATTGCTTTACTTCATGTTTTTCATATGTTGTCCATTCTATCACTATCTTTTGTAATTGTATCTCTTCAACACCATTTGAATAACTAAACATTAACTCAATGCTTGACCTGCAAATGGAGATCTGCAGCAGGTTTAGGTAGGATAATGGTAATCAACTGAGGAAGTTCTCAAGTACTTTCATAAGCTGCATCCCAACTCATCCTTTGAGCTAAGATCATGATAATCAACTGAGGAATTTCTCAAGTGCTTTTATAAGTCGCATGGCCAGCTTCCTTCCCCATGCATTGGATATAATATTACATCCTTTCATAACTGTAGCTCTTCATTTCATTTCATTGACCTAAGAAGCATTAGAAAAGATCAATAGACGATATATTGACAGAAACACTACACAGCATTTTGTAATGCACGGTAATGTTTAGCAATGGAAGTTGGATCACTCATAACTAACATCTGACTACCACGACGGTAAGTGAAAAACTCAGAAAATGATACTCCATACTCTGCTTTGGCTTTATCAGCAGTAGCCTTGTCTTCAGCAAGGCGCTGCTTTCAGAGGTGTTGGCTGATGGCTGTAAATGTCATGACCTTACCATTTTCATGGCTGAACTCCTTCCAGAAATCTTCTGGAGTGCCAGCACGCCATCGTTCAACAATAACCTAGTCAATGTTGTCAGAGAGCTGAATTACATCAGATACAATCAAAGTCAAACCTTCCATTCAAACCACCTTGCTTTCATCCCCTTCCATTGATCCTTTTTTCCATACTTGTACAGCTCTGGCCAGTGCACCACCGCAATAGTGTTACATTTCCAACTCCGCTTCCAACCCCGATGCCCATTCCAATACCTACCATGACGATTCTACACTGCCACCTTCCTTTTTTATTTCATTTTGTCCTTTGTCTTTGTTTCGATGTCATTGTTTCTTCATTCGGACATCCTTGTACTTTCTTGTTCTTGTTCTCTTTTTGTCCCACCTTCTAGAACAATCCAGACTGACCATGGACATATCCACGTGACCTCGTTGTACCCGAATAGTCTCCTTGCCGACGGATGTCACCAACATTGTCTTTTCCCTTCGATATCTTGTTTATGCTATCCCACGACAAACCGATCACAATGGCTGTACTCCCGAAACAGCTCATTACCGTAATTATCATTGGCAGCATCGCCATCACTTTCCTGATCGGTTTCTACCTTGTTATGATCTATCTTTGGCATCGGCACCGAAACCCTTCCGCCATTGATACTTCTGACTTCCACCTCGACAATATATCGACACGTAATTGACAATTGCCCATTCCCGGATATTTGGTTTCCATATTCATACCCTGTGCCCACCATTATCCTCCCTGACGATCCGACGACATTCCTCACCTGCATGCGAACTCTGGACAATCCCCGATCACAAGACATTTCACTGTTCTCTCTAATCCGACCATCGCCGGAGCATACTCTTTTAGACTTCGACCACAGACCATACGACTTCCCAAACAGTGAACCAACCCCCATCGCATATTGTTCGCACGACACCGCTTCAATGCAGTACCCGACGACTTGTTCCCACAGCTTGTCACTCGTGCCATGACTTGACACCTGGACCCACGTTCATTTATCCTTTTCCATCATGATCTCGATACCTCCCACACTCGTTTACAATGATACCCTTTCTTGGACGAATACCGACATCAAGTGGACCTTCTTGTTCCACAAACAGGACAAGACATCGCTCCTCGATACGTCATCAACACAGACATCGTCATCCGGTACAGCTTGTGCTGTTCACATGTCTGACCTCGACTAGCCCACCGTCCTAGTTGGTTTTCCTTCCACACATTCCTTTGTTTTCTTTCATGCAAACCTTGCCACTACATCCACACCACCTCAAGACATTCTCATCACCAATCCCACACTGGATGATACCCATCTTCGACCCGACCGTGCAATGCACTTGCTAGATTGCACACTTGCTTGTTACAGCAAGTGTAGACCCCGAATAGGCAATTCTGCACATCACATGATCCGATGACAAATCATCCGAGTCATCTGGACCTCACCTCTCCCTCAATGACACCCGGGCCTCCAGTTGGATCGCGAGAACATCGACATGAGGACGCCTCATGTGCGCCTCATGGTGAACACATGGTAGAGTTGGACATGTTGTGGCTTCATGGTTGTATTCCTATTTACCTCCCCTCAAGACCAGCCACTATATGTACTGTTCTTGTTGTTGGTTCGGACTTTTTCTTCTTTTCCTTTCCTTACGTTTAGTCTGGTTCTTGGGGCAGACTCATCTTGTTTTGGGTAACCCCCACGGCTCGCAATGACACTAGACCTTGACCCCCCCTGTTAGCAGTGTTGTCTTAGCTGTAAGCAACAATGAAAGCTGCTGTTCTCCCCTCTGGAAGCCGATCCCCTGTTAAGTTGATTGTTGCCGGAGCCCGCTGCAGAAGCGATCCGTAACAAATAGGTTGGCCATTAACCACAAGGGGAGATGTCCCACTCCAATGTGCAGTCTGATCATCCCACATACCATTAAGTCGTGGGATATCACCAGCAAAGGAGATAGCCGGAGGGTCCGGTATACTTTCCAATGTGAATTCCAGAACCTGACCATTGCCAAGCCTGAATGAACGCTCAGGCAGGGATCCTTGCATGGCGGTCACCACAGCTGGGGTCCCAGATGATGGCTGTGAGGTTGGGCGACTGGACAGCGTGGCATGGTGGGCCAAGGTTGGCGGTGAGGTGCTGACCTCATTCTGGTCATGGCCCTGGGTCACAACCCCATCGGACTGCGTGTGATTAAACTGCCTTATCATGGTACTTAGTTGTTGATAAAGGGCATTCACATCCGGAGCCTGCCACTACAGCATTAGTGAAATTGCCTTGAATCCACATTAATGTACGTACTGTGAGTGGGACAGTTGTCCCACAGGAGGATCCAATGGATGGTGTCCGTTCGAGTAGCAGGCCTGGTAACGGCCACTGTGAGGTACTGTTCTGAGCCTGTAAAAAATTGGAGTGGCGTGAGCCCATTACCACATGTGAACGAGAGAAAACCAGACAAGAATGACGTACATGGTATAATCCCTCTGGTTGGATGCCACGGAGAGCTGGCGGCTTGTACAGAAACATGGCAACAAAACTTTCAGCCTAATCAAGCCAAAAGTGGATCAGCTCAAGCTAGCGTGGCGAATAAAGGTTAGCCACGTACCCATGGTATCAGCCCCCAAATTTGCTCAGCAGTTCGCATATCCTTCGAGCGCTCAGTTGGGAGTGCTTGATGGATAACACCGTTCTTGTCGGGGACACCACGGCCAAGCAGTGCTTCGCGGCGCAGAGCAGATTGCTTGCTTTTTGATTTTTTGGGGCCTGGCCTTGGTCCTCGGTGTGGCCGCCTCGTGCTGGGGAGTAAACTGAAATATGAGAGGCAATTATGATTTAGCAACAAGATAAAGTTTAAGCAGCCGAAGCACTCACTCTTCCCATGCTTTTTGGTCACCGCTGAAGGCCTCCAACCGCTCACGCAGCGTCGTGACGTTGCTGGAGATGGGAAGCTTAAATCCATGGCACCACTCTTTGAGAGTGGCTTTCATTTGTCCATGCCTGTGCCGCCATGGCGCGCAAGGTCAGTTGGATAGATAGAAAGGGTCAAAAATGAATAAATAAACACTCACAGCGTCAAGTGAGAGATTTCACGCAGGCCATTGGGGCCCACTCGACCCGGAAATGGCAGAGAACCTTCACTATCGCGAGTTTGAGGTGCTATCGAAGGTGTTGGAACACTTTCTTTGACAGAGCTCGCATTGGCAATGGAAGTGGTCGGGGTCGGCTCCATGCAAGCTAACGAGGTCTCGGGGGAGGTCCAGAGACGGAGAGCGGGTGAAATTGCTCGGCCAATGGGATCGCGAGAGGCTAAGACGCGATCGACGAGGTATGCGAGGAGAAGGGTGCCGCCAGAAATGAGATCGATGGCGATCGTCAACAGCAAGATCACTGTTGTTGTCCAAGTGGCCAGTGAGTGTGAGGGCATCGAGGGGGAGCGTTGGGGCATGGGGACGAATGGGTGCCGTGGGTCCACCTCGCCATCTGTTGTCGCGCTGGGGCCAGGGGACCTAAAATCGCGGCCGTGAGCTCAAAGTTGCCGATGTTTGCACATTTGCTTGGTGGCATTTGGTTGCCGAGAAACGGTCCGTGCCGAAAATAGATCGAAGCAACTCTGTTCCCGGCGTTTGCCGGGTGACGGGACCGTTTCATCTCAAGAGGAAGGTAGGTGTCATCCATAATCTGCAAAGATCACATGATGTGATCTTTTTGTGACAATGCACAATCAAATGAGGAAAGAATGACTCCGGAATTCGATTTGCAAGACATCTAGGAGGAAATACAAAAATTAACTTCCTGAGAAGTGTTTTAGATATTACTAAGGGTGAGATCCCAAGTTTTTGCAGCAATCAGTGATGTCTGTGCTGAGGAGTTTGATTTGCAAGGCTTTGAGTCGCTTTGTTTGCGTATGTTATTGAAAATCAAGGCATACTTTCTTTTTGTCGGAATCCCTGGCCTCATTATTATTCCTTCTCTACCTTGTTAGATTGTTAGATTTTTGTTTTTGACCATATCTGGAGATTATCAATGGAGGATAGTGCTCTCCACTTTTTTTATGGCATGAGGCACACAACTACAGAGGGGATTACTATAGTTCAGTGAACTAGTTATGGAGATTGTGATATTTTTTGAAAATAAATTGATATATACGTGACATATGTATATATCTAAGATTGACAGGAGAGCTTTTAGTTAAAATTGATCCTAATCTTGGTAAAAGCACGTTTATTGGCTTTGTTGACCGTGTACCTTCCATTCTGGGCTCTGTCATGCTTGGCACGTGATCTTTGCAGATTATGGATGACACCTACCTTAGCCATTAGTGATGACTTGGAAGGCGCATATGCTATAAACGTGTTTGCTGGTCACTTCCTGAAGGATTCATTCTCTGCTGGCCACCTCCGCACCCCGCGTAGACTCCACCGTAAATATTTCGGCGGATCTTTCTGCAAAGGTTCGTTGTCTGTCTTTTTTGAAGCTCGAATCCATTCCAATGTTGCCTCTAGTATATGCACGACGAGGACAGCGCAATTGGAATATCGGTACAGAATCCAGGAGGTCAGTCATGGACAGCGTATGGCAATAAGCGCGCACTCAATACTGAAGACGAGGACAACAAGAATCGCTGTATGGCGGTGCAGGCTTCAGCAGAGGAGATCCACCAGGCCTATCAGACCGGGCAGGCACCATCGCCAACCGACTACCAGGCGTGGACTCACGCTGCCACATTGGAGTCTGCCAGAGCCCGTCAAACGTTAGTGACGCTGCCACGTTCTAAAACGAGAGGCGAAAGGTCTTTTGTTCCTTGACCACGCGGCACCCCTTCGGGACCCTGTAATAAGGAACTCTTCTCCTGTGGCTATAGGCCCTATTCTATACACCATATCTCATACAAATAAGACCACCGAGCCACCATACCCAACAGGACTAACAACCACTAGACATATGCGCCAATCCACGCTACCCAGCGGCAAAAACGCCCCCAAATCGACAAACCAGGACCCCGTAACTGCCAAACCCTCATCCACACACAAAAAGAAAGATGTCAGACAAGAAGAAACCAAACACGAGGATATAGACACACCAGAAGAAGCTACGGAATTCCTCACTGCTAAGTTCCCCTCTATCGATCACAAAAATCATGATGCATCCACACTATCTGGAATACTATTCCAACTAGCCACGGATATCGACTTCGCTGAAAACTGCAACGCAATAAATACCATAAGATCAATTGCACTCATTCTTCTAGACCTGGATTTGGACCTCAAAGCCATGGCACTATCCAAGCAACTAACCAATAGACTAAACACCGCTCATCTAACTCCCACTGCACAAAGCCTTGAACTGATCATCGACGCAATTGCAGACAAAGTTACCAAGAAAGTAGTAAGCAACCTAGAAGGCACTAAGACTCAACTTTTACAGATCACCAACGAACTCCAAAATTCATCAACTGCTCTGAAAGCCACCTCAACCACGTACAAGGATGTCCTAATTAACCAGCCCAGGCCCCCCCATCCCAGCCACAAAAACCCAACAATCAGCTTGAGAGGCCTTACAAGCCCGACAGATCCTCCTCGACATCAAGCCACCCCACAACGCTGAACTAATAAACATCAGCCATGCTAGCATCATTGAAAAAGCCAACCAATCCATCAACAGAATCGGAGCCCCAGAAGGTCAAAAATTCCGAGGCGCGACCAAACTCAGAAATAGAGGAATACTCCTAGAAGCAAACACAGACTCACTTATCAAATGGCTTCTCACTGACACTCATCGCACAGACTTTACCACCAACTTCGGCCACGGTGCTGAAGTAAAACTATGGTCTTATGTGATCATTGCGTACTTCATCCCCCTAACCTTCAACACTGAAGACACTGTTAATCCAAGGGAAATCGAGGAAACCAATGACCTACCAATGGGCTCCATACTCAAAGCAAACTGGATAAAACCGAAAGAAAAATGCACAGCAAACCAAGCATGCGGTCATGCCATATTCACACTTACCTCACCCGAATTGGCTAATTCAATTATATCTAAGGGCTTCTACGTATGCCACAAACATATAAAGGCTAACAAATGTAAAAGGGAACCTCTCCGCTGCTTACGTTGCCAGCTCTGGAACCACGTCGCAGCATCATGTCCCACCCTCAGCGGCACATGCGGCAACAACCATCGCACTGCAGACTGCACTGTTAGCAATAAACCACACTGTACACCCTGTGGAAAAGATGGCCATACCAGCTGGGATTGGTCCTGTCCTACGTTCATTAAAAAATGCAAAGATTTAGACTCCAATAACATAGAAAACCATATGCTGTACTATCCTACAGATGACCCATGGACCCAAATTCTTACCCCAATCGAAACATCACCCAACCCCACGACCAACACACAGGAATATCGTCCCTCACTAAGCTACGAAGAACGCCACTACATCCCCAACTCACATAACTCATGACCGCCCCCACATAGACCTATGGCCACACACGCAAATCCTTGCCAACACAGACTTTCCCAAGATACATGCCCCCACTTTACCCAGTCGACCCTCCCCTTCCACTCGAACGCACACGCTCCCCCTAACCCCACCATCATACACTCATACACCCCAGAAGGCTGGGGTGATCGCCCCCCATCACCTCTATCTGCCTTTAACAGAGAACTACCCAGCTCTTCCGCTCACTCAGCTCATGTCTGAACACCCCAACCTCCAGCCGTACTGCTTAAACATTTGGCAAATTAATCTCAACAAATCCGCAAAGACGCAATGGGACCTCATGAACTTGAACATCTTCAACAAATGCGATATTTTACTACTCCAGGAGCCATATTTCGATAAGTACAACAACACCAAAGCTACCCATGACTGGCGGGTCATTTACCCCACATCGCGATTCAACGTCAACTCAACTGTTAGATCAGTCATCTTCATTAACTCAAAACTAGATACATCCACATGGGAACAACTTAAACTCCCAAACTCCAATGACATCACCACCATACGCATCTGAAGCCCACATGGAAACCTAACCATATTCAACATATACAATGACTGCCTCCACTCCGACAATATCACCCTCCTAAATGCCTTCGTTAGACACAATGCAGCCTCTCTATACTGAAACATCCCCGACCACATGCTTTGGTGCGGAGACTTTAACCGTCACCACCTCCTATGGGACCAGGAAAGAAATCACCACCTCTTTACCACCGATGCCCTAGATCAGGCATGTACCCTCATAAATGCAATGACGGAGCACGATATGATAATGGCCCTACCCAAAAATCTACCCACACTGAAATCGATGGCAACTAAAAATTGGACGCAAACTGACAATGTCTTCTGCTCAGCCAAAACATCAGATTTCATAATCATATGCGATACAAAACCTAATGAACGCCCTACAGGTTCTGATCA
Source organism: Hygrocybe punicea (assembly GCA_963556145.1). NCBI lineage: Eukaryota > Fungi > Basidiomycota > Agaricomycetes > Agaricales > Hygrophoraceae > Hygrocybe > Hygrocybe punicea. The sequence continues at coordinate 9,167,823 of OY744461.1, read as the reverse complement.
CATCCTGATACTCACCTCCATACTCCTTCCAACCAAAACTCATTTAACCACCCCTACATGCTATTATGTGAATGTTTGTTTCACCAAGAATTACCGGAGTTGACTTTGTTCAGGTACCTTCTTGTTGTTCATGGGTTTCTAATATCTAAATAACCTATCAGGAAGGGGTTTGTGGGTATATGTACTGTATGAATCAATAGAATGTAATAGTGAGGTCTCTTCAATTAAGAACTAAGACTTGGAGTAGGTATGAATAGCAATTGGGTGAGTGATGTACTGAAAATACTAATATTCACTACTGGAATATAAAAATATGAACTAATGAATACTGATAACAATATTCACCAGTTGAATATGGACAGTTTTGGCTACAGGGCCTATTCAATCAAGAGTATCTCTGGGTATTATAATATCTGACTTAAATCCGAAGCTTCAAATGCACATTGGCTACTAGTTCAAGGATATCTTTAATACCTTTTGAATACTCTGTTTTGTTTAGGATGAAACCTTAACCCTAGAAGTGTATCTAGCTGACTAATGCTGACTAATGAATTGATTGGACTGAGTGAACTGGGTGAATTCTCCTTGATGACAAGGGGAACTCAGAGAATGATAGAATAAGAGTGAACTAGACTGGATTGCAAGCACTAGCTACTACAATGAGTAACTACTAGTACTAAGAGAATGAGAGATCACACTGTGTGAACCCAACTGAGAGTGACTACTGAGTGGTGAGGGGGGAAATCCTACTGACTACTGGAATTTGGGGGCCCTATTTATACTGTTGGAGAACAATAGGGGACTGAGAACAATGGGAAAGTGAGAACAATAGGACTGAGTCATGAGAACAATGGATGGCATCAAAGAGGCTGTGAACAATCAGCTCTATCTCCATTTGGACTGTTTAGAACAAAGGACTGCTCAGAACAATAGACCTCCATTGTCTTTATGTAGGCAGACTATCACAATCACTCTCTGATGCATCCTATCTTATCATTATCTTATCATCCTCTTGTTCACATCTTATCTAATCATTTCCTATTATCTAGCTGAGCCGCTTTTGATCAATACAAGTAAACAAGATTTGTAATCAATCCATTACTGCTAATATAGGTAAGAATGCTAGTTGGGCTTGTCTCCTTGCATGCGCAATACAGAGAAATATATAATAAATACTAATGAGTGGGGGATGTGCCTCTGTGCACCATACATAAATGGCTAGGTCTGGGCATTACTAGTGAAGCCATAATAAATGATATAAAGGTAAGCATATATGCTATTTGTGTCTGTTCACTAGCATGCGTAATGTGGAAAGGTATAGAATGGGTACTAATGAGTGTAGGTGTGCATCCATAGTGTTGCACTTAAATATCTAAGTCCGTGGTCCGATGGTAAACCCATGACATTACACCCAAAAACACTTGGGGTCATGACAATGTGACTTTATCATGACCGACTGGGACAAATTCCATGACTCCCTAAATTGCCATCTCCGCTCCCTTCCCAACCCAATGAACATAACATCCAAACATCAACTAGACAATGCTGTCATCAACCTAACAAAAGTGATACAAGATACCATAAAGGACATCATCCCCCTATCCAAACCAACCCCACACTCCAAGCAATGGTGGAACAAAGATCTATCAGTCCTAAGAAAGGAGAAAAACAAATTGAGTTTTGAATTGTACAGGAAAAGAGCATTACCTGATCATCCTATCCATGAAGCGCATCGTAAAGCCAGGAACAAATACGGTGACGCCATTATGAAGGCTAAGGAGGAACACTGGACGAGCTTCCTAGAGGAGGCAAACAACTACAACCTCTGGTTGGTCAACCGCTGTATCTCAAATCCCATCAGCGACTACCCCCGCGGGGATGGCGGAAACTCGGCCATATCGCAGCAAGCTTCTTCCCTCCCCTGCCATCATCAACCACTGTCCCACAGGACTACAACTACCCTGACAGAGTTGCCTACACACCCACCATCTCATGGGGCCAAATCATCAGTCACATCAATAAGGTCAAGCCTTTTAAGGCTCCAGGTCCCGACAGCATCCCAAATATCATTCTCAAGGAAGTAAAGCCTACCCTCATCGATCACCTCTTTTTCATATACAATGCCTTTTTCAATCTCAATACATACTACAATGGATGGAAAACCTCAACAACCTGTGTGTTAAGAAAACCCGGGAAACCACGTTATGACATCCCCAAAGCTTATCGACCCATCGCCCTTCTCAACACCCTGCCAAAAATCTTAACCTTGATCTTGACAGAAGTCCTAGTACAACTCACCGAGGAGCATTCACTCCTGCCCTCGACCGACTTCGGTGGCAGACCAGGGTGATCCACCACCGATTCCATGCATCTCCTCATCAATCACATCAAACACGCCTGGAGAAATAAAAGAGTGGCGACCATACTCTTTCTGGACATCAAAGGTGCCTTCCCCAATGCAGTAACGGATTGCCTGCTCCACAACTTGAGAAAATGTCATATCCTGGAACAACTAGTTTCTCTCATAGGCCATATCTTATCGGACAGAACCACACACCTCAAATTCGACGACTATACCTCCGACCCCATCTGACTCATAAATGGAATAGGACAGGGCAATCCCCTATCTATGATTATTTACCTATACTACAACGCTGACTTACTAGACATCCCCATAGGTCCTCGTGAATTAGCAGTTGCATTCGTAGACGATGCTGCCTTATACTCGGAAGGCAAGAACTTCACGGCCACACATGCTGCTATCAAAAATATGATGAACAAAAATGGCGGAGCATATGAATGGTCTAAAGAGCACAATTCCAGATTCAAAACAAATAAATTCGCTCTAATCGACTTCTCACAGAAACGCCACATCGACCGACCCAATCTGATCTTACAAAATGTAACCATCAAACCCACCAAATCACATTGATTCCTTGGCCTCATACTTGATCAATACCTACGATGGCATGAACAACGAGAATACACGCTATCTAATGCCACTAAATGGATCTCCTTAGTTTGCAGGTTAACTAGGGTCAAGACAGGAGTCAGCCCAAGGCTAATGCGACGCCTATATAACGCTGTAGCGATACCCAAAATAACCTATGCAGCAGACATCTGGTTCACAAAGTTCCTGGCTCCAGAAACAAACAAGGCTCGGTCAGAGCCCTGAAGGAATTAACCAAAGCACAACGCAGAGCGACTCTAAAAATCACAGGCGCGCTACGTTCATCCCCCAATGATCTTCTTGATTTGCATGCGGGTGTTCTACCAATTAACGTACTATTACACAGGGCATGCCATCGAGCAATCATAAGAATAGCCACGCTACCATCCTCGCACCCACCACACAAACCGCTCCGATCCTGCACCAAACACCTTGTGATCAGACACAAATTGCCACTGCACGTACTAACCCACCTCTACTGCATTAGCCCAGATAATGTGGAAACCATCACGCCTCCGACCAGCTCCCCACACCCTACACTAGCTACACGCATTGCCCGATCCAGGGACCAGTCCCTACAAGAAGAGCAATCAGACATGGCAGATATAAAAATCTATACTGACGGCTCAGCATATGAAGACAGAGTTGGCTCAGGAGCAGTTCTTTACAGAACAGGATGCAATATGCCAAAAATCTTAAGATACCACCTAGGATTGACCAACAATCACACAAACTCCGAAGCCAAGATGCTGGGGTGCATTCTCACGCTACATCTACTCAGCAAAGAACACCGCCCATGCTCAGTATCCCTATACGTCGACAGTAGCTCTACCATCATAGGCCACCCCATCGTCAAATCAAGTGCCGGCCAATACATAGTCAAAGCTTTGCAGGACATGAGAACGCGTCTAGAGGACACAAACCCACAGCTAAGACTCACTGTCAGATGGATATCAGCTCACAGCGAGGTTACAGGCAATGAGATCGCAGACCAAGAAGCCAAACAGGCCACCCAGGGAAACATGAGCACAACCAATCTCCTCCCTATATGGCTACGTGACAATACTCTTCCCTCGGGCATGTCCACAATTAAACTAGTCCACAAAAAGGTCACAGAGATACAATGGAAGGAAGACTGGAAGCAGTCTCCACGCTACGTTTGATTCACTCGCATCGATTCATCCTTCCCCCTATGGAATTTCATAAAACTAACACAATACTTTAAAAGATCACAGGGCAGCTTACTGATTCAATTCTGAAGAGGCCACATACTGCTAAACTCTTACCTGTATAAGATCAACAAATCCCCATCACCCACCTGCCCTAGTTGTAACACCATGGACGAAAACATTCATCACTTCATCTTCGACTGCACAGCATACGACCATGCAAGACATTTACTATTCATAGAACTCCGACATAACTCTCACTCACTTAAATACCTACTTAACACAAAGGAAGGCATCAAGGAGCTACTGAAATACATTGGGTGGACTGGCTGACTAGCTTCCACCTTCGGTGACTTACCTCGTTTTACACTACCTGACTAACCTCCCTCTTTATTTGCAGACATGATTCTCAGTCACCAAAGCACATTGCCCAACTGCACCCACTACCTGTCTAACCACAAATGGTCCGCATCCTAGCCTCACAGCGCTATTATGCAACTACACCCCCCACCGGACACACCCCGAGCAACGTCATTCTGTTCACACATTTATATACTTACATTTCTGTCTGCGTTAGCCTATCGTGCAGGCCCACGCATGTGGCCGAGCACTTACCAGATGACCACACGTACCCCCACCCCCTCCAGCAAATATAGGCATCCTCTTCAGTCAGACAAGGTGGGTAAAACAACACTAGGAAGCATTGGGGCTCCAGGGGGATCCCTCATCGGAGTTGCACCTGCAAGTCAGAGGCGCAGAAAGGGAAGGTCCCTTATTTATAGCTAGTATCATATGCCTTACATGTAAGGTCCTACATAGGGCTCGCCCCAATGGACATTAATTGGATATAAATAAAAATAAATAAATAAAATGAGAGGTGCAAGGAAATCGAGAATGGCAGGCTGTGGGACCTTACAACCAATTGGCACTACGCGTCTACTGCAGTCGACACTGCTAGTGGCTGGTGGGATTACCCAATTACCATGGGCCGAAGAAAGTCCTTCCCTAGAGTTCCATCACTGTCATTACTCCCAGGGAGTGGCATGTTCTACCCAAGCTCTGATGGTGGCATACTTGAGAGCGAGTATCTGGGTGGGTCGTGGAATGGAGGGTCCAACGGAGCCTCCATCGTCAAACCCGTGTTGTTTATGCCGTTGGCCAACAGTCAGTGGAATGAGGGAAAAGAGGTGTGTACCAAATCAACACAAACCATACAAATCTGATGGAAGCATCATCAATAGATTCATATTTACTTTCTCAATGATCGACGAACAGTACATCCTGGCAAGAGTTGTGCTTCTCAGTCCATAAAGGGAACTTTTTCCCCGGCGCTTGAGGCCAACTCAACATTCAAGCAGCTACCAACATGTCGATTGCGGCTTTTCAGATTCACGATGATGACCATATTCGTGTGTACTCTCAAGGTAAGGGAAATTCTCTGGGCACATCTCATTGCAAGGTATCTAACAAGATCAGTATCGGGTTCCAATGCCATCAAGGAATTCATCAATGACAACAACAGTTGGTCCACTGGAAATGATGACCTGCTGGTCGCTTCAAGTAGCTCAGGTCTTGCAGTGGTTGCCGACGGGAACAAGGACAGCAACTTTACAGCACGTTTCATAATGATGCGGAATCCATTTGAAAAAAATCCACGGTGGCACCAAGCTTGTCGCTGTTTGTCCTGGACCCCAAATTAGCACCAAAGTAAAATGTGAGAATGAAAACAGTGCTTTCTCCTGACAGACTGCATATATCCTTAAGGTGTAAGAGAGTAATCTGTTTAAGTTACTTATGTCTAGATTCCTGTCATGAAAATCTATTTTATTTTAGTGTACGTATGGTTGTGTATGAATATCACCATGTTTTGTAAAGAATGATTGTTCTGTCAGAGGAACACTTTGTATGAACTCGACATATAGACAAAATATGTTCTATTTGTGTCTCCAAAGGGTCCTATCAGGCTGCCATGTCAAGGGGTAGGTGTTTAGGGCCTTCCTTCATGTCTAATGGAAGCTTTGGGTTGGTGGCTGAGGCATCCATATCTGGAATTATCTTATTGCCACAAAAATTGTATAGGACCCTTTGGAGACACAAATAGAACATATTTTGTCTATATGTTGAGTTCATACAAAGTGTTCCTCTGACAGAACAATTATTCTTTACAAAACCAAGAGGGTACCGGGATTGGAAAAAGTGAACGGGGGTTGGTAAATTTTTTTGAGCCAGCTGAGCAGACCCCCCACCCCCCATACCTTCCATATATAGTAATTATATTACATAAGCATACCATTTATGGTAATGGCATTTTCAAAAACATTCAAGACACATCAAGCCCACCTTGCCCTCTTGACTGGCTGTACATGATTCTCGCACCTCCAACCCTTTGGCACATAAGTCAAAGGCATTCCATATGGAACTATGTGTGTGTGTGTGTGTGTGAAAATCAGCTGAGCAAAGAGATTATGCCGAGAATACATACCCACTGTGTCTCATAACCCTGCTTGGCACACTTCGCAACATTGCCATCCTCAACCTCCTGCTGACTCACCACAGTTCCACAGATACAAGCATGAATTTCGGCCATATCCTGAGTCTTGCGGACCCTTCCGATGCGAGTTGGCTGGGCAATAACGGTAAATTGGGTCTGTTTGCTGGCCACTAATGCGGTATCCTTTGTTGGAGAGAGCTGCCCAGGGGGTTCATAGTCCTCCTCATCTGTTCCGGTGGTATTCTCATCCTCGGCATCAGTGTCAACCTCTGGCACAGGTTCTGAGTTTTCAGCCAGGTTGGCCTCAATGGTGCCACTGCTATGAATTTATAAATTCATGTGGTTTTTGATAGATCAATAAATAAATGTGCCTCACAACCATACGTGAACTGTGTGCCTCGGAGATTTGCAAAAGAGGTGGCCCTGAGCTTCTCGACATGGTCTTCTTCTTTGCGTGACATTGTTTCTTCCAAATAAGCTCCATTGTGGCTCACTCAGATGAGGAAATGGCATATAGATGTTCATAGTTCTTCCATGGAACAGTAGGATGTTGAATGGTGAAGTGAATCTTCATGTTGTAGCGCTAGACAGTGGCAGCCAAAGCAGGTCAGAGTGGGCATAAAATGGGAACGTTCGTGCAAGGGGCAGTTGGTGATGAAGTTGAGGCAGATTGATAAGCAAACTTGACGAGGTTTGGGCAATGGGAAGTACGTAGATCAACCTGAAATCTGCCAGTTGCTCCTTTCCCCTTGCGGAGGTGGAAAACACAGGTCATCAGTTCACATGGGTGCAGGCAAAAGCCACAGACTTCGGCAGACAGGTCAATGGAAGTGTCAAAGAGAATATGTGCGCCAATGTGTTCAAGGACACACTGGCCTAATTTCCTGTCCCACTCAAATGCAGGGGTGCACTTGGGACAGCGGTCTTGTCCTGAATCACAAGGCAGCCTCTCAATGCCTTCTGGCTCACAAACAAAAGCCGCTCATCCTAAAAAAAGTTATCAGTGGTAGAAGTTCAGGGAAATGAACCGAACACACCAGATACACAGTAAGGAAAAAAGTCTGACTGCTTCACGGAAGCAAGGTTCTTGTGGTCGTTGGATGCAATGCAATCACTCAGTATCACCACCACTGCTCGCAGCTCCTCACTTCAAAATAAATATGTTGGGCTGCCTGGTGTCTCTGTGGGGACAGTGGGATTGATCACCTGTATGAACCGTCCGGCACACTTCTGTGTGGAATCTAGCTTACAATCCCACTCCCAGTCCCCTCCATAAGAATTTGTCACAGGATCAACTCCAACGAGATGGAGAATCTGAAACGTAATTCAGACAGTATTTTCCATCAAGATATCCAGGGGAATTTGAGAGACAGGTGTCGAGTCTATATTGATAATATTTATTTGGATGATAGCAAGGAAGATTCGGCTGTCACATTGTAGCAGTGTTGCCACAGGTTCATTGACAAAAAGGTTGGGGCCGCCGAAGCCAGATGCTGAGTCAATGATGTCAGGAGGGGTTGGCAAACTGATGGCAAACCGAGAAAGGCCAGCAATGCATTTCAATCGATCAGTAGAACCACGTTTTGTCTGGCATTTGAAGTATTCCTGGAGGATGCAAGCTTTATAGATGGCCTTGCCTTCGACTTCAACGAATGGTTGAAAAGGCTGACCTGTGGTGGAGGCCACTTCAATCACAACATGATCCTCGAGGTCGAGATCAGAGGAGTTGGTTATGGTGTGACATGGTGTGAGGCTATTGACAGAATGACTGTAATCGGCTTCCTCTTCATTATTTGCTTCCACTAACTCATCTCCGTTGTTGTCTTCATCAGAGCCAGGATGTTGATTCCCGAAAGGAAACATCATGTCAGTGTCGGTCGTGGAATCAAAATGCAGGAAGGGATCTTGAACTTCAAGAGATGCCAACAGCTCCATAATACAGGAGCATCCTTGATTCCATGACGTGACTGGTAGGATAGTGGAAACCCTGACATCACCCTTCCATGACGCCGGATTGATGTGATTGACTTTGGCAGGCATGTCTGCTGTGGGTTCATTGAAGGAAGGTAATTTGAGTCAACTTTGACCACGATCCCATTCAGGATGCTCTGTGAGAATGCGTGAGACTTCCGTTACGTTGGAGATTCTGTTAGCCAGTTGCAGAATGTCTGCGTTGGCGTCATTGCTGATCATTGTCTGGTATATGCCAAAAGACACCTCAAGGTGATCAGTACCAAGCTGAATGAGCCAGAACTTAGCTGCAGGGTGATCCACCTTTGTCTTGGCAACACAGAAAAAGGCATTCTTGACCATGATCTGAATGTCGTCGTAGAGTATTTTCAGTAAGAACTGGGTGCCGCCAGATGGTGCTGTATAGAGGAATAGTGCTAAATGAGCGGCTGCACTGAGGTGGACAAGTTGTTCATGCAGAGATAGCGTGACTTGGACGTATGGCAAGACGAGATGGCGAAAAAATGTGCCAAGGAGCTTGAGGGATTTCCGAGCAGTAGCAAAAGTTGGAGTGTCAGTCAGAAGGGGATCCCTGAAGGACCAGATAGATTTCAGAAGTGTAAAGGCAAGAGTGACATCCTGTTTGTCTTCTGGACTCAATAGGTAGGCAGAACGATGGGGAGGCATGCCATCAGAATGCAAATGCCAGCTCAAGAGCGATGGTGTGATGTGTAGGCCGTTGACCATTGTTTCCTTCTCTTGAAGAAGGAGATTGCGGAGTCTTTTGAAAACGTGCTTGTAATCTTTATCAGCTGTGAGATCATCATCGCCCACAAGCAAATTCAACAGCCAGAGATTACTCAAAAGACAATATATCTTGGATGATGGAAGCAACCGGGACTTCTGTGTTAGTAGAGCAAAAGCAGCTCCCCGACGAGATTCACCATCTGATGCAAGACACAGCAATATCCCTTCAATCTTGTCAGCCTCACTCTTGCAAGCATCAATGGTGGTTCTGATAAGCAAAGCATGGGCAGTTGCGTTTTCCCGTTTACAAGTTCCCGAGACAAGGATAGGGCGAGATCCATAGGTGCAAGTGTTATTTGATAAAGACCCAATGGCAGCGACTGTTGCCTATCACATTTTAGCTGGCATACGTCAAGTTTAAGTTCATGTCATGGTAACCTACCTCCATGGCAAGGTGAACATCTCCTCGTTTGACTGCTTCACACAGTGCTTCAACCTCTTCTACCGAACAAAATTCAAGTCCCAAGGTATGTCCGTGCTCCTGACATATGCCTGTAAATTTATTTTATCATCCCATCTAGGACGAGCCTCAACCTTGATCTCATCCAACATCAGGACATAACCAGTGATGGCAGAGTCCCCATCGTATTTCATTTGATCGTAGGAAGCTTCAATGTTGTAACTGATCTCTTTGGCTGTTGGCATTGATGTCGAAGCTCGGAGCAGAGAAGTAACTTGATTCCTTCGAAGAGTACTGACGCCAGGCCCAGCCATCGACCGATGTGCAATCTCTGCAACATGCACACCACCTAGCTTGAGGAAGATGATACCACGCAGCAACTCTTTCTCCGTATAATTCTTCGGCTTATAGAGGCCTTGGTGAACATCATCCAATAATTTGATCATCGCTTTCGGGGCCATTTTTCTTTTTAAGCACACTCGCATCAGTGCGTCTAATCGTTCAATCCCGCCATATGCAGCTGCCATAAAGAACCATTTGCTATCATCCAAAATGGCCAGTTTCCCATCTAGCTTCCTTGCTGCATTCATTTTTGCCACGCGCAACAAATCAATTTTCTGTGTTTTCTGGCTGATGATTTTGTGCAGACCTGATATTGGCTGGAAGATGTGGGGTGCATTCTCGTGGACACCAGCCTTCTAGGGATGACCAAGGGTTGACATATGTGATAGGGTGAGATTTTCCAAGGGTTTTGAAGGGTTTATTCTTGAATCATTATCTATTGCAGATAGTGATAGAAACTTGGTGGGAATTTCAAAGAGTTATACATTTTCTAGTTTCTCTCCAAAATTTAGGTCAGATTTCTTCAGTAGTTATTGTGCAGTTCCATTTTCCAAAAGGAGTGTTTTTCAAAAACCATAGGGGTTGAAAAACGCGGACCCCTATCACAGGGTGCATGGTAGCATACTGTGTAATGAAGTATGTTGAATTTATTGGACAAGTATACTGAATATTGTTATCATATCATTGCACACAGTATTCAAAGAGTATTCAAAATGATGATTCAATATTTTGAGACAAAGTAAATTACTAGTATTGAATGACACTTTTAGAATACTGCTTGAATAACAAGACATTTACTGAAATTATTGAAGTAGTATTGTAAAATTGCCATTCAATACTGGTAATGTACCATGTGTCAAAATATTGAATCATCATCTTGAATACTTTTTGAATACTGTGTGCAACAATATGATAACAATATTTAGTATACTTGTCCAATAAATTCAACATACTGCATTATACAGTATGCTACCATGCACCCTGTGTATGGTTTTTGAAAAACACTCCTTTTTAAAAATGGAACTGCACAATAACTACTGAAGAAATCTGACCTAAATTTTGGAGAGAAACTAGAAAATATATAACTCTTTGAAATTCCCACCAAGTTTCTATCACTATCTGCAATAGATAATGATTCAAGAACAAACCCTTCAAAACCCTTGGAAAATCTCACCCTATCACATATGTCAACCCTTGGTCATCCCTACAGCCTTCATCCTTTCCAAGATCCCTTCCACGACAGTGTTGGTGAGCAATCCGTGACAAATTCGGCATGATTTGTGAGTACTGATTGAATGCTTGCATTCTGTTGCTTGCAGGAACAATTGACTGTCAACAATATGGATGTTCCATGGCAAGACCTGCACGTCATGCAATCCAAAAGGATAGGCTGTGAAAGGTGTCATTGTTGGGGGAATAGGTATGTGCACACCCCTGCACTGCTGTGATTCGTCAGCCTGATGATTCGTTTCATCCTGTGAATTGGTTCTAGGCTGTGGTGCGTCAATGATGACTACGTCATCATCTATATCACTCATGTGCTGCAACCCAGTGCTTCCAGATGCACCTGTGGCAACAGTTACAAATTCATCTGTCATATTGTCGTCGTTGGGCATGTTTGGTGGAATGGGTACATGGAATGGTACAACTGGGGGAGGGGAGGTCAGTGTGGCATGCGATACAGTCGCTCTCGACCCCTCAGGAGGTAGTTTTTCTTTTACAATGCCAATATCAAACAAGGTGCATACTTTGACTTGATTGTGCAGTTTCTTGATTGATGCAAGACATTTAGATTTCCCTTGGTGCTGCTGGAGGCCAGGAGGCCCAGCCGTCCCAACATTAATCATTTCTTTGCAATCGGGACACTGCACCTTCGTGTCAATGCTATATTTGGTCTTCTGAGGTTTCTTGAGTTTGTTAGCCCATCAATTATCATCTCTGAGTAATACACTGACATTCTTCATGGCGAATACCTGAGTAGATGGACAAGTAATTAAGCATACATGTATATATATCTGTCAAAGGTGCCACTGAGGCCACTGAGGCCACCATATCTCCAAAGGCAATATAATAAATTTAGATGTCCGATTTTTTTTTCTGGTCCTCTTGCCAGCCCCCCCCCCACCTCGGGTGCGGGATTCCAATCCCAGTACCCCCTTGTACAAAACACAGTGATATGCATACACAACCATACGTACACTAAAATAAAATAGATTTTCATGACAGGAATCTAGACAGACATAAGTAACTTAAACAGATTACTCTCTTACACCTTAAGGATATATGCAGTCTGTCAGGAGAAAGCACTGTTTTCATTCTCACATTTTACTTTGGTGCTAATTTGGGGTCCAGGACAAACAGCGACAAGCTTGGTGCCACCACGGATTTTTTTCAAATGGATTCCGCATCATTATGAAACGCACTGTAACACTATCAGGCCGACGACCTGTCCCTCAAAGGGCATCGCTTTGACGGAGGTGACTGGTCCCTGGGTCAGTCTCTGGCATGATAATTTTGGATCATTCACATAACTAACTAAAATCATACATAGGTGACTTCGGCACCGGGACGTGTCCTATTTGCTGGAATGACGGGAGCCTCAAATTGAAAGTGTACCGGTGCGACTTGCAAAATGGGATTTACAGAACCAATTACGCGGACTCCTGGGGCCCCATCAACACGATTGTTAAAGGCCACGAGTCTGGAAAGCAGTTTGCTACTACTCAGTGGGTAATGAAAATCACCTGAGGCTCTACTATCAAGCTCGCGATGGTTCAGTCCTTGAGACCAAGGCTCCGATCGGCGGAGCCAACGTTGGCAACGCTCGTTAAACAGTGTCATGATCCAAACAGGATTCGGATCAAAACATAGTAATATGCTGTCACTAGTCACCATCCCTACAGCACACATCACATTACAAGGACCATTCATACTGGAATGCCCCCATCTGCATATGGAGTAGAAAGGAATACCCTTATCTGCATATAGGACACACAGGAAATCCTTATCTGCACATAGGACATACATGAAACTCTTATCTAAACAAGGGACATGCAAGGAAACCCTTATCTACAGAAGGGACATACAAGAAAACCCTTATCTATGCAGAGGAAATAAAGGAATACCCTTATCTTAACTGATAAGACCCACAAAATATCTTATCAGAGGCCAAAGAAGCACAAGAAGCACAGCCACATCCTTATCTCCAATCATAGAGATATCACATGCCACCCATCATTCCCTGATCAAGAAGCACATCACATTTCATATCAATTGATCAAATACAGCCCAGCCCTGATCTTATCTTTTTCTTAACTGATAAGGATACACACATGGCATGGCATCAATTGATCAAGAAGCACAGCCTCAGGAAGATGATTCTAGAAGCATAGCCTGGCACAGCCCTTGCCTCTGATTCACACACCCAAGATTAGACCAGTGGCATGACTCACTCCCATCAAATGTGACTCATTGGTCTATCCATGACAAATTATGACCCTTATGACATATTCATGACCCCCCATGACTCATTATGACCACCTATGACTAATTTTGACTATTTCTGACTCATTATGCCCCCTCCTTTGATTATAATACCTATGTGACTCATTAATTGACTCTGTATGAGTCACAAACCTATGCCTCTCCTCTATATGACTTCCTATGAGTCATATCCTATGCTCTCCATTTCATATACCATTCTATGACTCAGTATGACTCCTGCTGTAGAATAGGTATATATAGAGCCCAGTTTCTGCTGGAGATGGCCCAGTCACCTAATCTGACAGGCCCAGTCACAGGACAGTCCCTCTCCCAGATTCTGATTCACCCCTCTGTATTTGTTTGTATTACCTACTTTGGTAGTAGCTAGTACCCAAATACCAATTGCAGCATTCATTTGTCTAAGGATTATCAATCTCAGATATATCGATACTCCCTTATTACTTGTTTGATATATATTTCTTGTGTTCTGTCACGTAGTACAGTCACATTCATCTTCTTTCAAGTTCTATTGATCATCACCAAAGATATCCCAGTACTTTATTCTGCACTAGTAGCCAATGTGCGTTTGAAGCTTCGGAATAAAGTCCGATATCTTGATCATCAATCCTACTTGCCTATTGTTCAGTTCATTCATTCTGTACATAGTATTTTGTCACACCTCCCTTTGTTTGACATCTACTGTTACACTCACCCATTGCCCATCATCTATCGCCCATCGTCCATCATCTATTGCTCATCTCTGTTGTACCCCTGCTCATTGTATACTTGCTACTTGTATACTTGACTGTTGTACACTCGTTCATCTTACACTGTTCATACTTGCTTGAGTTATTTCCACTTATACTCTTGCATACCTCTTGTCACTCAAAGTCTTTACCTTCAGTAGGGAAGACCTCACTGTTCACTCATCCTCTATAAGTCATACATCTGACTTATATTATTGTCAAGTATTTGTTGTATCCCTCAAAGCTAACCTTTGATAGGATTCACACCACAATCCAACCACCCAACAGGAATACCCCAGAGTTATTAAAGAGCTAAATCCTTGTTCCTAAAGGACAACAAGGTAATTTCCCGATCAACGACGCACTCCGGAAACCCTTGGTGTGGATTTGTTCAAACACTTCCCACGCAAAACACCTGGAGAAGGAGTTTGGGCAAGCTTGGTTCAATGGTGCACAATCCATTGTGGATCACCGTTTCAATAATGGCGAGGACCGGTTCCCCCTATGGACCTTGTCATTCTGGCAGAAGATGACATTGATCGCCGAAGCACAATCAAGATGGAGTCAGAGTGCTCACTGGCTAGACAGGGAATCCATACCTCCACATGACACTATGAAAACCGCTCGAACATTGCTTGACACGTTGGGTTGGGATACCCGTCTTCCGGCATTCCGTGGTACAGCTACCACGCTAAAACTTTCCTCCATACTGAGTACGTTATGGATCAATGACGACCATGTCGACTTGATGATGGAATACCTGTCTTGGTGGGTGAGCTTGGACACTGAACTCTCGCAGACAGTCATGATTGCACCTTCAAGTTTCGCCCGCGAACTGCTGTCTGCCATCCAAAAAGATAACAAGACAAAAACGCCTTGCTTATACCGGTATGAAGCTTTTATCAAACGGACAGCTCATGGAATGAGCCTCTACTGTCCTATTTTCGACCACGAAAAAAAACACTGGGTTGCGGGCATGATTGACTTCCCCAAGAGAGAAATCAGTTACGGTATGTTCATTGGGGTCAATATTTACCAATGTTGAAGTTGCAACAGGCGATTCTCTGTCGCACTGTCTTGAGCCCCCAACAAAATTCATACAGGCCCTTCAAAGATGGCTTCGCGATCAATTTGGAGGACCATTCAAAAACAGGGGTGATTCGCTCAAACACGGTATCCAGAATGACAGATACTCCTGCGGCATTGTCACCCCAAATACGATAGCTCACGCAACAATTGGCAACGAGTTGTGGAACCAGAGTCGAAGTGCCACTGAGCGAGTAACTTGGTTTTTGAGGTTGGCTGAAGGCAAAACGAATAAGGTTTGTAACGAACATCATTCATCATGCCATTCTAGTACTGACTCCACACAATAGCCCATTGTTCCGGTGAACCATACAGATGAACACATACTAGAGAAGCAAGAAATCAGTACTGCATTGGCCCGAGGTGACCACACTTTTCCTGACCTTCAGCAATCTGCCAACATCATGCCAATGCAGAATAGGTTGCGCCTATCTCTCAGATGCTTGCTAAACCCTACTGTCACCGTCAACAGCAATACGGCGGGTTCAGGCTACGATAGCCACTCAGGGTTCAGTAGTGCATCACCGGCTAAAAAAAGAGAGCACGACACTCACATTAATGAAGACATAACCGCAAGTGCCGGCAGTTTGGAATCGGAAACCAATGCGACACCAAGTACATTGAGGTACGCCTCAATCACCAGCACATCTGGATCCTCGACAAATGTCAGTCCTGTCACAGACACAATATCGGAGACCTCGCATATGGAGGTTGACTCCACTGGAGGCATATTGAGTACTTGTACGACTGAGGGACTCACCGATGCCATGCAAAACCATCCAACAACCATTCATTCCTTCTTCCACAGAGCTGCAGGAAACCGCCAGGAAAAGAGACCTCGGAGCACATCCGATGCATTGTTTCCATCCTTGAACGAGGATACAATCGGCGACATCCAGGAAATACGGTGTAAATCTAAACATATCAAGTTAATGATGTCGAGCAGCGAATGTGGGCCAACTGGAATTAGTAAATCCGCAACAGCATCACGGAATAATTGAGAGGTGCTCAAACATGGACTATTCAAGTTCAACGAAGCCAAACTCGACAACTGGAAAAAGAAAATACTCAGCTTAGACCCTGATGCCGAGTTCAACGCTGATATGCATTCCGTTCACCATGTGAAGTGTGGAAAATTCGTGACTGTAAAGGACGCCTACAATGTGACCCGCTGGCGTGTGCATGTCGAGGGGTGCACTGGAAAAAATTCGAGAGGCAAGATGAAGCCCACAGCTGGGACAAGCACTCTTGAGAGTATGGCCAAGCATTTGGGTTGGTCGCGTCAATCTGTGTTAACAACGGTGTCTCGAAAAGAGCCTAATGTGAAACGAATAACTTGGCCATGTCCGGGTATTTCTGAGTTTGACCACAAGCTGATACTTATTTATTTGCGAAGATCGAGTGCTTTGGGTGGTGGTGGTCAAGCGTTGACTAAGATCGCGAAGGAAACCTACGACGTGCCGTTTGCTGATCTGAGCGGAGTCCAGAAGAAGGATGTATTCAACATTCAGGCTCATCAACACCAGTGGCGAAACGACCATGAAAACCTCCGCGTTTATTCCACTACCTGTGCGAAAGAGGTCTCCCACCAGGACACTAATGGATGTATTCCTCCCTGCGTCAATTGTGCATCTTTGCTTTTGAACAAGCGTTTAAAAAGTGTCTTGCAGAAGCCAATGCCTCCAGATGAGAATTACATCTATACCAACCACCGTTTCCGAAACCAACATCTTGGGGCAGCATATGCTCGAATCATAGGCCTACGAGAAATTATTGAAACAGCAGTATGTAAACTTTCTCATGTATCGCTGGTTATTAGTAATAATGAATCCAAATCATTGGCAGGATGCTAAGAATACGCCCTGCATTCGTTATGCCCAAGGTGCATTAAGCGGGAAATATGAAACATTTGACGTTTTTACGGGATTGGTGGAAGCAATGGTATCTAAAGTGGACCGCGAGGAGCGTGGTGTTGGCATGAGGAATTTCAAGTATGCGCCGTCCTGGGATGAGTTGTCACATATCATCAACATCCATAGTCCCCGAGCACACTGAGCGTTGAGTCAGCATTTACCAATGCGTACACAGTGCAGTGCAAGGTTAGTACTATCAGTAAGAGTTCTAGTGCTAAGACATCTAAGTAGTGGTTGGTCTACAGGATGAAAGAAGCTCGACAGCCAAAATTCCCGATGACGATTTGCGAGAAATCTTTTACTCTAGTGGCTGAACACCTATCCGCGCTTCGTTATGATGGGCCCCTTGGATTAAGCTGCGACGATACCAAACTTTTTAGTTCCCTGCGGCTGTACTGAGACTCTCATGAAGAGGCGCATTTCTTGGTTGGCGCTGTAGGAGGGCCAATGCGTATCACAGATCCAGACCAAATCAAGGAAGCACAGACGAACTCAAATGTAATTAAGGCCAGTAAGGTTCGCTTTCACACTCCTCTATGTAGTGTATCTGAGTCTGATGTACCATGCAGGTGCAGCTTTGGTGCCTTACTGTTCCCATACCAAAAGTGGCCCCCATTATCGTGGCTGCCATGCCTATTCCAAACGACCTCAAGGCGGAAACCTTGCTTGCCTACCTGCGACTCATCTTGGATGGCCTTCTGAAACACAAAATTAAAATTGTATCCTATGCATGCGATGGTACGGAAGTTCAACGTTCAGTTCAACGTCTTTTGTTGGCAACAGCCAGTGCTACGATCAATTACACCATCAAACATCCACGAAGTGGGCATCCAAATACCAATTTCTGCATTGGGATCTTCAATGGTCAACCAATCGTCATGATCCAGGATTCTAAACATGCCTTGAAGACCTTCCGAAACAAACTTTTTGCTGGAGCACACTTGCTGGTACTCGGAAACTTCACTGCGATGTACCATCATATCCACCAGATGGCCTATGAGGATGGCAGTACAATCTATAGACGAGACGTCAACAAACTCGACCGCCAGGACAACAATGCTGCCACTCGGTTATTTGCCGCAGATACCCTTCAATTTTTTGCCGATAATCACCCAGATTATATAGGAGAAATCATGTATCTATTCATTTTCGGGGAGCTTGTCGACGCTTACCAAAACCGTCAAATCCCTCACAAGGAACGGATCAAACTGGCTCTATGTGCTCGTTATTTTTTGGACAGTTGGGAGACTTTTCTCGAGATCTGAGGATACAAGCGCACGCAATACTTCTTATCAAGGGAGGCTGCAGACATTGCACGCATCATCATTGATGGTCTTATATCATTAATCTTAATCCACCACGACCATATTAGTGGAATGTTTCCACTTCTCCCATGGCTTCATTCAAGCGAAGCCTGTGAGCACGTCTTCGGTGAGGCCCAGCAAGTAGTCAAGGACTTTACGATGTTGGACTTCTACTACATGATCCCAAAACTCAGAATCAAGTTGCGGGAGGCTATTCTTCGGGCCCAGTCGTCTGATCCCAAAGCTTGTGCAAGCGGATATTGCCATACATATTTCAACCATAAAGACATCGACATCCTTGCACTCGCTACATACCCTACAGATGCAGACTTACAATTTGTCGCAGAGCAAGCTGCCCAAATATCTGGCAGCATTGTTGCTCTATTGGGTCTGGTCCCAGCACAGCTGCGCCGTTGGCAAAACGTAACACCATCCACAACTCTCCCCAGCATTGGAGCATGGTTCATGGGTGCCGATGACAAGGATGAAGATATCACCAGCATTGATGATTCAGGTGACGAGAATGATGCAGAAGAGTTACAGCGTCTCCTGGACCGTGAGGAAGAGGTTCCGATCACACTCCGAAATGACAAGAAAGACGATGAGATGATGAATCTCACCTGTGCTGCGCTGGCAATTACGGTTGATGAGATGATGACTGTGTATGTTTTATGCTTGTTTTCTTGTGCATATGGTAACTGAATAGGTGTAGGCAAAACTTACCAGAACTATCTGAAGAGCTTGCAAAGGATTACAGCAAAGAGGAAAGTTCAGCGATTCAAAGTACTCTCAACAAAATCACAAAGCTCCCTATGCTTGAGGTTGATGAGCCAGCACTGCCATTTGGTCTTGGTGCAACTGATTTCAATATTCTGGATTTTCGTGTCCTTGTTGATATACGTCGGCGTCATCAAACCCGACAAGCTGCCCTTGGGGTTCGAACGAAAATTGACCAGCACAACTCGGATACATCAGACAAACTCGAGCAAATCACGATTCAAAGACAGCTAATTCGCAGGTTTCATGACGTACTGCGGGAGCAGCAAGACCATGCTATTGGAACTGGTGTTGAACGTATGACCTGTTGGCGTGCACCTGCTCCGGGAGGAAGAGATGGCCAGATAGATGGAAGTACTATGGCAACGCTGGTAAATGGTAATTCTGCGAATGCAGCTGCAGCTGCCTCGGCTCTTGCAAAAAAGGTGTGCCTCTATTGTCTTCATTTTTTGATGCTTATCCCGTTGTGATTCTTAGTCTGCTCTCAAACGTCAGAAAGTTTTTACAGCGGCAAAAATCCCCAACCTGGAAGACATTACCACTGCCCGTGTTACTCTGTTGAGACCACTACGTATCAATGACTATGGCATCATTTTTACTGAGTATGGCTTGATGGTTGGAAAAGGTGATAAATCAGTGGGCGAAATCAGCTATTCACTCAAATTTCTCTAGTTATAGCACTTTATTCGAAGACTGGCGGCAAGAATGGCAAACACGCCTCAGTCACTGATTCAGCAGAAATCAGCGCCCTGTCATATATTGCAGTCCAGATCTTCGAGCACTTTTTTGACCAACAATTCCGGGCCATTCCAGAGGTCACCAGTCTGTTGCAGACAAAGCAGTACGCACTTCTCCCATCCATCTCTTTTATTTGTCTTCTCTCGCCTAGTCTGGCTACTTCTATTTTACGAACTGGTATTGAGCTCACTGGGGTGGATGGAAATCTGTTCAAAGTGTTACAAGAGAGTACAGGGAAGTTCAAGAAAGCTATTGAATTATTTCGGAAGAGAGAGAAAGGAGACGATTATTGCTGTTTGCAGCTGAATTGGCGCCGCATGATTTTTCGTTCGAAAACGTATTTTGACAGTCCTAGCTATAAGCCTTGTATCTCTTCAACCAGCGGTTATAAAATATCGATTCCATAGTGTTTTTTGTTCCTCTCGTTGAGCTCCTGTGTCCCCCACCATTTTTGAGAAAATGTGAGTTGGTTTAGCAAGATTGTCTTGTTGGCGCTGGGTTCACTGGATGAAGTGTATTGACACCAATGTGTATTGCTATTCTATAATGAACAATCTGCAACTATTGAGGAATACTAGTAGAAGTGTGCCCGAGTGTTGGGATTGGCAGAAATCAGTCCAACGTCACAATATTCATTCAAGGGGCGCCAGGTACAGACCTTGCCAGCTTAGCCATCTTCCTCCATTTTCATACCGTGATGGCAAAGTCAGCTAAGCTATCAGCTCGAAAAAATCGAAAAGCTCTGCGACTGGCACTCGAAAAACTCGCAAAGTTGAACCTGAAAATGCTGCCAGTGTCACAGATAAGCCTCGACCAACACCCAAGGTTCGACTGAAGATGGCACCCACAAACACTGCCGAAATGGCACTAATGGGAGGTGACGCGAAGGAGAATGGCCTGGATTTGGAGGAAGTACTCGAGGCTGCCCACATCTTGGTCTCCATGCAGCCTGCACAGGCCTACGAGTCGAATGGGCCAGTTAGCAGCAAGTCTCAGGAGTCACACCCAGAACCCACTGGCAAGGGGCGATCCGATGATGAGTTGAGCCCGGCAACGAGTGGAGACGATAGCGATGAGAGTGAACATGAAGAGCTGGAATACCTAGGTCAGCGTGTTTTCATAGAAGTAATACATCACTCAGGCTTCATTTCCTTGGTAGACGTTTTACTTCCTGTTGGGTCACCCTCTCGGAAGAAATTTGTGAAGTTTGATATTCCCTTTGTGGTGCCATATAAAAATGCAACTCGCGATCTCTCGGGTATCACTTCTCACACACCTTTTACAACCTTGCTCGTCCGCATTGCAGAGAAGATGGAGGTCCGCATCACCTTGCTTTCTGCCATTGGGTACATTCCGTCATACAAGCCCAAGTCCCCGAAACCAGTTCCGAAACTGTTGGAAGATGAGGAGAGCTGGAGCAAGCTGATTGAAGATGTGTCAGAGTATATTACAGCTTGTAAATCAAAAAACAAAGGGCAGGGTGTCATCAAACCATTCACCATCCGTATTCATGACACGTCTGATTTAGATGTCAAAGCAAGTTCTCTTTTATTCGAAAGATTGCTATAGTACTGACCAACATTCAGTCTAAGTCTAGCAAAATCAAAAAGGATGAAACCGAGAAAGCAACAGCACTTACATCCGTAGAATCTGCTGAGCTCCAGGCGTTCCGCAGAATCGAAGCGAAACATAATTGTCAAGAACACAAGCAAGCATGCATTGTGCAAGATAATGGTGAACACTATCGCCTGACAACTGGTGATATAGCGAAATGGGCGAACCTTCTTGTACGTTTCTGTCATTTGATTTCCATGAAGGCACTGGCTCAGGCGACACAGGTGAAAGGGCTAGCACTTATCAACGAAGCACCTAGCATACTGAATCTCGCGGACTCGTGCAGTCGTCAAAAATCTGCGAAGAAATCTCTTGCCCAGGTACAATCTGCTACCACTGCTGAGGCGTCTCCACCTGCATGGATGCAACAAATGATGGGACTTATGATGATGCAAGGACTGGTCAATAATGGCCAAACAGCTACACCTCCGAACCCACTTACTCCAATCACGAATACACCTCAAAAAACCCCCACCCAATCTATCCTCTCTCACAACACTTCCGAGTCTCCTCTTTCAGCAAAGTGCTCAGTGCCGGTCCACTATCCTGACATCGAGGATTGGCTGGAACTTATCAATGGAGATGCATTCCGAGGCAAGAAATCTCTAAATTTCAGTCAGTATGCGAAGCAATTACAGGAGAATGGAATCTGTGACCTCGAGGATCTTGTCGGGCTTTCACCAGAGAAACTACAGCAGTTGGGTGGAATGGTATTTGGTGTAGCCAACCGACTCACAAAGTATGCAGCAGAAGATGCAGATGTCTTGCAAAGACGGGCCAAACGTGCTCGTACCGAGTAATTTTAGATGAGCGACACTGTCCTTTCAAATACTAATATTAATGTTCTAGTTCATAGTATCTATACTTAATGCATATTATATATATTGACAATGATGAAAAAAACCCATTGCGTGGTCTGAGGTGATTGCAAAGGCAACATCGAGAAGGTGAAGGTAAACATATGTGTCGTCCTCACGCTGATCCACATCTTCTCGGCCTAGAGTCCCATCACGGTGAACGAAAGATTTAATTGCTGAGAATGCAAGTTCTATGGGATTAAAATCTGGGGAATAGGGTGGAAGATACATGATTCGCATTCCACTGAGCAAAAACATCATAAATACACTCTAAAATCATTCGCGAGTAACTTACCGAGCATGAATCATATCAGCGATACAAGGATCTCGATGTACTCGAGCATTGTCCAAAATGATAACAGAATTCGGACCAGGAAAAGGTTGCATTCGATCCAGCAGCCCATTTATAAATTCACAAAACCGAGCAGTTGTAAATGAACCCTCGACAACTTTGGCCCATATCACGCCATCAAGGGAGAGTGCTGGAAGGAGGGAATACCTATGAATAATTTAGATGTAGAATGAAGATTCAAAATAAAAGACAAACCGTTTCCCCCTCACAAAGAAACAATTTCGAACTGCTCGTTGACCCTTCAGTGCCCAAGCTTTACCCCAAATGGATGTTCGTCGATCGAATGAGCTTTCATCAACAAAGACCGTCTGTTCTGGAGTATACATGGTACCATATGTGTACCGAAAGGTGTTTCTCTTCATTTCACTTCGTTCAAGTGCATCTCGTGTGAGCTAGAGTTCATTTCATCATATATCATAAATAATAAAATAGTTGATAGTTCAGTACCTTTTTCATAGTGAAACCACTTCGTTTCAGTGTTCTCCATATTGTAGATTCGCTCACTTCAACACCACGCTGATCCTCAAAGAGTTCCTTCACCTCATCAAGGTAAATGTCTGGAGTGTGACTTATGGTGCCTTTGAGAAACTGGCTCAGATAAGTAATGCCAAGGTCTCTGAACAAAAACAAATTGCTTGCCTGTACATCAGCTGTTGAAAGTAACCGTTTGGCGCCCCAAAACCCATTGCAAGTAAGTCGAACTTGAGCAACTGTGCCTTTGTGACGATAATCAGCCAGAATGCGCTGGATGGTTCTCTTGCAACATCCTGTCAAATGTACAATTTCGGGGACATCCAGCAAGCATGCCATGTTGAGAATAACATTGCAGAGGTCATCGGAAAGAGGTTTTCCTCGTGTCATGGAGAGAAGTCAAGGGTTGAAGCATGTTGCAGTGCCAACGAGACAATCTTGCTAAACCAACTCACATTTTCTCAAAAATGGTGGGGGACACAGGAGCTCAACGAGAGGAACAAAAAACACTATGGAATCGATATTTTATAACCGCTGGTTGAAGAGATACAAGGCTTATAGCTAGGACTGTCAAAATACGTTTTCGAACGAAAAATCACGCGGCGCCAATTCAGCTGCAAACAGCAATAATAGTCAATGCATTTGTTAATGTAATTTATGACTACTTATTTCGGTTATTGAGTACTTTTTGGTGGCCAATTCTGTTATCCGGACAAATTTGTCCAAAATTGAGGCCAGATCCCCATCCGGACGGAAAATCCCCAAATTAGTGAAAAAAGTGTCCGGACAAATTTTTGGAAATAACGTGTTTTGGGAAACGGCCTTTATAGGGATATTCGGGGGTCCTCCAAGGGTCTGGCCTCCATCATCACCACTCCGCTTAGAGCTCGTTCGGCTGCTGGGCCTAAGAACAGCATATCCCTTATTCAGCCAGGTCAATCAGCGGAGTTGATACTGAGCTTGAATGGTACTGATAATCAACTCGTTGCTGACTCCTATTACCTTCCCCCTTCAATGCCCTCAATGCCAGAAATTGTTGTTTCTGCTCCAAAGACTCGTGATCGTGCCCAGTGGTCTTCCCTGGATGAGACCACTCTCCTCCGATACCTCATTGAACATCAGGCAGAAGCAGGTGATGGTGGCAACTTCAAGCCAGCGACATGGCAGGGTGCAGTTGCAGCATTGGCCAAAAACCCCTTCAAAGGCTCGCCAAAGACCATAACATCTTGCCAGTCGAAATGGAAAAAGGTTTGACCAGTTTGTGTTGCTTGACATTATCTAACAATCTCAATTAGTTTAAAGAGACGTTCGCGGTTGTTGAGAAAGCATCTCACCAATCTGGGCTACCCTGGGATCCTGCCCATGGTCTCAACATGGATGAGAATACAAAGCCGGTATGGGAGGAATATATCAAGGTATTTTTCCATAATCATTTTGCTATGTATGTGGCATTTATTATCTTCCAGAAAAATCCCAAATTGTCTGCTTTCCGTAACTCGGGCTGGAAGTACTATGAGGATATGCGGCAGCTAATGCCATCCCAGGCAAAGGGTAAAACAGTCTATCGAGGTAACGCTGGCAGGCCAGCATTATCAAGTTCAAACAACTCTTCGTCTTCACAAGCCAAAGATGTCTCAGATGCTGGCGAGTTCAACAGTGATCCTGCACTCCCACCCTCTTCCCGTCCTGTCTCACCTGAACCACCCCATCCCACGATACATAAACCGTCATCCCATTCCAGCGCTTTCACTCAACATAAATCATCCCATTCCGGTGCCTCCAAAAAACGTAAATCTCCGGTTGACTCCCTTATCTCACCTTCACTATCTTCCATTCAACCATCTGGTAGTAGCAAACGCACAAGAATGACAGGCCCTACTGCCCTGAATTGTATTGGGGAGGAATTATCCTCCCTCAACACAACTCTCCGTAACTCTGCTGAGGTGAAGGCCCAGTTCAATCAGCAACGAGTTCACAAGCGGGACGATGAGGACATCAAGAGCCAAGCATGGCGTCAGATGCAGAAGGAGATGTACCTCGATGATGACACTTTGCTGGCCATGATGGATGTAGTATCTGACGTACAGGTGGCAAATCATTTTCTTGATATTGAGAGGGCCAGTCTCCGAAAGCGCTGGGTTGAACAGGAGCTGAAGAAAATACATCGCCGCCTACCTGATTTCATGCAGGGGGACACAGCCTGACTCTTTTTTGTGTACCATAACTACTTATCTGTATTTTTATATATACCCTCAATATGTTGTTTTGGCCATCATGTCACGAACAGGTTTGATTTCAAGAAATGTAAATGTAGGGACAAGTATACGTAGAGGGGAGAAAAAAACAGCGGGCGAAAAAATATGCATGATGAAATAAAAGATTCCAGCACGTACAGGTTACAAGAGACAACAATTTAGGCCATTTCTTTCTTCACAGCCACTCACCATGCAAGATAGTCCTTCCACATCCGCTCAGCAAGTTCATCTCGCATCATTCTTGCATTCCGATAAGCTTTTCGAGTTGGTAGGCCTTGAGATAACGTACCAATGAAACCGGAGCTGGAAGTGTCGGAATCACTACATAACTCCTCAATTTCTTGAGGGTCATATCGGCGAATGAAGTTATGTATAGCACAAAGAGCCGGTGGGATCCGTGCCTGCACCTTCATGCTATACTCCGGTGGAACGATAAGAATGCGGAAGCGACGTTTGATGATTCCAAAGATACGCTCAATGGCGTTGCATAAAGATGAATGCCGTAAATTGAATAATTCTTCCTTCGTTTGAGGTCTGTAGCTGTATATCAGTATATTTCATAGGTTAATATTTAAGCCCGATTACCTGTGATTACCTCGGCGCCATTCATCAAGGTGGTAGCAGGTAGCACGGTAGGGAATCAGGAGATCATCACAAAGTGCAAATCCCGCATCAGCCAGGTAAAATTTTCCCTCTGGGACAAAGAAGTCGTTGAAGCGTGCATCGTTGAAAATAGCCGCATCAGCAGCACAACCCTCCCACCCACTCACAACGTAAAGAAATCGGAGGTCGAATGTACATGCCATTAAGCAATTTTGCGAGAGGAATCCCTTCCTATTCCGAGCATACTGTCTCTCCGCAGCTGAAGGGGAACAGTGGATATGAGTGCCATCAATAGCGCCCAATGCGTCTGAAAAGTAGGGGGAAAACTTGGGATTTTTGGCAACTTCAGTAGGGATGGGATCGGACCGCTTTGGTAACTTGACATATTTTGTGTAAAAAGGCGGAGAAGAGAAGGCACACAACATCCGATAAAAGGACCTAAGAGCTCATTAATTAGTGATCATAGGGCAGAGTAGGAGTTTCTACAGACTCACTTAGATATCGTGTCATTTGAGTGCTGGAATCGCTCCCCGACATGTCGAATAGTCAGGCCAGTAACACAAGTATAGAGGAAAATTGCAAGTTGCTCTTCTAGTGTGACATGCTTCAAATTTCCATAACCCATCTTTCGCAGCACCCGGAGGAGGTGCTTGAAAACGTGACGATGGACACCCAGCTCACACCTGATCCGTTCAGGGTGCCCATTCATCAGTTCATCTACCCATGCGGCGCCAGAAAGGGCGGAAGTGTGATATGGTATTTTGTTATAGTGAGATTCGGCATAGAGCAACACAGCACTACTAACGGCATTGATGATAATCCCAAGGGTGGCGAGTTCATCGTCAATCCCAAGGTTGAAAAGGTCATCGTCGGTCTCTGAGTCCATGATAATCAATAGTAAGTTTACCGGCATCGTTATACTAAGTACCATTCAAGCTCAGTATCAACTCCGCTGATTGCCCTGGCTGAATAAGGGATATGCTGTTCTTAGGCCCAGCAGCCGAACGAGCTCTAAGAGTTATTAGTAAAAGCGCTAAAGCTCGGATCCACCACTTCGGAAGTATTGATGGAGTGACTTTTCTTTCGCAGTATTCCTAGCGACCATTCAACAAAACATTTCACTCAGGTTGGTGGTCTTTTATCGCCTGCTGTTGGATTCTCACTGACGATATCACTTATCGCAAGACGCACGGTAGAATAACCACCTCGTGGCCAAGAGCGTCAAAAGCTAAACTTGAAGCGGAGAAATCATTTCTCTGGCACTATAGTATCATGTGTGCCCATGTGCCCCTGGACCTGTGTGCCTGCCCAGCCGAGGTCAACGCCGCCAAGGAAATACGGGATCGCACGACAGTGCGGCAACTGGAAAACGCAGCATAGGCCATCAAATTCAACCGTCGACGCTCACAGGCCAGAAACAAGATGAGCACAAGGTCTTCGCAGTAATCAACTTGAAAGAAGAATCTATTCAAGGCCAATGCTCACGTAAGTTACGTCCCAACTTCGCCGTTCCTTTCAAGCTGTCAATAATATGTCAAACGATTGAATGGATCATATATTCAGGTACAGGGCGTCTTACACAAAGTGTCCCTCACAGAGACCCACTGGGAAAGTTGAAAAACGAAGGAGACGATTCGATGATGTCCCATTTTTTCTCTCCCTTATTATAATACCCCTATGCCAGACCCCTCGTCGTACACGTTCAAGCTTACCGACCGTGCTGCGACCAACCTCTACACTCCTTATGGTGACGGTCCAGCCGACTCCGGCTGGCGCGTTCTCCGAGACTCCCATAACACCATGGCCGCGAACGCTGCACTCCAAATCACTTGGGAAGGCACAGCAATCACGGTGACTGGATTCGTTAATTCCTCGTATGGACCCCCTGCATATATGCTTTCGCTTGACGGGGGGAAACCGGCACAAGAAACCCTCGACGATGGAAAGGTTACCTCCGAGATATTGTTAAGCAAAACCGCATTACCGCATGGGAATCACTCCATGATCATTAGCAACATCAAAGGCGGGAATCTGACGGTCAAGGGAATTCAGCTCGATATCGACACGGGGAATAATCGGTGCGTATTCTATCACATGCACAGTCAGACGCCGAGACATACTGGATGTACAGAACTACTTGGAAGGATCAAACCATTGACGCAACAACTGAATCGAACGGACTTTGGTCACCCAACCCTTTCTTCGTCTTTCACGGTGACTGGTTTCCCTCACGTTCGTATCTGCCATTTTTTGTGATCACTGGTATGCGCTTATATCCAGACTCACCTACAGAGCAGTCGTACGCACCGCCAATGCTCACCACCCCAGACAACACATCGTCTATCCTCTCATTTAATCTCAGCGGCTGCTCCTCGTTCTTTCTCTACGGTCCGATGACGTATAACTCCGGTGCAGTGTACAATGTCAGGCTGACCCCTTCCATCCACCCCAATGAGTAGGGCCTTTTCGTTCTCTGCTCCATATGTATTTGCTCATGGTTTGGCATGCAAAAACTCGTTCAGCGCTTCCATTCGAACCTTCAACAGTACGCTCGGCCCAGGCGTGAATGATCCTTACCCCTCTACTGAAGACCAGGTCTTGTTCTGGCAGAACGGAATGGATAGGAATATGAACTATACGGTTGACCTGAATATCACAGCTGGCGGTGGCCAATGGGGCTTCAGCAAGCTTGTGGTTTTTGATGCTACGTGAGTATCCACTTTGGTCATGTGGCGTAAGGTAACTCATTGAATTTTAGAGATCGCGCCCCAGGTTCTTCTGATAAAATGTCAGCAGGAATGATTGTAAGTCATAATTCTTTCTGATTCAGGTCTTGAGGTGTTCTGGGTTTCACCCTCGTTCCTTTCAGGTCCTGATCATCTTCCTTCTTTTCGCCTTTTTCGGTGGCGGTACAAAGGTGGTTTACGTGAAGAAGAGATCATGCTGAGTGCTATCCAGAAACCTACTGCATTGTTTTGGTTTCGCAAAGTTCTCCTTCTGAATAAACTTTACATTCTTTTGCTTAATGGGTATTTCCGTCATAACCAGTTACTCCGTGAAGTTACACGATGTCACTTTGAACCATGAACCGCGGATTCACGCCTGAGAGAATTCCAGCGGTGCATGTTACAATGACTCCGAGGACATTATAATGTGTTCCAATCAAGATTGTGCTAAAGGGGGACTCTCAGATCTGGTTTCTGTCACCCCATCCGTTGTCAGGGGCCTTGAGCTCGCTGTTGCTGACACTTCAACGGTAACGTACCATAAAAATAATATTTGTTTTCTGCAGGGATCATTCACTATTGACAAGTTCACTAATGTTCACTATTGCGGGAGGCAACATTCAAACACTTGGCATGTACAAAAACTTTTATGAATTGATGACAGACTGTTGCACGCCTGAAAGCCAACACGTGAGGAATTGTTGCAACCACCCTGGAAAACTTACTGAGTATTCAATTCATCCCTAGTTCACCGTCCACCTGGCCATCATGCCTCAGCTCATCGTCCACCCGACCGCCAAGCCCCTCGTCGCTCATGGCTGCATGTGTTCTCCCTCTCGTTGAATCCTCCCCCCATTATTGCTTCCACGGCGTCATCGCCCTATATTGGTCAATATCGGCAGCGACCATCGGGGAGAGGGAATGTGGTAGCCGTTGGGAGGACCGAAAGCATCACCATAACCATCATGCCAGGGAACTAAAATGGGGGGGATGACATTTAGTCGTCAGCACTTGAGAGGGGGAGCACAATTAATAGAGAAAAGAGTAAACTTTTGAGATTCTCCCTCCTACAGCCAGGAGGGGCATTGAGGGCATTTTTGAAATCTTTCTCTCCATCTAAAGAATGGAAGTCGGTGGCAGTAAGGGGTTGTTCGAGCAGCGGGCAGACAAGGGGACGCCAGATGTTGCAAAGGATTGCTCTGGAAGATCCAATGAGTACCTGGTGAGCAGCTTCTTCACCCAGCCGCATATGAACGACTCCAACAGAACGTGAATTTCTTCGGGTAGACACAGGCGTTCCAATCGATATCGGCACAAATCAGAGCAAGATTATGTGAAGTCGATTAAGTGAACATGTAGGTGAATTCTCTTGTTCATCGCCAGTAGCATTGGTAAGAAAGTCTTCTCGAAGCTTTGTGGAAATTTAGCAATAGGCACAAGAGCCCTCCTGGTTGGTAAGGAGTCTGAATTTATCTGGAGCGGCATCCTTCACTTGTTCGGCAATGATGTTATACTGTCCTGAGACGTGGTTGAACGTGCTCTGTCGGGCATCCACAACGCGAGGGGCGTGAAGGGCCGTGTTGAAAGCCAGACCCAACTTTATATCTCGGTCGGTATCTTGGTGATTGTCATGTTGTAATGGGCTTTGTATTTACACTGGCAGGACTAGTACACAGGTAGTCAGCAGCAGTTAAACTTGAGTTGAGATGACGCTACCCGTTGACCAGGTGTTAAGTAGCCATTCGGCCTTCTGGTCCTCAGCGGGGCTTTGGAAACGGCATCGACGCCATTACCTTGCATGCGATAATCTCTCTGATAATGTGTAGAGGTGCAGGGTTGCGTTCCGCTGATAGGAGTCGAAGATGCCTAGCTCTGTAGACCGATTTCTATGGATAATCACGGTCAAGATATCATTCACCAGAACTACCAGAGCAGACTCGCACGTCGTAGTTCTAGTGTTCGGATTGATCGCTTGCGACGGCAATAACCTAAAAGGATCAACCTAAAACCATTCACACCCCAATAAATAATCCCAGAAACCCTTCGCTTCCCTTTGCGCTTCTCAAACCCCAAGGGCGTTGTTTGGGACCAATATCGTGACGCATGCGCCTATCCCAGGAACTGGCCGCATCTCTACCTCTTCCGACTAGAAAGAACGAGTTGCGTGGCCGTCGGTAAACAGTGACTGACTTGGTCCGGATATCGATACATATGGCTCTGGTCACCGTTAACCACGATGTTCTCGATTTATTCACAAGATTCCCTTTTGATCTTCAACGCATCATCCTCAACTTCACTTTCATGATGCAGATGCAGGAGGAATATTCCACAAACGACCTAGACGAGATGGCTAAGAAACTCTGCCAATCCCCATACAAGAATTCTCAAAATAGCCATCACTGGCTCACTGCACTCGTATGCCTTGCCTTCGACACAATCTTAATTTGTTTCATAATATAAACTTTCCAGCTCGACCTTGGCGTGCGCATACCTTTTCAAAATCGAGAGCTTATTGATAATAAAATGGCGGGTCCTTTCCACATTGCGGCAGTTGTGCGCGACGCCCCACTCATCCGGCGCCTCGTCCGTCTTCGCTATGACATCAACGCTGTGGATGGTTATTGTAGAGAAACAGCCCTATACATGATGGCGGGTTTAAAGCGCACAAATGTTAACATTCTCCAAACGCTTTGCGAACAAGGCGCAGACGCCAGCAATGATCACTACATTCTTGCAAGGCTTATCAATGACTCTCGATCTAACGACAAGATCGTTCTCGATGCCCTGGCACTCCTGATAAAACATGGCGCTCCACTCCGTCGAGTTCTGCACATGACCAGACGCAAGTCCAATGCGGCAATCATTAAAGTGCTACTTGACGCAGGCGTTGACCTCGAGGAACTGGATGGGGGTATGGAGACACCGCTTGCAGCAGCAGCGTTTGCAAAAAATATCAAGATGGTCGAAGCACTGCTTGATGCAGGTGCCAACGTCAATGGCCCCGGTATCAATGTTTTATTCGCGACAGTCAAACCAAATCATTGGTACTACCAAGACCCCATCCCAACTGATACGCCGGCAATATTAAAAATGCTTTGTTGTGCTGGCGTGGATACGACTCGGTTGGATTCAAATAATGACAGCATTTTAAGTTACGTGTTAACTCTCCATCTCGACTCCTCCGCTCGTATTTGGGGGGTTGTGCCAAGCATGATCGAGGTGCTTTGCAAATTTGGGGCCGATGCCAACTTCCGACACCACACATCAATTAGGAGATATTTTGAAAAGGGCGACACACCTTTGCACATTATTGCTCGAATTCCCTTAGCAATGGATCGCAAGTGCTTTGCTGAATGTGTTGCGACTTTGATCTTGTATGGCGCAGACATCAACTCTCAAAACGACGCAGGCCAGACACCCCTGCAATTGGCGCAGTGTATCTATCATATGGAGGTTCTTTTACAGCATGGGGCAACATTGGATATGAAAACAGAAACGATGTTGATGGGACAGGGGAGAAAGCGAAGAAATCTTTGGTGGAGGCACATGAAAGCAAATGGACACAGAAACTTTGCTAATGTTAAATTTTTGTACTCTGTGGGTCAGATCTGCGACAAGTGGAATGCATTGTGATGTTTTTCAAGATTTTTTTAATTTCATGGGGCACCTTCCCTGAAATTAGTATTGATCCGACATGTAATGTTGAATTGCTCCCAGGAAATCATATAGCAGCTACAGAAATACAATAGCGAAAAGAAAAAAGGCTACTGTTGAGCGCAATGAATGAACACGTGATCTCCCATAGTAGATCAGAATAATGTAAAACCCCCCTTAAAAAACGAAACCAAACTGATCTACTAGTACTTCGTCTAGCAGCTGGGTAGCGATGGTCGACACACGATTGAGGGTAACGTAGATAGCCTAGCCGCTGAGAGTGAAGAGAAGATCACTTGGCGTTATTAACTTCGTGAGCCTTTCTCCGATTGCGTTTATGCTGGCCGCGGCGGCTTTCCTTTGGATATTCGCACTTGAAATGGCGCCGAGCACATTGACTGTGACGAATAAAGAAAATGTCAGACTGAGTACAGTCGCAGTGATATCTTGAGCACGATGCAAGACTCACTTGCATGTATGGTCGGTACTACCCGCCGCAGGACGGCCGCAAGCAATCTTCCGCTCCCGGCAGAACAAACATGCCAAAGTCTGCTTCTTCTCCAAATTACTCCTCTTGGTAGGGATCGGTTTCAAGCTAGTCCTGGTGGGTTCTGTAGCGGATAATCCGATTGCCCGTTGCCGACCAGTCGGTGGGCTTCGCTCGGGAGACATACGATAATGCGAAGATAAAGTACTGTGGTTGGGATCAGAGTCCACAGCGTGCGAATTACTTGACGGTAACGAGGTACTACTGGTAGTGGGATCGAGTTCTTTGGCTCCACGATGAGCGCGGGGCGTCCGGCCTTGGAGCCCCGTGTGCTTCCAGCGGACTGGTGAAGATGTGTTTTGGATTGTGGGGTGCGAGCTCGTGGGCGAGGATGCATATTGCGGAGAAAAGAAAGGAACATTGCTGGTTAAGGGATGGTCGCGTGGAATTTCGCCGGAGGGATTTGCGAGACGTTGCGGTGAAGGAACTGTTAGAGCGGACAGCAGAGATCCCGCGTGATCGTCGACAAAACGTTGAGATATCGTATTCGTTCGGTGTTCCGAATATTCCTATCCATAATTGACGTCAACTGTTTACGACGTGAAAAAAAAAAAAAACAACAAACCGTTTGAGGAATGGCACCCCAGTCGTAGCCTTGTAACTGCGAAACAGCCGGCGCTTGAGAGTCATCCCGATGAGATAAAATAGGTGCCGAGCGGCCAGTAGACATTTGAGCGTAGCAGAGGTCGGCTGCGTAGTATCCAGCATCACTCGAAAATGAGGAGTTGTTGTAGTTGGGAAGCTCCCAGTACTGGTTACCGGAGATCGCGACCCTACTATCAAGATAGTTTGGGTTATAACACAATCCTTCGACATCACCGTCGTATCCGATGGCTTCTTCGACAATGGGATCCGACACAATATTATTTAGCGAGTGAGAGTTGTGTGCGGTGCTGCCGTTGTACTTCCCATGAAAACGAATGAGCTATTGAACTTCCACAACGTTTAACGATTTTGCTCACCTGATACATCGATCTGACATCGTCGCTGTTGCTTGCATTGTATTGGGAAGTGGAGGCAGCACCATTGCTGTCATGGTATTCTTGCTGATAATCGGATGCTTGGTGATAATCGGATGCCGAACCAAGGTCATTAGATAGGTATGCGACGTAATTCAACTGGTATTGATCGTCGAAGTGGCCTTCACCGCGAACGGTCGAAGCACCGTCGCAGCCATGAGATTCAGTGGCCCAGCGATCGAGAATACCTTGCCGACGGTCAACGTGCCCAGAATACAAGTCCAGAGAAGAATTCATAGCCAGGAGTAATGGTGAATCGCGTACGTGTTGGGGGAACAAGGATGGAAATGGAGACAAGGATAACGTATTTATGGTGGTGCAGCGTTAAAACCCTGACCTTGAGGCACGTCGTGACAATGAAGATTGGCTTCCCTAATTGGGTTAGCCTTCTCCGCACAACCTTCGCCTGCTGCATACTTAAACTATCCAGCCCTTGAGACCCTATGAGAAATATAGCCTCCAGATACCCAATCCATCAGAACATGCCTCCCTCACGTCGCCACTTTCCACAAGTTAAGTATCCAGTGATTCATCAAATTCGCCTGCGGGTCATCTCAGCTCTCACCACCGTCGCAAGAAACGGACTGCGACATGGCGTCGACCGATTTCCATGACGTTGCAGATATGAACGTGATTTTGTATGGACGTCAATATATTGGTGGCTTGCACGCTATGTCCAGCATGATAACCTTATCGCAGAGAATCAGCTGGGCAATCACGAGAGCGATTTGAAGCAGGGCAAGATAATCTCACCGAATCGCAGTATATGAGTCTGGGAAGAAAGTACGAGCCACGAGATTCAACGTTGAACGTTCACATTTTTGCGATCGCACGTCATGTTAAGCAGCCCTGGCGGAGGGAACGAGATGAATCTACATCCAGCGATCCCGATAGGCTGAGCTTTTACTTGTGGACAGAGGCCATAATCCGTGAGGCTC
This sequence comes from Hygrocybe punicea, assembly GCA_963556145.1. Taxonomy (NCBI): domain Eukaryota; kingdom Fungi; phylum Basidiomycota; class Agaricomycetes; order Agaricales; family Hygrophoraceae; genus Hygrocybe; species Hygrocybe punicea. Next base: position 9,132,631 of record OY744461.1, on the reverse strand, counting down.
TGTTTCCCATTAAAGTACACAATGGAAATGAGACTCTTTGGGGAAATGTTAACGTTTGTCGAGGGCCAACTGAATGTTCGAGGTACATCCCGGCAGAAACCGTAACATCTTGGAACCAGCAACTACCACGAGTGTGAATATTTGTGACGACATTCCTCAGGCCAATCGTCCTAGAGACAGAACAAGATAGAGATCCCTTGAGTTTGAACTAATTAGAAAATAAACTTTCCGACAAAGGAAAAAATACACACAGCCACGAAAGTGATCGACTACACGTCGTTTGGCGTTCAAGTGAGATCGATGTCAGCCAAAGAGTTTTCAGGGGGGAACTATTGATGAGCAAGGAAGCGTTTAACGCACAGGCCTGATGTGCGTTTGAAGCGTGTGCGATACTTTGCGCAACCAAAGGAGGCACTGTGCACCAATGGAGATAAGCGAAGTCTGCAATTGCTGGACATTGGTTTGCATCCTGGCATCAGGCAATTCCTGTATCCGCAATCATCCAGGAAGTCCAGAATGCGGGAAGCATGAGGTTGAGATACGACCCAGCTCAAAACACTGTGGTAGCAGTACGCGATAAACCTAGAAGCTCGACGTGAGGCCCAACAAGTTCATGAATCTGAATCCCCCAAACACCAGAAAATATCTGCAGAACACATTCAAGATGCTACTGGTGTTCAGGAAAGTCATCAGTCCCCGAACTCAAAACCATCGGAGCCATTTGCTACCATAGTCCTGTCGGAGGACCTTGGTACTGAAACCCGAACCACCCAGAAACTGGACGAACGCGTTTCCAAAAAGGCCAACACTTTGCAACCTGAAATTGTCAAAACCCACCGAACTCATACCGGGATGTCAAGCCGCGAATGAGAGGAATCGCAACAATAGTTTCGAACTAACATTCGAAACATTCGTTTCGTATTAAATAACTGTGCATTCCAATGGCAATTATCGCGGGAAGGCTAAAACGGACGCACAGGAAATGAAAGGCGCACTGCACAACATTTTCCACAGGGTCGGCTGCTGTAAAATTTCCGGATTTTGGTTCAAAGACCGGCAATCATAGATATCGAGGCCTGCAGCGTCCCATTGTTAAACGACCCCTGGAGTATTATTGGGCTACTTGCGAGCAAGTAATAGACCTGTGCAAGGTCTGTGACAGCTAGTGTCACGGTGACGACCATAATTCTTGGACTCTCAGCTTACCGTACTCGTTGTAAACAGTTCTGCGCACACGTTCCACCACTCTACGCCAGGCCTCTGAGTTTGTTCAAAATGAATCTTACAACACCCAAATTCACACAGGTCCTCAATGCTCGTACCCTCGCCTCCTCCTCAGTTTCAGAGCCACCCGTCACAATTACCTCGCCGACAGCCATCGTTCACCTCGAGTACGATCCTGAATCTCTCACCGTTCCATCAAATGGCTGGACACGCTTTGTTTGCATCAGCGATACTCACACACGCTCATTCCCCGTTCCGCCAGGGGACGTGCTGCTGCACAGTGGGGATCTTACGAACACCGGGACGTATCGGGAATTCGAGCTCACGATGACGTGGCTTTACAGCCTTCCGCATAAGGTCAAAATGTAAGCATGAAGACTAGAATTTCCCTTGACTCATCTTCATTTTACCCCTCTCCGGTTTTGGTCAATAGAATTATAGCTGGAAACCATGACATTTCCTTGCACAATCAGTGGTACGAGGCAAAATTTGGTCATTGGCACCGTGAGAAGCAGGTGCGTGAATCTCAAACACGCACTATATCGTTATTCACATTCGATATTAGGATACATCATCTATTGTGGAACTTATCAAAGGGGAAGCCGCTGTCAAAGCGGGGATAGTGTACTTGCAAGACGAACGATATGATTTTCGGGCTAAAGAAGGTGGTAGATCTTGGAGTGTTTATGGATCTCCGGTGTGTCAAACCAGACTCTGACCAAGAGCTGCCCTTCCTTGCCTCAAATTGTTGCATTCTGACTGTACTTGTTCCTAGTGGTCGCCTTTCTTCTTCGATTGGGCTTTCAACTACCACCGGGGAGAGGAAGCCGATGGTCAGATCTAACATTCGACTTTTCGAATCAAAACAAAACTGAATACTTGTTGAACTTTCACTAGCATTGATTGCGAAGTTCCCTAAAACGGATATTCTGTAAGCTTGTTTTTAGCCCGTGTGGTCTTTTTCAACAACATGGTTTGTACATAGCCTCACTCACGGTCCTCCCTCGGGAATCCTTGACGAAACTCGCGTGAAGGACAAAGCAGGTTGCACTTCACTCACCACTCGCCTGCCTTCTCTCCGCCCTCGTCTACACGTTTTCGGGCATATACACGAATCGCACGGGGCAGATATTCGGGCGTGGGATCCCAATTTCAGTCCACCTGATCATTTGCCCCAGCCACATTCAAAGGACGACGACGACGACGCCATTCACGTGCAGAAGATGGGTTTCGACAGATATGAACCGTGCAAGCTTCAGGGGACCATTTCGGACTCAGGGAAGACAAGCGAATTCGGGCTGGAACGCACGGTGTTCGTGAACGCGGCAAACTGGCCGTCGGGTCCAAACGCGATGAGAGGGGGCAGAAGAGTTGCGTTTGGAGGTAGGGGATTTCAGCCCGTTGTGGTAGATCTCAAAGATGAGTCTTAATATAGTCTCTTTGCTCACCTCCGTATAAAATTAGAAATAGTATATAAAACATTTTTGTCAATCAGTTGTCTCTTTATGAACATATATATATAACCGTGGTGACTTCCTTTCCGTCTCGTACCAAAATGTGTCACGATGTCAAACAATTTCCTCGACTCCACCGCAATTCTTCAAGACTACCATGGGGAAATATCAACGACAGCCGAGTACTCATAGTGGATAGCTTACGCCATTATTATCAAATGGCGGCGGACCTTCTGTTCCTCCGAATTCCAAACGAGTAACGTCCCTTCCAAGAACATGAGGCGGTGGGTCGTTTAGTCGATTTGGAATAAGAGGGGCAACACGGGAAGCGGACGAATCTGACTGAACGTTACGTGCGTGCTGTCCGATCTATATCATGCGGCCTTTGGAGGGGTATGCGGCGAAGGAGGATTCGATCACCACAGCGTTGCCTGCCCCCTTGATGCAAAAGCATGCTTGGTTGGCCTTGTTGTGCCACGCTTCGTTGGCGTAGGAAATGCCAAAGCGATATATGAACACGACCAACCCGCCAAGTACCGCGCCTAACACTGGGGCCCCGACTGATCGCGAGCGCGTAGAGGTGGTTTGCGATAGCGACGAAATCGGAGTGACGGAGGTGGAGTTCGTTTTTGGAAGAGCTGGATGGTGGGTTCAGACCCGGCGTGAGTTCACTTTGGAGGAGCTGGTTGATGGTATCGGAATCGCGGACGTAGAACTCAATCCGGAGGAGCTGGATGACGGGATCGGATTAGCCGACGAGGAGCCTATCTCGGAAGAGCCGGACGAGGACCTTATCTCAGAGGAGCTGGACGATGAGCAGACGTGGAGCCCATCTGGGAAGAGCTAGCCGGCGGCGGGGAGCCCGGGTCACTTCCAACAGCAGTATATCTAATTGTTTGTTAGTGACTATCAGATATCAAAGATAGACAAAACTGACATGAAACCATCTACATTGAGGTCGTGATAGCCACCCATGCTGTTTGCACCGCTGAGGACGAGAACATGTTTAGTATTCTTCAAGCCCGTGGATGACCACACAGGATGCGACGAGACAGTAGACAGGCCATTGAAGACCGTCACGGCATTTGGATCCGTGACATTAATGTAATCGGATGATGATGAATCGACCGACGCAAACATTCCCATCGGATAAGGCCATGGTGGAGAAAGGAAGTAGACGGCAACTCTTAGAGGAAACGGGTAAGAAAAACATCGCAGCTAAAAGATTGCAAATACCTGTTAATGGGAAGGTAACTGTCGCTCCTGGGACGTTGCAGAGCCACCATTTACTACAAGTAGTAAGCCGGCTGCCGTCTCATTCACCGTACACCTTCTGCACAAGCGGTTGGCCGGTATTGGATAGCAGCGGGTGTTTGTGTCGTCGACGGTAATGTTATAGTCTGCCTTAACCAGAAGTCCGCATGAATATGCGCAGCTGGCAGCGACAAGGTAAACCAGTCTCATGTCTAGCCACCACTTCAGGTTGAAGCAGTGTGTGTGTTTATTGGAGGATCAGCATATGAGAAAGATCTTTGAAAGGGCTGTGATAAGTACCTTTCATACGGTTTTCTGGTGCGACCGTTATGTACAAAATACACGGTTCCATGTACTTCTTGCAAGGTACACCAAAGAGAAGTATGGTTTGGACGTATGCAGGGCAAAAGCATCCGCGACTTCTTCCTGTCAGGTCCTGCATACTATATGGGCAAAAGTCATAATGGTCGTGGACTGATGGAACCTTCCATCCTGACGACTTGATGATATCCAAAACACGATCATTTTCGCGAAACAACCCATATGTATGACCAAGTGTAATAATAACATTCAAGTAAAGTGACCTGGTCACCTTGCGTCAAGTCGTACGGTTGGAACATCAGCAACGGTGACAATGACCATCGGCGGCTTTCAGTTCTCAAGCAACGGCGACAGATAACGGCATATCCCTGTACTTTCTGTTAAATGAATCATCCACGAGGCGTATAGCAGCACGGCGAAGCTTATTCTGAGTTTCTTCCCACCAGTTTCTTGATGCCTGATTGGGGTAAATGTGATAAGTATTTGTTTTTGCCCGACACAACGTTGTTGGATGAGGCTTGCTAGGTTGAATACCCACCGTTTGCCTCGCCTGTCCTATAGAGGGAGCCTCGGCTGCCAGAGCCTCAAGGCGTGGTCTCAATTCATCCCAAGACTACAGAATCTTGCTCAGTGTTTCACACCTGACATTGTGAGAAAGCGTAACGTACATTCAGAACGATAAACGGGAATTGAGCGTCCTTCCCGAAAGCTCCCGTCATCCAGGGCTCGTATACGACAATTGGGATCGCATTATTCTCGAGTGCCTTGGGGGTGCGGGATGCAAGTCTGTCAGACTGTGAGACACACAGAGTTGTAATAGATCATACACACCTCGTAAAACCTGAAACGAAAATTTGCACGTGAGTATCGTGTACATATAAAGATTCAATGTTGCATACCGAATGGTTTCTCCACTATTACCAGCCGGACATAGTGCATACTTGGCTCTGCCAAGACTTGCAGAGTACATCAATGGTGTCTGACCCCTCATGAACCCGTCGGTCCACCGAACTTGGCAGACTTGATTTCGTGGGTCCCACGACTCAAGCGTCAGACGCATCTTGTCCCGCGATGATGCACGGCCATTATCTTTGGGTGACCCTTCAAAGTAACACATTTGCGGGCGCTGAGAGAATGCAAGGAGACTAGACGAGGGACGCGGACCGACTCCTGTGGAGTAGCCATTGGGGATCCACAGAACAGGGGTATCATTTTTTTGCGTGTTATAGATGTGATCGAACCAGTATGGCCGGAATACGTATGAATAGTGTTCGTAACTTGTGTCGTTTCCATATTCATCTCCTTGAATTCCGCACAAGTTGTCAGAAAGGGAATCCATGTGGAGAAATATAATATACTGATTTTGTTACTAACCAATTCGGAGGAGGCCCACGTTTTGGAAGTGGCTTTCCACCTTGAGATCGGTCCACTTTTGAAGATCGTTGAACGCCAGAATGATGCTGTCGTCCACTATTCTGAAATTCTTGGGGTTCACCACTTGGACATCAATGGGCCTTCCGAGACGGGCCAAAATACCGTGAATCCAGTAATCTACTTCACCAATTGAAGCATCGGCAGTGGATATTAATACGGTAAGAGGGTATTTCGACGTAAAAGCCGGGGGAGATACGAGTTTCGTTATCACCTGGCCAAAATTAACGAATATCCCTATGAGCAGAGCCAAAAAAAAGATTGAGATGATCTTTGCGACGCTAGTAATGATTAATCAACGTTCACGAAACTGGTTTGCAGGACGAATAAATGACACGTACCCAGAGGTGCATGATCCTCGAGCGAAAATTCCACGTCTTCGAGCTGTTCTTGACAATGTCGCTTCCTCTTCCTGCGCAACCAGGTCGTATTGGCCTGATGGATTCCATACCATGATGGTTTGAAATTGTCTTGAAAGAATATAAAAAATGTTTGCGATCCTGCGCTTGACGAAGTGGCTCAAGCTCAAGCTTCAGCTGTTACCGAAATCAAGTAGATCTCTGAAAACCTAGCAACATTTGATGATCAATGATGATCCATGAGGACCTGATGAGGTCACGGTGAGGTTAGGGTCTCGGTTCCATGGATGGCGTTGTTCACCTTGTTCATCCACGCCATGGCACCCATTGCCCGCCTTTGAACACCGCAAGGAACATGAGAGAAAGACGGCGGCTCTGATCAGCCTCGATGTTTGACAAAGTGGAAGTTGAAGGCCGTCACCGGTGTCTCAGAGCAGGTGCTTAGATAATATTCTACTATATAAAGCTCACCCACCTGGGCCATACCGTTACTCCCAATCGTTATACACCCACTATGGCACACGTACTCCCCAACCTCCCATACGCCTACGACGCGCTCGAGCCCTTCATATCACGCCAGATAATGGAGCTCCACCATAAGAAACACCACCAGACCTACGTCAACGCACTCAACGCTGCCGAGGCCTCCTACGCCAAGGCTGGTAGCGCCAAAGAGCGAATTGCACTGCAAGCGGCATTGAAGTTCAACGGCGGTGGTGAGTTTGGCGCCCCCCTATCCGATCGTTCCACACCACCGCCTAATCGCCGGTTATCGATTTCGATTACAAAAAAAAAACTGACGTCGCATTATTTTATTTTTGTTGCACAACGCCCCAGGCCACATCAACCATTCGCTCTTCTGGATGAACCTGGCCCCTCCTGCATCCGAGGGCAAAGGAATCGGTGGGACCCTCAAACCTGGCCCTCTAAAGGACGCCCTCGAGCGTACTTTTGGAGATTTTCAGCACTTCCAGAGGGAATTCAATGCGACTACTGCTGGCATCCAAGGCAGTGGATGGGGCTGGCTTGTCCGTTATTTCTTTGTTCTCCTTTGCGTCTCCTCGCTGATCACTCTGGAACACAGGGCCTGAACACGACCACCAAGTCTCTCGAGATCGTCACCACTCCCAACCAGGACCCTCTCCTCACCCACGTCCCCATTATTGGTGTCGACATCTGGGAGCATGCCTTCTACTTGCAATATCTCAACGTCAAGGCTGATGTTCGTCTTCTCATTCTCTTCATTTCGGGTGTGTTTCGGGAAGGCTAACGTCCTCACGCAGTACCTCACTGCTATTTGGTCCGTTATCAACTTCGAAGAGGCTGAGAAGCGGTTCAATGAGGCCGTGAAAAACTCCAAGTTGTGATGACCGTCGCCTGTCGATCGGGTTACGAAGAGGTGTTGACCCGAGCAGAAAAAAGAGAATGAATATGAAATTTATCGTGAACTCTAACCTGTACTACAATTGTGTTGATGAATTGAAGCACTGTATGATAAGTCGTTTGGTGACTCGAATTTGATGTCATTAACAAACTCAGCTATACTGGAAAGCGACAATGAGTTTGCATACGAACGCCTATGGGGGCGAACCAAGTCCTTTAATACAACCTACTAACAGAAGCCTAGCAAATCCGAAGTTGACATATACCAAAATACCAAATTTAAATCCGCCTTTTTAAAAAAAATCACAATTCTGGCAGATTGGGCCGTGCGGATGAATAGGAGTATATCGACGGGTTTACGAAGGTCTGTGGGCCGTGCGGATACGATACACCCGGAGGAGGGTTGTGAGGAGGAGGAGAGCTATGAGAATACGTTGCCATACTCCCAGGAGGAGGGCTGTGAGGAGGAGAGCTATGCGGATACGTTCCCATACTCCCAGGAGGAGGGCTGTGAGGATTCGAGTACCATTGCTGGGATGCAACATCCGTATTGAACGGCGTGGCGGACGTGAGTGGACTGGGGGGCTCTAGGGGAACTTTTGGTTTCCGCCGCAATAAAAGCCATGCAAGTAGGCCTAAGCCGAATAGGGCTAGGGCACCGACAGTGCTGCCGACTGCGATGGCTGTTACGTGCTTGGTATTCGATTTCGCTGGTATTGACGAGGCTGTCACACTGGCAGCGGCAGCCGATGGTGATTGTGTGGGCGTAGTGGATGAAGATAGAGAGGTGGTGGAGGAAGGCGTCGAACTGGAAGGCGGGGTCGAACTGGAAGGCGGGGTATTACAGCCCTCTTCTACAGCGATGAGGGGACACAGATTGTCGTCGCTATCATACACTTGGGAGCCATTCGTCTAAGTATTATTTGTTCAGAATTTAAGCATTCATGTATCAAAAGCAGGAAAAAGAGAAGAGGAGACTGACGATGTTGTACTCGCAATAAGAAGAAGTGCTGCTCAGCTCTGTTGCTGTTGGGTATGTGCAAATGAGGGAGGCTCCAAATTGGGCTGAACCCCTTCCAAGCGGGTAATTGCCAAGATCAGTACTGGGACAGGTGCAGGAGGAAGCGGTGCAATGTACGGATAGGGGGCAAAGGCTGGAATCGCTGTCCTTCGTCAAGCTCCCATCCGACTATGAACGGTGACGGGGGTGGGGGTTCAAAACACCTTTTTTTTCGCATATTGGAAAAACAACTCACCACACTATACGAACAATGGGAGAGAAAAGGATAAGTACAAGTCAACAGCCCGTTGATCAGGCCTGAACCGTCCCCAAGCGGGTAATAACCCAAATCCATGGGAGGACATGATATCGTGCAATCACGGGGCAGCATAGACAAGGCTTCAACGTTGCAGGATAAGACGGTCACGACAACGACGGACAAAACGAAACGACGAAGGGGAAACTTGGACTCCATCCTGGACGCTTGGAGGACCTTGAGGAGGGCCTAGGACATATGGGAAATCCTCTCAGGCTCTGATATACTCGGGCGCCTGTCTATTCCGCATTACATAATTGCTGTGTTCAACCCAATTGGGAGAAGAGGAGCCAACAGGCTGGTAAAATGCAAGCAAAAAAGGAAGATCAGATAATCTGTCCAGGTCGGCAAGGCTGTGTCTATCATGATACTGTAACATACATGTACCTTCAATATACACAAAAGAAGAACAATTACAGGTCCTGTTTGAAAATATCATACTTAAAACTCTCATCTACCTGCTTCGCAAAGAATGCCAAGTAAATCCAATACACAAATTCTCGCAACATCTGTCGCCACCAGCTAATAGTTTTGACGCCCTCCCAGCGCTGGGCAGCGTGCCTATACTCGCTCTGGATCCGTGGCCGACGGAGGATCTCGTATCGCGGGAAGATTTCCTGTGGGTGGCTGGGGTTGTTGCTTTCCAAGAGACGTGCAAGAAGCGCAGCGTCTTCCAAAGCGAGACCTACACCATGACCGCCCGGAGGCATCTATCGGTTGGTGAGAAAAATTCAGCGGAGGGGTGGGGAGTTCACATACGGCGTGAGCAGCATCTCCTATGAGCAATGCTCGGCCACGGCTCCAAACACCCTCGTTATCAAGCGTAAACACGGGGTAGAAGTACAGGTCATCGATGGCGTTAGCCATTTGCATCACACAGGGGAGTTTCGCAGACTCGAATCTACGGAGGAGGTCTCTGCGGGCCTCCTCGGCGACTTTGCCGCGGGCGCGCCAGCCATCCTGGCCATGCTGTTCTGGTACTTCCATTACGGCGGCAAGGAAGATGTGAGTCTTTGTGGAGTTGCAGTACGTGGTGAGGAGGGAGCCGTTGCAGCTGGTGTTAAGCGCTGTTACGGAAAAGTGGATGGGTTCGGTGATGGAGGACGTGGGTACTATCCCGTAGGCGGAGGAGACCCCGGTGTATATCTGGCCGCGGGATGGCTCGACAAATCGAGTGCGCACGGCGGAGTGGATGCCGTCACATCCTAGAAGGATGTCTGCAGAATCTGAGGTCCCGTCTTCGAAGATGGCAGTGATGGAATCTTCTGCCTCCTCAATTCTGATGAGCTTCTTGTTGTACTGAATTTCGATCTCGGCTTTCGCCACAGCCGATAGCATCAGCCGCTGCAAATCTGTTCTGCAAATCCGCAAGGAGCTGTACCCGTGGCGCTGGGCATTTCCAAACGGCAACTCTCCAAGTTTCTGGCCAGGGGCAATTGAAAACATCTCGATCTTCTCGCAGGGACAGCCCAAGGTCAGTGCTGTTTCGAGGACGCCAAAGTTATCAAGGGCGCGCAAAGCATTGGGGGTGAGGTTGATGGCGCCACCAATTGTAGCTGCGCCCTCCCGAAGCTCGTATATCGTGCATGTTATGCCTGATCTTGAGAGAGCAAGAGCGGTCGCGGGCCCTGCGATACCTCCACCAATGATAATTGCTTTCTTCACGGCCATCTGACTTGGACGACGAGGAAGAGTTGCACACTTGCAATGTTATGTTCGGTTGATAGAAACAAGCCCAGCTTTCGGCAGCCGAGAATCATTAATATTGGCATGAGGCAGTGCGGCGGCCGCTGTGTTCGCTCATCATTGCAGAAGCGAACAACGAAATACCGGAAGACCACATACTTGAACAGTGCTGTGATAATGCCCCGAGTTTGAAGCAGCCTGAGTACAACTGAGCGATCTTTGTTCTGCACAATCATTTTGAAGACATGGACCGAGTAGATCTGAAGGATTTCAGTGTAACATTCCCTGTTCAAGATCCTTGCCAAGGACTAACCGACTTCTTCCCATTACACCACCGTTCTCCACACACTTCCCAACTCTGTCCTTCCAACACAGTACCGCATTCCTCGCCAACACATCAGTCTCAGCGGCAGTGTTGAAGGTTATCTGGTATCTGGTATTAGCAGTTGAAAACTTGGATATTGACGTATGTTTGGTCTGCCACGTCCTTCTTGAATTCGACCACCTAACCTGCAGCCATTCCTTCAGCGACCCTTGGCTGCTTTTAAAACATGAGCGGATGTTCGTCTTGTTTGTAGTTTCGGTAAAGGAATACGCTAACGTTTACATTTTCAGTCCGCTTTTTGAACCTTGTCCGACCGTTCCTTCCCATCCTCCCCGAAGTTTCTTCACCAGACCGGAAAGTGAGGTTTCCCGGCTCTTTGCTTCAATAACCTCTTGCTCACCTGACAATTTCTAGGTTCCGTTCAACCAAAAAGTGCTATGGACAGCCGTCACCCTCCTCATATTCTTGGTCTGCTCGCAGGTCCCACTCTACGGAATCATGTCGTCGGATTCCTCAGACCCTTTGTATTGGATGCGAGTAATCTTGGCCTCTAATCGTGGAACTCTCATGGAGCTTGGAATAAGTCCAATCGTCACTAGTGGAATGATCATGCAGCTCTTGGCGGGTGCCAACCTGATAGACGTTGACTTTGGCTTGAAGGAGGATCGAGCCCTATTCGGCGGTGCCCAAAAATGTCAGTCGTTTGCTTTTACACAATCCAAGAGTATTCTCGAGCTACACCCCCCCCCCCCCCCCCACACACACATGTACCTCTTGTTCTGGTGATTCTGATGTTTATCCGCAGTGTTTGCCTTAATTATCTCTCTCGGCCATGCGACCGTCTACGTTCTTACCGGCCTTTACGGTCGACCGAGTGATCTTGGCGCCGGTGTTTGTCTTCTACTCATCATCCAACTCGTCTCTGCCGCTCTCATCGTGATTCTCTTGGATGAGCTGCTACAAAAAGGTTACGGTCTGGGATCTGGCGTATCCCTCTTCATCGCAACCAACATTTGTGAATCCATCGTCTGGAAAGCCTTCTCTCCCACCACCGTTAACACCGGTCGCGGTCCAGAATTTGAAGGCGCTATTGTGGCTCTCATCCATCTGCTATTCACCTGGAATGATAAGAGTCGTGCGCTCAGGGAAGCGTTCTGGCGTGACCGACTACCAAACGTGATGAACCTCATTGCGACCGTTTTTATTTTTGCCGTTGTCATCTACCTTCAGGGATTCCGCATCGAGATTCCTGTTAAATCGAATCGTTTCCGTGGCCAACGTGGTTCATATCCCGTTAAGCTTTTCTACACCTCTAATACGCCGATCATGTTGGAGTCTGCCTTGACCTCGCACGTCTTTATCCTCTCGCAAATGCTCGCTACCCGGTTCCCCAACAACTTCTTTGTCCGGCTCCTCGGCGTCTGGGAAGTGAGTGACTGCTATTTCTATCTCTCTCTCTCTCATGCTCTTCGTCGTATTTCTAGCCCTTGGCGGATTCTCCTCAGTTGTCAGCAACGTCCGGCATCGCATATTACATGTCTCCTCCCCACACCATGAAAGAAGCCGTTCTCGATCCCATTCATACAGCTATTTATATTACCTTTATGTTATCTACTTGTGCCCTTTTCTCCAAGACTTGGATCGAAGTGTCTGGCAGTGGACCTCGAGATGTTGCGAAGCAGTTGAAGGACCAACAAATGGTTTCGACCTCACTCCTTTTCTTGGCTTAATATTTGCATATCTGACACTTTTTTTCTTCTGCCTAGGTTATGGCCGGGCATCGCGAAGGGTCGATGTACAAAGAACTCAAGCGTGTCATCCCAACGGCAGCTGCATTCGGAGGGGCAATCCTCGGTTTACTGTCCGTCGCGGCTGACCTTCTCGGAGCGATCGGAAGCGGTACCGGTATACTTATGGCTGTAACGTTTATATATAGTTGTACGTCATCTTCATCAGCGCCTTCTTCCTTTGCCCGTAAACTAATGAACTTTTTTTTTTTTCGCTTGGGGTAGACTGGGAAATCGGCATTCGAGTGAGTCAAAAACCCAATTTTTTCCCCCACTTGTCGGGCCAGGTTATTGATCGTTTGCTATTATCTAAATAGGAATCGGGGGGACAGGATATGGGTGCTTTCAGTGACTTCCTATGATGATGATGATGATGGATGGATGGATGGTGTGCTCTGGACTTTTGGCAGCCAGTCAGCGTGGCGTCCGTTTACAAAGTTCCAAAATCGAGACGTATAGGATGTCCAGACTTGTTGAGTAGCTTATGGCATGATAAAAACAGGCAGGAATTTCAGCAGTTATTGCTGTTTTCAGAATTGTCACAACATGTGACAACACTCTTTCTTGAGCCAAACTTGTGAGAAGTGCTGCACAGTCAATTCTCAACCAGTTGTGTCCAGTTCCAAATTGAGACTTGTTGTTGAGTAGCTTATGGCATGATAAAAACAGACACAGCTGGAAATTCAACATTTAACCTGAAGTTAAATGCATATGTCAGACTTTACAGCATATTTGGAAAAGCATGGCCAAACCAACTTTTTTTTTTTGGATGTCTGACTGGTAGCTACTGACATGCAGTATACACCTGTTGTGCCAAGCCGTGATGCAGGGATTTTTTTCACTACTGTGAAATATGATGCAGTGGTTGTTGATAGCTAATATATTTTATGTGGAACTGAATTATTTGCCTCTTCTCTCAGAGGGTATTTATACTACTACTACTAGAGGTTTCTTGTGTTAAGTAGAATAAATGCTGCATGTGTGCATTATTCATTGGGCAGGTGTGTTTGAGTTCTGGGTTCATGTGATGTGGATTACTAATCCTTCCGTGACTATTCAGCCACTATTCCAAACATTCCCCCTTGGTCGAATATTCTTTAACTCGTTCCAGGTCACAGTAAACATTGTCCACATATTCTGTTACATGTTTTGCTCTTTCTGGTTCCTCTCTGGTCAATAGACCAAGTTCCATCATGAACTTTGCATGAAGCGGGTGAGGTAATTCTTTCATAAGTATGTCTGCCAGATTTTCTTCGGAAGGAATGTACATGACTTTAAGGATACCAGATGCAACATGATCTCATAAGAAATGTAGGTTGATATCTATGTGCTTTGTCCACACATGGAATTCCAGGTTGTGCAATATAGCAATTGCAGCCTGATTATGGGATCATAGAATTGATGTCTCATCTGACAGTAGGTCCAATTCCTTCAATAAGTTGCTATGCCAGATCAATTGTTTCATGGTATGATATTCTGCTTTGGCCATCGACAAGGCAATCATGCTCCGCTTCTTCAAGCACCAAGCCATGGTGCCCCCTGGTGTTGGACAGGAAGTGTCCACCGGGACAGGGGCCTTTGATTCCGCATTGATGTATGTCTCTAACCCAAGATCCCGAAGCATGGCTAACATCCATCTCTTCCATGGCATCCAATTGTTCCCCTTCAATAACTTGATCTGGTAGGATCCCAATGTGTGCATGACTTCGTCCATCATAGTCGGCTTAGTATATGAGGTGGTAGTACAATGTTTGGAGGTGCGTGATTGTGTTTCCGTTACAGCCATCCAGGGCTCATAACCTATTGGAATATATGGTGCAGTGGTTGTTGACCGCTAAGTAATTTATGTGGAATTGAATTATATTTACCTCTCTCTGAGAGGGCTTTTATACTACTACCTAAATCTACTAGAAGTTTCTTGTGGTGAGTAGAATAACTGCTGCGCTTCAGCATTTTGAGTTCTGGCATCATGTGATACAGATTACTAATCCTTTCCGTGACTATTTGGCCACTACTCCCAACATCAGAGATGCGACCTTTCTTGTGAAGGAATGATGTGACATTGTAAAAGTTTTGAAAGAACATGCTGAGCTCTGTCAAGTCATGAATGCCAAGTTGCAACTGTTTGCCAATGAGCTTATCCATATCAGCAATTGACCACTTTCTTTCATCTTTGGCACCAGGGTAGAGCTTCACAACAGCTTTAATGAAGTCTTTGTATGAGTGACCTGCACTGCTCTCTGCAAGCTCTCCTCCTAGACTGGATGAGTCAATGTTGAGGTAATGTCTTGCGAATTTCTTCTTTGCTTCATCATCAGCGATTAGGGTTGACCACGGGTTGGCCATGGGTCCGAAATCGGGACACCGCACCCGTACCCACCGAACCTGTACCCACTCGCACCCGTTTGAGGACTGGTTGCGGCGGGTTCTCTAGGCCATGCCCTGGGGAACACCCAGAAAGTCGTCACCAACACTGTTACAGATTGCTGTCTTATTGTGGGCTCCAGTAACTAGTGAATGGCACGGGTAACCCGTGGGTATTCCACGGCTACCCGTACCCATACCCATGGAAACCCATACCTGTGGCACGGGTACGGGTAACCCGCGGGTTTACCCACGGGTCTACGCCAGAAGGCCCAACCTCCCATTACCTCGTGAACACAGCACCAACATCGATTGACGTCGCGCTGCATCTTCGCGAGGTGACGTGGGTGGGCCTCCTCGTCTCCTCCTTGTCTCCCCCTCGTCTCCTAGGTGGTATCCTCACAGATGCAGTGCCGGTGTCGATTGGCACAGTGACGCTGGTTCGTGAGGTGGGTTGAGGGCGTGCCGTCGCCGGTGTGTCTGGTGGTCGTTTGGCCGGCACTGCTCTTGGCATCTGCCATTGGCCCACTGGTTGAGGGGGGTGGGTGTGGGTGTGGGGGTTGGGGAGCATCTGCGGCTGTAGTAGCGTAGCAATGTATAATTATAATAAAAGACATACCTGTTGCAGTGGGTGGTGGGTGCACCACCCCCGCTGCTCCTCTCTTTGCCTTCGTTGTCCGTTGCTGCCACACTTGCCGTCGTTGTCGTTTGCCATCACCCTGGCTTGCCATTGTCGTTTGCAATCATCGTGACTTGCTGTCGTCGTTTGCAATCGTCGTGCCTTGCCGTTGTCGTGGCTTGCCATTGTCACGGGTGCCATTGTCACGGTTGCCATCGTCGTGGTTGCGGTTGCGGTCCTCATCCTCTCGTCCTTTTTGTCCCTGTCCTCATAGTTGGTTCATCGTCGTGGTTGTGTGGTGTGTCTGTAGTTGTCTGGTTAGTCAGTATGATAGAACTCTGTAAATAAATACTTATTGCAGTGCGGGTGCACCACTTCCTGCTGCTCTTTTCTCCCCCTAACCTCGCCCGTCTTCGTTTCATTACGTTTGGTCTTGCTGTTGCCGCGTAGTCAGGTCAAAGTCGCGTGTCACGGGATTGTGACACTACCTGTGAAAAACCTGTGGACCTGTGGCCGGGTACGGGTAAATCACGGGTCCCGATTTGGCTACCCATACCCATACCCACGCGGACCCATACCCATGACCTGTGCGGGTTTCAATACCTGTGCATATGACTACTGGTAAAAATCAACCAAACAGAGAATGGATAAGAAATAAGCGAGTACAAAGCATAAAAGGGGGGAGTTTTGTCTGGGTAATCAAGGTTGCGATTGGGGTGAAGGTAGCTAAACTAGACTTAAGGTTACTGACTACAAGTGTTCAGGTTTATATACACTACAATGTCTTCAGGGCAGGCTTCTTCATCATGCGTGGCTGCGAGGAAGATAAGCTCTGGTATGAACGGCATCTTGGTTCACTTCGTGGTCTATGCATTTTGGGGTGCCATTGTGGTGGCCAACAGCTGCATTGTGGGTCTGGTGTCAGCAGACAACTGATCTGGTGGTTATGCTGTGCGGTGTTATTGAGTGCGTGTAAGAGTGTGTGTGATCTCGATGATTCGTCGGCGGTGATCGGATGATGAGGATAATCACATGGATTAGGATACCGTCGTTGATTGTCGTCAATAATGTTCTGGACCCAGGTTATGACATCATTGTTGGATGCAGAGTTGGAAGCGGGGTCAGAAGTGGGGGTTAGATCGGGGTGAAAAGTAACAATACCCCCGGAACAAGGGGAATCATCCTGAGTAACCGGAGGGAAGACAGAGTCAAACACAGTGGCACAGTCGATGAACTCGTCATAGGGATCAATGGGATCA
Organism: Hygrocybe punicea; assembly: GCA_963556145.1. Lineage (NCBI taxonomy): Eukaryota > Fungi > Basidiomycota > Agaricomycetes > Agaricales > Hygrophoraceae > Hygrocybe > Hygrocybe punicea. The sequence continues at coordinate 9,115,849 of OY744461.1, read as the reverse complement.
TCAGTGAACCAAATAGGAACAGTTGGGGGAACAGCAGGAGGAGGAGGGCCAATGGGTCACGTAGAATAGAAGGTCCGGGGGGCGAAGAAAGGATCAACACCAAGATGGGCGATGGATGTCGTGAGGTGCGTGGAGCCAAAAGAAGAAGGGGGTATCAAGTCGACGGTGAAGCGGACAGTGCGATCACAAAAGCGGCGCTTTGAACGAGGAATGCGAAAGCGAGGAGGAAGAAGATGGTAATAGGGGGAGGAAGGGAGAAAGACAGTGGAGGCAGACATGGGGGTAAGAAGGCAAGGAGCAAAGAAGGAAAAAGAGAAAGGAGACAGTATATAAAGAAGAAAGGTTAGGGCAGGCAAAACTAGTACACGAGGTGATCAGGATTAATGGGGTGATCATGGATGAACGAGGAAGGAAGGAGGGAGAAGCGATGAGGGGTGGTGATATTATAAACATGTGAAAGGGCGGTGGAGGGGATAGGTGAAGGGAGGCGATAGCAATGGGAAATAGGGAAGGCGTAAGGACAGATTTTTGTGCGAGTGTTGAAATCAAGGTTTCTGAACCCTGTGGTATCAGCTATCTGGGCAGGAGCAATAATGGGAGGGGCGATGTCGATGATGGATGTGATGGCATCGATGGGGGTGGTTTCATATAGATAGGCGTGTGTAACCCTGGGGGGGAAGAGGTATTTGCAGAATTCATGGTTTTTTGAACCCCGGCGATGAATGGAATGAAAACGGGTAAATAACAATGAACCCGATGATGCCGACAATGTTGGGTATGGCAGGTCGGGTCGGGTCGGGTCAGGTCGGAAACAATGAACAAGTAGAGGAACAACGATAAAGATGATGACGTGAACTATAAAAGTCTAAGGGCTACTAGGATGAGCTTGTGAAGGGATTAAAAGATGCTTCTGACTATAAGGAAATGGGGACTAAGGGTATCTCTTTTTTGTACGGTCATCGGGGACCATTTTTATAGTACATGTGTGTGTAGTCTACTTTTGGTCATGTCTACTTCGGCCGATGGAAACTACAAATAAAAGCTGGAATGGGGATGTGGAAAGGGGGGTTGCAAAGCAACATAGACAGGAAAATGGAAGGGAAAACGAATATCCAAGGAAAAGATCTAAAATGTCCTACATATCTCCGAAAGGACAAGGGGATGCATAAATAAGGTAAGTCTGAAGTCGGGAATCAAGTCCAATCAGATCCATCTCCTAGAATTGGAACTCCAGGGCTTTGTGAGCCTAACAGATTTGGTCCAAAAGCAGCTGTCACAAAGCGGCATGTGTCGGGTTACATTGGTCACGTTGGGTCACATCATGTCACATCACATCAGGTTACGTTGGGTTGGAATGGGAGTCATTTGGAGGCATTGGGTTCATCTGGATTCGTCTTATATCGGCAATACAGACTCAGGGGAATGTTGAGTCTCTACACCATCAAGTCTGATGTGACAATTAGGCATCTTACTCTGCTGGATTTGTTAATTGTATCATGAACCACATAACTCTCAATGATGATGTACACAACCCATGGGGCGTTGACACTTTTGGTGAAAAAGCAAAGCAAAACATGGTGTCGCTGAGGTGTGGCCTGGGATTGGGATGGTGATGACAATGAGAGATGGCAGGTGGAGAGCAAAGACAACATACCTGTTGGGCTACCGCCAATTGGGATCTTGAAATAGGGTCTGGGCATGGCTGGGGGTAAGGAAGGGGTGCGGTGCGGGCATTGAGGATTATATAGGGTGTAGCCGAGTTGATCGCTCCTGTGCCAATAACGGTGTTGTCTCCAATGGCATGTAGACACTTGATATCCATTAAGCGCACAAGATAAGATGCTGAAAGGAATCATTGCTCACCAAGATTGTCAGCTGCCATTCTTTTCTTGAACTTGAGACCCAAAACACTTGTAGCAGGCCGAAAAAATGTTGGGCGAAAGCACATTCAGCCATAAAGGAGGATAGAATGGTCCACGTAGGCTAATCTCATCAAAATTAGACAACATTTTTGTGATGCATTATTGTTCGACTGATATACCTTGAAAGAACCATGGCCCAGGGCAAATGTCCCAGACGTTCTGCCGAAACAATTGTCAAAAGGAAGAACGTGAACATGTTGCTACATCAGCTACATGCACGTTGACATGAAATCGCCAAGTTTGTTGCCGAGAGAACACGTAAAACATGCCAAGACAATGCCAGTGCACGGGGGGATATGAAAAGGTGATGACAAGGAAAAGGTTTGCGGGTGCACAGCACTGGCGAAACAGACAGGGAGAGAAGGAGGCAAAATGTGGGCCAGACAACAAGATCAGGATAGCAAAAGAAGGGAGATGCAGAGACAACAGAGATGACAGAGACAAAACTTTGCTAGTGCTCAGCACCGGTAAAGTTAGTAGTGAAAGTGGTGAGACAAGATTTTGCTGGTGCTCAGCACCAGCAAAGTTGGTCGAAGTTGAAGAGATTGAAAAGGCTTTGCCCTTACCAAGTAGTTGAGTCTCATTGTCACATGATTGGGTTAGTTTACGCATCTCATCTAAGTCTTTTCTCTCATCTCCCCTCAATTGAATCATAGGGAGATTTTCTGCCACTGTCCACGCTCTCTACTCTTTGCTGTGGCTGGCCATTGGCATCGTCTTCCAACTCTTTCCCCACCTTTGATGCACTGGCTTGTCACTTCTCTCCTCTCAATTGAATCGTAGGGAGACTTTGGCTGTGTTATCTATCAATGCCGACCCACACGCTGTGGTTCTTATCTGCCATTTCGCTATAGCTGGCGTCATCTTCTTCCTGCTCTTTGCTTCCCCTGCTCTGGGTACATTGACTTATGCCCATGTCTCTTCACAATGGGTTTGTTCATTCTTATTCGTATTTTTCACCAAGATCTGCCCGTTCGACGCCAGGAATGGATCACAAACTCACCATTGCAACGTTGGCTGCAATGTGTCTGCGTGCTGCTGCATTTAGTACCACATTTTTATTTTATTTTAAATCTCTTCACCTTTTCACTTTGCCACTGCTGAGATGTGCACATTTTTCTATTGTACTTTTGCCAATATCTGTGTTTCATGTGTATTTCATACGTCTGCCATCAAACTCACCTGACACCTTCTATCTGTATATTCAACCTGTTCACCACATTGTACAGGGGCGCAGTCTCATAGGAATATTAATTGTCAGTAAGGGCGTGGTTCGTGGTAGGATACACTCATACAACGATACATGTGTTTGTGATACATGTTGGTTGAGATGGACACTTTGCCATGAGGCAACACCATTGGAAATGTAGTAGAGCTATCCATGTCCAGAGGTCCAGTAAATTGAAAATGATGTTAGTCGTCAATTGAAATATATTCAGCTATTTAGAGCTAAACTCTGCATAACTCTTCAGACCAACATGCCTCCTCATCATGCACCCAAAAAGTCCAAGACAACTGCCTTTGTGAATGGCGTGCTTCAAACATCCTTCCAAATTCAAGGTAGATATTTCATTTTAAACCTGCTTCTATATGGTACTGACACTTGCATACATTTCTAGTACCTCAACCATCCACTGCAACTACCGAACAGATCCACTGAGACAAGGGAAAAAGGCAAGGCTGTTGAAGTAGATCTTGAAGTCGACACCTTTGGCCTAGGTTTCCTATCAGGTCATGTTGTTCAACCCATTACACCCATGCCAAAAGCAGGGCCTATGATATCACATTATTCCCAGTGCAGGGTTCTTTCTGCGAAAGCTAATGATCCAGACAATGTAGCAACAGCTATCGACATATTGTTTACACCATCTCCCTGCTCACACCGTGGTTGTTGTCAGCAAAGGAAGACGCCTGTGACGTCAACCCCTCGCAAGCAACCCTCTCCCAAAAGTCCAATCATACCTACAAGACATGTCACATTTCAGTTACCGTTGAGTTCTCATGACGATGATATCTTCTCCCCGCTTTCACCTCCACAACCCTCAACTTCACAGCAACCACCTTCACTCCCATTTTTTGATCTGGAAAATACTACGCCCCCACCAATGTCACCAGCATCAATGTCCACCTCTGGGTCCAGCTCTGGGCCAAAATCCACTCATAACCAATGGCCACCTGCAGCGAATCCAGCAGCTCCTTCACTGCAAATGGATGGTCCTGCAGGCAACAAGACTTGTCACATCGCATCAGATGTGTGGACTTTCTTTTAAAAGAGGGGAAACCAGCAGATTTGTACTTTCTGCAGGTATGTTTTTTCAACAGCCTGATTATTATATCATGTTTGACGACTTTAATAGGACTATCCATGCAATGAATCTGAACCACCAGATTGTGAAATTTAGTATCAAGACATCCACCGGGACTCTTTGCCATCATTTGATGGAGGACCACATGGACATTTGGGTATCCTGTTGTGATGAGTTCGGAGTCAATATAAAGGCATAGAGTGCCCAGGCTGCCCTGAATAAATATCAAAAGGGCAAAGGGCAATCAACAGGACCGGTGCCACAAGGACGGACTCCACTCTCAAGGGAAGCTTTCGTTGATGCGATCATCCAGTTCATTGTTGGGGAAGATCAAGTATATTTTTATATGGTTTTATATTCCTGTATTGATGAGATATTATGATTTCAGTCACTCAACATTGTTGAATCACCGCACCTGCATGCAATTTTCCGGATGCTTCGAGAGGAACTCTGGGAGTCAGATATTCCTGGTAGAACCATGATCCATAAACACATCGAAGAGACACTTCAAGAACATTTAGATCAACTAAGTTGGGACATGCAGGTCAGTGCGGCTGCTACCTACTTTCTGGACAATCTTATTAATGGAGGAACAGCATTCTTTAGGGAAAATTTCATTCAAAATGGACATGTGGTCTGATCCAAATCGCTCACCTTTCATGGCCATCACTGCTCATTGGATACAATCACATGCCGAAGAAACCCCAAGTGGCCTTCAACACATTCTCAAATTATGTTCTGACTTAGTGGGATTTCATCGTGTTCCTGGGCGATGTGATGGTGAACATCTCGCCCATGTATTCATCTATGTTACTGATCGGCTTCTGATTACTCATAAGGTATTCAATTTTTTCTTAGTATTCTCATTGACCCTCATCCTTTTAGATCAGATAGATCACTCTCGACAATGTTTCAAACAATGATACATTCATGGCCATGTTGGAACATGAACTTCGATGACGAAAAATCAAATTTCACAAAACTGAATGTCGAATTAGGTATGTGATATGATATTGTTGCTGCACTGTAATTAGTAATGCTCTTTGCCTCCAGATGTTTTCCTCACATCGTCAATCTTGCCTGCAAGGCCGTGCTAGCGGCAATCACCAATCTCAACTATGTTGCTGAAACTGCCAAAGACTTTTACCCTTCAAACTTCTTGGAAGGACTTGACCAAGATCCGATTGCGACAGTTCGGTCTCTCATTCATGTGGTGTGTCTCTCTTTGCTTTCTTGTACAGCAACTTACTGTTTGCTGCGCAAACAGTAATTTATACTAGATACAATCATCTTCTCTGCACCGACAATATTTTTCATCATTGTTCAAGAGACTAGAGCGGAAAGAGCTTCAGCTTCTATGTGACATGGAAGTGAGGTGGTCTTCAACACTCCTCATGATTGAACAAGCCATCGACCTTCAAGATAGTGTTGCCGCGACTACAACTAGCAGTCAACTTGAAGTCGTAGTCATAGCCGATATTAGCCGAGTCGACCTCCGAGTCGACTACAACTATCCAACCAACTCAACTTCAACTATGCCAATCTGGCAAGCTGTAGTTGAGCTGACTTAGCTGACTGTAGTTGGTACTGTAATAATTATATAATTTTATTTATTTATTTATGACCTGTAAATTTAAATGGCTCAAGAGCAGATTTGAAAGAGTTTGGGGGCAGCTTATATACCTTTCTCGCCGTGCACGGACCATGTGACCTTGTTTGGTCAGCTGGAACAAACACAATCATGCAACAATTACACGTAGCACCCAAGGTAAGTGTAATTCGGGTTCGGGTGTTTATTCTACTAACTACTTAAACACCTCTAGGTTTTTTTCCCGCACCCTCACACCAAATGAACATGAACACAGCAACAGCAACAAGCAGATGGGATGTAGCTGAGAACGGGGACAACCCAGGCCGACCATGACAGCAAGAATGAGGATGATGGGAATGATGGTGACAGGGTAAATGGAGACAAGAATGACGACGAACGCAACGACGGCAAGAATGGGAAGACGACAACAAAGCGGGAATGGCAACTACGACAACGGGAAGACGACAACGGGGGAACGGGACAACCAGGACATTGGAGACCAGGACAAGAAGGACAATGGCAACGGGGACAACGATGATGGCGACGACGAGGACAGTGAGCATGGGAACGGGGACGGGGGCAATGGACGACAGAAACAAGGCGGACGCCCATGGGACGTCCCCAATGCCATCCAACCTTGCGAAAACACGGAGCACGTCAATTGACGTGCCCCCATTGTTCACGAGGTAGTGAGCATGCGTGGACACCCATGGAAACTCCCCAGCCCCATCTAACCTTGTGAAAACAAATGGAGCACGTCAATTGATGCGCCCACGTTGTTCGCGAGGTACTTAGGATGGAATGTGGTGGGTACCCGCCATCAGCATATCCCCTCACCCTCACTCTCACCTCATCCCCTGGCAACACTATACACAACCAACAACAAATAGTCTTTTATACTGGCAGGTATGTGAGGTCAATGACCGGTGTATCCTTTTCATGCTAAATATGGGTGGGACAAGGAAAATCAACTTCGCTATCCAAGAATTTTTCCTCTCACCATGGTCATTTTGCCGATACAAGCTCCAGCAGTACCTTGTGAATGAGTATTCTCATCAAGCAAGGAGACCATGACAGCACGATGAAATCGCATTTCACTAGAATTAATGGAAGCGCTTCAACTTTTGAAGTATTCCATTCGGCAGGGAAGAGGTCTTAACTTTACTGATGGTCTGGATTGGGGTCAGGAGCTTCAAGAGTTGGAGACTTATGATGACGCACAGATACAACTCCCGGAAGATATTCATTCGTTCATTCAATGTCTTACAGAAAAGCTTCAGTGAAATAAATAGTCCATTTTTCATGATACAGTATTGATAGTCAGAGATCTACATGAATGGTAAGGAAAATGTAACGGCACAAGAAAAAAAAACGAGATGGGCAAGGCATGAGACCAACAAAGCTACAGAAATATTTTTCCTTCTATAAATTGGCCTGCTGCCACATCTAGCTTCTGGGCCAAACGCAGTGACCTTCCATGCCTCGGAATGGATTCATACCACTTGCCAGCAGTCCTGCATGGGGCCTTGTTCTGCCAGATGAGTTCGAGACATTTCTGAAACCAGTCCTCAGCAGCAGGAGTCCAGTGGCCAATGTTGAAAAGACTCTTCTGCCAAGTCGAGTGCGTTGGCCACCAGGAAAGATGGGAGACCTGCTGGTTCGATCCTTCATCACATTGAATTAATACATGACCCACTGAATCCAGAAAGGGTACCTACCAGTATAAACTCTGTATATGCCACATATGAGGTCAAGCTCATTGTCATTGAGGATATCATCACAGAAAATGGTGTCATCTGTAAAATGGAATATTTGTCCCTTGGAGGAGGCAACATCAGAGGGGCTGGTAAGAATGCATCTGGGGCCAATGAATTCCATTGTGAGGTGCCAGACAATACCACCCTTGAGGATGGCTGCACGTGCACGTTGTAGTAGTTGTGCCTGGACAGTCACGTGATAGAGTTCCCATGGTTCGTTGTAGTTAGTAGCCTTCGGGATGTAGTAGACAGTCCTATCTTAGCCTTTGCACAACTCCTTCCCTCTTGCAATCCTGAGGGACCTCTGACCCACTCCAACGTGGTGATGAGAGCGGATTCGAACCCTGCCAGCAATTCCTTGTGATCTCCCACCTTTTCTGCTGTTTTTTTTTTTCTGGCCTTCCTACACTTTTTCGAGCCCTAGAACATTTCCGAGCACTGAGAACCAAGCCCTTTATTCCGAGAACTTTCAGAACCTTGAGCACCGAGAACCGAGCACCAAGAACTTTCAGAACCTGAGTACCGAGACCCGAAGACCAAACACCTGAGAACTTTTTCACATTTTATTTCGCCATGACAAACTACAAAAAGAAAACTACAAAAAAAGCCCCAGCTTCTGTGACCCAACAACAGCCTGCACCCACCGCTTCAGGTTCCCTGTCTTGAGATGGCACGCTTGTGCGCATGACAGATGTCGAGAGATTGGTAGCAGGATGCCTCGAAAAAGGCAGAGCTGAAGGAATCCTACAGGGCATTGCCGAAGAACGTGCTCACTGGGAGCGTTCTACAGCACCCACCGTCCTCTGCGCACCCACCCAGTTGGCGCCATCGCCCACCAGCAAGTCCGCGTCGGTGCAAACGGATGCGGCGCCAACCAGGGCTTCCGCATCAGCCCAAACAGAGCCACTCACCGGCACTTCCGTCTCAGCCAAAACAGTGCTGCATACCCACACATACGCGTCAATGCAAACGCCGACAATCACCCCAATGCAAACAACACCTACCAACGGCATTTCCGCGTCGACCCAGACGACACCCACCTATGCCACTACAGCCGCACAGACGACGCCATCCATCAGCTCAACCGCAGTCGCAACCTCAGCGCACCCACTTACACCAACAATGATGTGCTATGCGCCAACCCCAAGCCAAATGGCCCCATCCACCTGCACCTCTGCGTCAGTGCAGATGGACGAGTCCCCACCAGGCCCAAAAATAGCAAACACCATGACAGGTGCGCCAGAGCGCGCCATGTCATCATCAAGCACCCAGACGGCCCCATCCATGCGCAAGAAAGCGTCCCAGCATGGCCCAACACGCCCACCATCACCGGAAGCAATGGCAACCGCATTGGACAACGCCCCATCATCGAATACTACCCCAACACAAACCACTGCACCTGAAACTCAACAAGAGACACGTTGCGCACCCACATCGACCGCAAACACACCGTCCCTGCTGCAAAACATGTCTGAACGTGTCTCAAGTCCCACCCCGGCCCCAAAGCCCATGCCCGTGCGACAGAACACACCCAAACGCGCCCCAGACCCCATTTCCCCCCCAAGTACATGCCCACACATGCCCACATCAGCCCAGGATCACGACGCTGCCATCCAGACGCTGCAACTGTGAATGCCAAGGCTCAACGGCATCGAAACGTGAGCCGACGCATACATGAAGAACGGAGAGACAGAGACGACGAGGGTAGCCGAGATGAGCGAGGAAGTCCCGGCGATGAATGAGGATACGCGCCAAGATGATGGGAAAGGCCAACGAGGGACTGCGAATGGCTTGATTCGCATGTCCACCCCCACCTCAATGAGTGTACCCCGACCCACACCTGCCCCTATGCAATTCGACTGGGCCGAGGAATCAGCTACCATTCCCATATATCCAACCATCCCAACACGAAACCCACGCGACCTTTCGACCCTCCGTTCCAACACCACTGGACAGCTGTTTTCCACCCTACGGCGCCAGGCTCGACAATGTAACTGCCCACGTCCCCGACAAACTTTTGTCACCCCCATTGGTCCCATCTGGTCTCAGAACCACCCGCGAGGCATGGGGCCTGGCTGGCCAACCATCACACGACCCTTCATACCCACCAGCTCAAAACCAACCAACCCAGCAATTCTTGACTGGGATCATGACCCCTGCCTTCGTGATTTGAGTTGGGCGCTCATAGCTTTGGGCTGGACAAGGCCTAGGTAGTGTAGAGCTTTCTTTGTGGACCGATTTCTTTCTGTTCTGTTTGTTTTGTGTCTGTTCCTTTCCTTTCCTTTCCTTTCCTTTTCCCATTCCCCATTTCTGTTCTTTTGTTTTCCTCTTGCTGATAGCAACGAGGGCGTCGCTACAAGAGGGGGGGCACTTGTAGTAGTTGTGCCTGGACAGTCACGTGATAGAGTTCCCACGGTTCGTTGTAGTTAGTAGCCTTTGGGATGTAGTAGACAGTCCTATCTTAGCCTTTGCACAGCTCCTTCCCTCTTGCGATCCTGAGGGACCTCCGACCCACTCCAATGTGAAGAACAGAGAAAATGGTCCTGAGCCGCTTCATAAGTGGCATAATCAGCAGCATCAGGCTGATAACTGATTGGACGCACACCAAGAGAGACAGGAGGTGGTCAGTGGAGGTGAAAACACATGGCAAGGATTAAGAGTATTGAATGGAATTCCTTGTCCCATGAGATACCGAACAGCTTTTGTAATATCTCTGCACAAGTGGAGGCATTGTATAGCAGTAACCGGACTATCTACTGCGAGCAGCCAATCAATACCCTTGGTAGCCTTCGTAGCGTAAATGAAATATAATTTTTTCGCTGTATTGCCTACCATGTCCTTCGGCTCAATTGTCAAATAATGGTCCTGTCTTTCACACAATGGAAAAAGACTGGATGAACTGAAATCCCATGGCATGGCTGATGAGCTGTCCACTGGTTCATGGAGTAGACGTGTGACAAAGTTGAAGATTGGGCCGTTGTATGTCGAAGCCACTTGAGGGCGAGGGTCCTGCAAAATATTGAGAGTCAAAAGCATTATACCGCATATGTTCTGCTGGCTTTCTTCCCAAAGATCCTCTATCTCTCTGAAATTGACTCTCGTTCTGAGGCAACAGCCATCTGTTTCCAGCCAGCAGAAGACAGCAGCCCCTCTCTTCCCCGGTGTGCGCTCACTTTCCTTCTGGTGAGCCAAGCGAGTGGCTTTTTCTTGTGCAGTCTCAACGGCAGCAATTCTCTCGTGGCGTACCGCTTGTCGAACAAAGAACTCCTGCCAAGTTTCTCCATATTTCTGGCAAGAGCCCGGGTTCGGTTTAGGAAATTTCTCTGGGGAGGGTGTTACATCTACGGTAGCGCCAGATGGTGTCGGAGGCAACTGCTCCAACTCCCACTGTTGTAATGCAGCCTGGACTTGTGCACTGTTAGGTAAGTATTTTGCCACCTCAGATTGCAGTGATGTGCATAGGGGGTGCTCCATATAAACCAGATAGGGATGCAGGCTCTGATAAGTCTTGGGAGGTGTCCTAACCATTTGCATTTATGTACATCTATGACAATGCCTACTTTTGGAACACTGTCGGTGAAGTCGGCAATTGGTGAATCTCGCAGTTGTTGGACCCACTCTGGGTGGATCTTGGTTTCATCAATGAGTATCTTCACCCACTTAGGGTTGTCGCCATATAGTTCATGATTCATTATGAAAAATGAGATGCCCATTGAACACCAATGGTATGAAAGCATCTCGTGACATCATGGCACACTTTCTGGCAGCGTGTTCATGTGTATGAAGGCAGCAGTAGCCATATGTGTGTGGAAGGGGGAAACATTTGGATTCAAGTGAAAAAAAGGCTGGGGTTCATGCCAGCAATTCCTGAGTGACCACAAAGAGAGCAGTTTCAAGATCACGCCATTTTTGTTGGACAACAACTGATAATTGGAAGTGAATACTGACGCGTTCAATAGGTAGCGACTTGTAATTACAAACTAGACACTGTATTAGTGGATGATCCCATCGGACTGAACAGGGCACAAATGGGAGCTGTATAAAGTCATTGCGGGCCCAGTTCGTCTTATAGGTCCATTCTGGAGATGGATCGTCGCAGCCGAAGTTGTGGGAACTGGGGAAGGCAGCTAAGGGACCTGCGTTTGGGGAGGTGATCACAAAGTTATCGAGGAGGAAGGTTTTGAAGGTCGACTCCATCTGACAGCACTTTTTGAGTTAATAGAATAGGTGCAAAAAAAATGGTACATACAGATACGGATGCCAAGGAGGGAAGAATCGGTCAATGTAAGATGGAGCCCAAGGACAAGAAATGATGGAACACCAAGCTCACTGGGACTTCGTATAGGTGAATGAGAATGGATTGACTGATGGCAGCACCCAAGCCAAGGCCAAAGGGAGTCTAGAGCTCACTGATAGCTTGTATGAGCCAGTGAGTGCGGAATGAGGGAATGTCTGAGCCAGGGGTCCTGGAGCTTGCTGGTACTGTGTGCAGGCGAATGAGAATGTAGTAAGCGTGCCTGAATGGAGATTTGCCTGAGAGCCCACGTGTATTGTATGGGCGAACGAGGACAGGCATCTAAGCCAAGAGGGCCTGGAGCTCGCTGGTACTTTGTATGGGCGAATGAGAACGTAGTAAGAATGCCCGAACGAAGATTTGCCTGGAGCCCATGTGTACTTTGTACAGGCGAACGAGGACGGAACGAGGGAGAGTCTGAGCCAAGAGCTCGCTGGTACTTTGTACGGGCGAACGAGAACGTAGTAAGTGTGCCCGAACGAAGATTTGCCTGGAGCCCATGTGTACTTTGTACAGGCGAATGAGGACGGAACGAGGGAGTGTCTGAGCCAAGAGGGGCCTGGAGCTCGCTGGTACTTTGTATGGGCAAACAAGAAGGACGCCTGAAAGAGATTTGCCTAGAGGTCGCGTGTACTTTGTATGGGCGAATGGGGACAGAACAAGGGAACAAGGGAACAAAGGAGCGCCTGAGCCAAGATAAAAGCTTGCTTGTACTTTGTACAGGCAAATGATGAGTCTCTAGGAATACTCACTAATATTTTGTACAGGTGAGTGATGACAAACAGTAAATACAAAATAATTATATATGTGACACTACAAATTGCCTTTTTTGGATGGTTAACCACAGTTTAGCCATTGCCACAATGGCCCAGTTCAGCTAATAACCCATATATGGGTTAGCCATTGTTAGCTGTAGCCCAGCCGAGCCAGACCGCGCCGTGGCAACACTACCTATAGTTGCTATAGAAGAGCTCCTTATTACAGGGTCCCAAGAGTCAAAGGGGTGCCATGTGGTCAAGGAACAAGAGACCTCCAACCTTAAGCTTTGTAGTGCTATTAAGCAAGTCAATTCTATGATCAGGGCTGCCTTCCATAAAAGGCAAATGTCATGTTCTGCCAGTGACAATCGCGGAGTGGGAAGTACTTCTCTCTGAGAACAGACGGTTCTGTCACCCAGAGAATGCCGGGACTCGCTCGGGCTTCGATCCCGATTTGGGTGAGATCGTGCCTTTGGGACCAAAGGCAGCCAAACAGGCTTCAAACTGTCCAATCCACCCCCTCGCTCTCAAATCTGCTGATGCCGTGCTAGGACGAGCAATGGCGAGGACCCACGGCACCCGGTCGCACCAACCAGGCCACCCACCAACGACGCCTCCAGTTCCTCACCGACAACAACCGCCACTCCCACCTCTCAGGTCCCCGCCAATTTCGTCGATCTCATCGGCGTCGTTATCCACCTCCTCGTGTACCTCCTCGTTCGCGTTTCCGGCACCCTCCTTGCCCTAGCGCTCTCTCTGCACCTCGCCTTCCCACCCCCAAGTCCCCGTCCCGTTCCCACCCTCAACGCATCCTGCTCCCAAGGTTCCCCACCCGCCATGGCGACAGAAGCACCCACGGTGACGCCCAGCTCAAGTGCCAGCTGCGCCAGCAGTGCCAACCAGCCGCCCTTGTCGTTATCACCCTCCTCTCCAAGCGAGGACGGGCCCCTCCCATTTCCGGGTCGAGTGGGGGCAAACGGTCAGCACGAGGTGCGGCATCTGACGCTGTGAGTCCCTTCCCCTCTCTCTTTTTTTCTTCCGGAGTGCTCGGACAGACATCTTTGCTAATAATTTTGTTTCTTCTCGGTCGTGCCATCCCGCCGCATCTCCCAGTCGTGGGCAGACGAAGTCCACTCTGAAAGATTGGTGCCGCGAGTTCTGCCTCCCAATGTCAGGCAACGTTGCCGCACTGCGTGAGCAGCTGAAGGCGTTCAGCGGAGACTCGAACGCATGGGATAGGTGAGCTAATACCCATCTCTGCCCTCTTCCCCAATGCTCCGGACTGACTGCCCCCCACCACCTCCAGTTTACTTCCTGGCGCGAAGCGCTCACATAAAGGACCCAGGCCAGGGGTTCGAAAGTCCAAAGCCAAGCTGTCAGCACTGCGCCGTGAGGCACTACTCAGCCGCGGCGTCCCTGATGCAAATGGCGCCATCATCCACGCCCTCCCAATGGAGCGGTCAAGGGATACCCGGACTGCTGAACAAGTCCGGCAGCTCATCCCATGGGTACGTAACGTGCATGCCTGCAATTACTGCGCTTCTGACTGTTTCACTGAAGGCAAAAAAAGTGATGGCCCTGTTTCCATACCAGCCCACCACCCTTGACGATGAGGATCATTATGGGCAGCACCCGAATCCAGACAATGGCCTGACACATGGTGGAGCCATGCCTGACTCCACCTCAATGCAGCCGCCTGGGCAAGAGCTCGCAATGAGCAGACTAGCCAAGCAGACAACTGCAGAGGTGAATAATCCATGTCACTCCACTGTGCTGCTGCAATGCTAAATTGGGGCATTCAGCCCACAAACAACATCAGCTCCCTGCTTCGGCAGACGCAGGCACAGCTGTCGGCAGTACTAACTCAAATGGCAATGACCCACCCACTGCCTCCTGAAGGCCAGCATGTGGCCCTTGCACCACCCAATCAGGCTCATGCCTGCACCCCGCCATCTTCTGGTGGGTTGCCACCTCCGCCGGTGTCATTGCCAGGGCACTTGCTTGTACTCGGAAATGGCACCGCCCTTCAAATTTCGGGGGACAGCATCCCAGACCCACCTGCTGTCTCGTTCGCCGATGACATCCCACGCCTCAACAGCATGTGGGATGACACAACGCTGCACTGGTGTGGGAGATCCCCGTTGGTCGTTGGTGGCCATCCCATTCCTGTGTCATATTGGCCCGAACTGTACAAGTACGGCAAAAAGGACCAGTGGAAAGGAACAAAAACAAAATGGTTTGAATGGAAGGTATGCTTTCTGTTGTGTCATCAGTGCCATACTGAGGTTGCCATCTTGCCATTCTAGGTGGTTGTTGAGCGTTATCGGGAAAATACGCCAGAAGATTTCTGGAGGGAGTTTTGTCAACCTAATGGCAACCGAATGACCTTCACGACCATCACCCAACTACTCCGAAAGCAACGAGTTGCCAAGCATCAAGAGATTGCAGAGCAAGCCCGAAGGGAGTATGGCCTCCGTTTCTCTGAAGATTTTACTTACCGTCATGGTGGCCAGACATTTGTCATGAGTGACCCAACAACTATCGCCTGACACTACCTTATGTTATCTAAGGCTAACCCTTAGTTTTTAGTCATTGTATTTATTTTATTGTTCGACTCTGGGAAGAATAAATGTGCCTTTGATTTATTGTTACAACAGTCCTACAGAACTAAGAGGGCTAGGGGGAATGGTGGAGGCATGTTACAGTTTGCTACTGACACCAAGCTCATGCACAACCACATGTTCTTCCACAAGCTGGGCACTTGACTGTTGGCACATGGTTGGGATTGAAAAAGTCTTCCCTCCTCTCGGTGGGATTGTCATTTGATGAGATGAGGTACTTGACAATGGTCAAGTGTGTGAACTCTGTGCTCCATCCTCCCCACTCACAGATGCGGCGAATAAGCCATCGGCGCTCTGATGAGAGGTACTGGCAACCACCACGCCGGAAGGAGTGAGTTCCATAGGGATAAGGGTCAACACCAACATCAAGTAGATTGTTTCAGAAAAATTCCAGAAATTGTTCAGAGGTCTGCTCATAGTTAGGTCAGCCTGTGACATGCCAGAAAATCATGTACATACCATGGGGTGGTTGGCCTCTGCAACACGGTCACCAGAAGCGATCTTGTGAAATATGTAACCTTGTGTAATATTGGACTCAACTAACCACTCTGCAAGGGCACGAACTGGGCAAAGATGTGCCTCTGAGGGAGGCAGAGCATGCAGCACAAATGGTTGGATTTCTAATGATGGGAATGAGCTACAGCAGACATTGTCATATTATAAAGGAAAACAAACACTCACCTCCAAATTGTTCAGTCTTTCAGAAGGGCAAAGTGAGCTTGAAGCAGGTTGGAGAGATAATCTCAATGTCATGTGCCTGGATCTTCAGAACTTCATCAATGCACAATAAGCACAGAAATGCAATTGTGTAAGCAGCTTGCAATAAAGGCTGGGTATGACCACCACCCCATTCATGAATATTTGAGGGGTTTTGTTTCTGTGCACGAGAGCCTGGAGTGTAATCCTTGATGGCCCAGATATGGGTTTGGTGGTTAAAATCAAACAATTTCCTGAGCATTGCCTAAAAAAGAGGGAATACAAATCATTGCTTGGATTATCCTGAAGAAAATCTGACTGACTGATGTGATGGCACATGCACTCGTAGAAGTCTCTCCTGCCTGAACCTTAGTATGTAATTTAGCATTTATATATCAAAATAAATAAATATCTTGACTTACCTTTCTTCTTCGCAGGCCTACCATATAGCTTGATACTACATTGGACACAGATGGGTTCCCAACCATTCTTCCAGAACTTCCACTTTCATGCCAGGCCATTGTTCCAAGCCCATGAAGATGACCAAAGGCATAAGTCATTGCTGCACACATTTTCTGAGCATGTGAATATGTTCCTCGTTCATCTGTAGCTGGTCTCCTTGATCCACTTGTGCTAGAGGGCCGTTGCTTTGCACGGCATATCCGAGTCCTCTCAGGCTCCCATAAAATAACAACTGTCCTTACTTGATTTAATTAAGTTGTTGCTAGACAGCCAGTATAGTGTAATGGCTGTATCTTACAACATATGATGTGCTGTAAATATAACTATATTTCTACATCCAAGAATGTAACATTAATCCAAGTTGGCTTATGGGAGCATTTAGAAATCACCTATACAAGAACATATATAAAAATACAAGGTTTTTTGGACCTGCAGACAGTTAAGAAGATATTCTCTAACATTCCTTCATATTCTGTAGACCTTCCAGTGATAATTCCATTATGAAACCAAACCTGACCTGTTAATCTGACAATAACAGATGTGAAGTGACCACTTCCATAATATATAACACCTCTGAGACAATATCGCAATGGTTCAGTTTTTCCTTCAACTGTGACTACCAAATTAGGATTCACAGTAGTGGTGGATACAGATGCAGCAAAGGCAAGTAAAGGAGGGGCATCTACAAAAGTGAATTTTCGAAGTAGAAAGTCATTGCAGATTGTACACTTCGAAGCAAGAGAAATTACAAAGAGATCAAGTTCATCTTGAATAGATTCAAAGTCAATTCCCCCAACATCTATAAGGCAATTGCATGCTGCTTCCCGCTGTCTGGACACAGGATGACGTTGAGGGCAAGAAATACAAGATGAAAGAATGGGGATTTCTGTTTGTAGTAATGTATACAATAAAGTATTAACACTAGTAAATGCTCCCCATGGGAAGTTATTGGGTGAATGCTGATGCAGACAATGCCTTAGATGATCACGGACTTCTTCTAAAGAGCATTCACCATCAGAATATCTTGAAAACCCACCTACCAAGTCACCAAGAAATTGGGAATTTAAATTTCTGAAAGAATTAGACCAAGCAATCTTATTATCCTGCCAGATATCATATAAAATAGATATTACAGAGTCATATGCACAGCTGTTGTTGCTCCAAGGTGTACCAATAGGAATGCTCACAGAGGTCAATGGAGAGTCATAAGTAATATGATGTGTTTTCAACTTCTTCCTATTAGGTGCAACTCGAGACCCACTTATTTTTCTCTTTATAATAGAATTCTGACAAAACAATGCTGGAGAACTCCCATGAGCAGGAATATATTTTGACTTGATAGGAATATTTTTTATATCCTTTTGTCTTTTCCCCAGAACTTGCCAGGGAACTTCATTCTCTTGACCTGGAATATATGGATCAGACTTGTTCCACCGGATTGCCTTGTGCACATTTGCTGGAACATAATGCTTTCCTTTCCACATTCTAAAGGACTCAATTAGAGAATTTCTGCGGTCACCAGTAACTGAACTTGGTAGCTTGCCTTTGTATCTCAATCCAACTATTTCATCTAAAATTTCCAGCTCACGGAATTCCTGGCGTAATGCACCAGATGCACCACCTGTTATATTTCTTGCATCAAATCCCTGTAAAATGACAGTGCCAAGTGCCGAAGCACTACGTGATAATGCAGTGTAATATGATTGATGGCTTTGACTGTTATTTAAATCAACTGGATTGTTGGGCCTTGTCTTTCCTTGTGAAGAAAAATCTGTCATTGAAAAATTGGGAAGTACCTCCACCTGACTACGTGATATTGTAATTGATGAATCATCTGGCAGTGCACAGTCTACAGTAACACTTGTTCTTGTTAGTGGTATAACATCATCAGGAAGTCCATTCAATTTTACAGTTTGTGGAGGATTAAGTAGCTTTACAAATAGTGTGTCCAATACTCTCTGACCTTGCTTACCTATTACTGACTGCCAACTATGCACTATGCCTTCTTGGCCTCTCGTAATGCATAGCTCAGTAGCACTATTATTCCGGATCATAACAGGCATTCCAACACACAATGAAAGTTTTCCAGGGATGCATTTTGAATTTGAACTAGGAGGTTGATTCCACAGAGCTTTATGAACATTATCCGATAATGTATGGTACTTGTGAGTTGCAGCTTGAGATGAAAACTTGCCCCTTTTCTTATCTTTTGAAACTATTGAATCATCAGAATAAAAATCAACTAGAGATTGGCCAGTTTCCTTAGAAAATCTCAATGACCCCAAGCGATTGATCTCATCTTTGTGAACATTCAAAGCAGTAATTATTGACACCTGTCTAAAGTCTTCATGTTTTACTGATGAACGACCAGGTAGATTGCTTGATATTCGTGACCGCAGGAAGATAATATCTTCAGCAGTACAAGCTTTATATCGCATATTTGTAAGAGCCTGTCTGAGTTGTGCATCTTCCTTTGTTTGAAGTCTTTGTCTCATGTTTTCTCGTAGTATTACTACAGTTGTAACCTGGTGCCACAATGCCTTTCCAATGGCAGCTTCTTGATCTTGGTGGCTAGTAGAAGAAGCTCCAACAGTTCTGCTATAGAGAGAGGCATTTTCATGCCCAATTGCAGGAGGCAACTGTGCAAAATCCCCTGCAAATATCATGTTTAATCCACCCCAAGGCAATTCAGTTTCATTGAAAATCTTAGCCATCCTTGCACTAATCCTGTACATATCTCAACAAGACAACATTGAAACTTCATCAAAAAAGATGTAATCAACTCCCAGCAGTCATGATCTTAATTGAGAAAGTTGTTTAATTGATATCTGCTCATCAGTACTCTCATTTAATCCAAACATATAGTGATATGTAGATCCTGCTAGCAGAGCTGCAGCAGTTCCAGTAGGTGCCACAATAACAAAACGATGAGCTTCATTTTTTGACTTGAAAAATTTTACTAATGCCTTCAAAACTTGTGTTTTACCAGTTCCACCCATACCTCCAATATGCATTTTCAATTGCTCAGAATTGCCAATGGATGCATGATGTGCAACAATGTAAAATGCTATTTTTTGTTCCTCATTTAATCTAAACTCTTCCACAATGCTGTCTAGTGCTAACAAAGATTTACCAGAATAAGAACTCTTTTCAAGATATGATCTATCAACAACTCTAACCTGGCTATCATGATGACTTGATGGTTGTGCCAGATATTCAGGCAGGTTTTCTGCACGACGTTCAAGTATATCTTGTCTTTTCTTCTGCACAACAGCTTTCCATTGACTCCCAGTTTGGATAATCTCTGGTGATGGTAACTGGGCAACTGATGTCTCTGTGGATAAAGGCTCTGTCCAACCTGTGTGAGTCATTATTGATCGCATAGTTGCCATATCAAGTTGACGTTTCTTTTCTCGCTTGCCAATTTCCCTAAATTCAGTGTCAAACTCTTCACCCAACTTTGCAGAGACATCTTCAAATATGTAGTCATCATCCACTTGCTCCAAATCATTGTTATGATCCAATGTATAGTCAGAACCTTGAATCCAACTTGGCAAGACAACTGAACCTTTACGAAGCTGGGCATGAAAGTCATCACGAGCATCAAGACATTCATATTTTATATTAAAATTGTTCATAAGTTCTCTTTGTCTCAGAGTAAAGCTATATGATAAAAAGGACTCATCCCAAGATTGATCTTTTGTTTTCAAGTCATGTCCAGAACGCCAAGGTCTAAACAATGCAAGCATGGTTGAGCAATAATATTCACGATCACCTTGATCACATCGTGGTAAAGTTGCTCCTATAAAGGTGGGAACTTTAATGCTGTCTTCTTTTACACAACGTGTCCCATGTGACTTGTGAAGTGGATGACGGTCAAGAAATGCAAACAGCCCAGCAGAAGATGTATTTGTCACATCCAAAACTGGAACTTTGCCTGCATAATTCTTACCTGGCTTCTCAATTTTCAAGTTACTCATAGACACAGCATTGTCACTGTCCATATCAGATATGATTGTTTCATCTTGATATATGAAAGATGTATCATAATTCTCACTCTCATCTGCAACACTGGCCAGTTCTTCAATATAGTTTTATTTATTTAATTTGGATTCAGAAAGTTTCTCTCTTGAGCATCGACTTACCCAATCATACAAGCACATATGCACCAGTTCTTGAGGGCGATAAATGTAATCATAAACAGGGGACAATCCAATAATACAATCTCTACGTTTGATCAAGGCTACCTTTTCAACATGCTCCTTAGTATCATCAGTATTCCAGACCTGTCGTGCCTCATGAATGTAGCTCTGCCAATAGAAAGGAGCAAACTTATGATTTGTATAATGGTCAGGATTTCGCAAAAGATACATACAGGCCATCGGTGAACCAATTTCCATCTTAGCACTGAGATTGTTCACAATCTTGGTCATGAGTTTACGTGCTTTCTCCTTTTGAGTCTCACTACCACCAATCATCTCACTATTTTTTTGAAACATTGCTCGAATAGTGTCAAATATAACATGTGTTTTTAAGGAAATCTTGGTAATGTAGTCAGACACATAAAGAATGACCCCTTTTATTGCAGTTCCTGATTTTAGAGAGCTCACATCTGTGTTAGAGCGACACAAGTAAGTAAGAAGAGGAGTAATTGTGTTAATCATTGGCTCTGCCTTTTTCATGTTAAGAGCACCAGTTTCAGTGTCTACTTCAGTATGAGTAAATACAGGACGTGGAAACCTTGCTTTACATTTCCCCCACTTGTTATCCATACACCCAACATATTGACGTGATTTATTTTGAGCACCATCTTTATTCCTGTTGCTGGAACAGTGATGTATGTTGGATTTTGCCAAAATATCGTCTACCACTTTCTCATAATTAACTTGCCATAGATTCCATTGATGACACAGCTGACAATTCCCACACATTTTAGCACAAGCACTAGGGGGTGCTTCAGGCAAAGTTTGTGTTGGATCTATATAATTTTCTAACTGAGAAGCTTTTTCAATATTTGTGAGCACTTCATCCTTTGTTCCAGTAAGAAATTCACCAATATGTGTACTCTCCAAATACTCAACTAATTTCTTCTGAAAATCTGAAGAAGGATCTAAAATTCGCTTTCTTATCTCTTTTGGAGTGAGGCATCCAAGAATCCAAATTAATATGTGAAGATGCAAAGTGAGACGTCCTTGCTGCTCAACTGTGCCATAATAAGCTGATGTTTCTCCATATATTCCTGGATGATCTGTATCTACACCCAAAACATGCTTTATGAATAGACTAACCATGAAATGAAAGAAACGTGCACCAGCAACTGGATTTCTAGCAATAAGACGCATTCTCTCATCACTTGATCTAATTTTTGGTTCAAACTTCTCTTTTGTATCAGCAAAGTACAGACAAATTGGGTGCTTGATATCAGCTGGAGATAAAGTAATATACCAAGAAGGAGCACCACAGTATGAAATCAAAGACCAAATTTCATTTCTCATAAACTTCTTGCTAGTAGTGGATCCACTTACCTTGGCTCCTACATGATCAAGGTCTCGTACTACTTGGTAACAGTCTTTCTCTTCTTGGCTAGCTGGTTTAACAACTTCACCTTCCGACAGCCTTTTGGCCAATGAAGACAACACATTTTGGTCAACACTCAACAGCCGATTGGTTATATCATGGAATTTAGCCTTGTCAGCAAGCAGATAACCACCAGATGTGCTTGCCTTCACTTGAGCATGGCTGAAAGCAACAAATGGAAAATATATATCTGTCTGAAAGCGTTTATCATGATACATCAGAAGGTGACGCTTGTGTTCAGCATCAGACAGTGATGTAGATCCAATACCACCCATTCCATATGGAAATAACCAAGGGAACATCTGTGGATAAAGCTCAGGGTTCTTGTAAATAGATTCATACTGAGAAGAATGACCAATTGCCAATATTTTTCCACCACTGTTGAGATGTCTGAGTGCAATCCCTTTTAGTGAGTTAACTGTCTTAGTATCCATGTCCTCACCAGCTAGCCCATGAACAATAAAAGGACAGTCTCCATGTTCTGTACCATCTTCAAGTTCACTATCAAATACACTTGTCCCCTCTGATACTTTGTTTGTCTCTCTTTGACGATATTCAACAGAAACAGGTGGGCCAACCTCAGGATATTCTGCAAGATTCTCATAAGATATATCCAAATCATGGTAATCAGCATGATTAAGCTTCAGCCATTCAAGTGCTCTTGCAACATGGTTCCTCCGCACCAGCAAGGGGGTTCGTTCAAAGTCTTTTTCTGTTGGCCTACAAGGCCCAGTGAATAAGATGGCTAAAACATCATCAAGTTCAGCAACTGGTGGTGGTAGTATCTGATACACCTTTGGAATGGGTGACTGAAAAGCAACCACATGTGATGTCATTTTCCTCATGCCTGAAGCAACACGCACAAAGCAACAATTGTGACGTATACGAGATACAAGCAACTTTTCCACAAAACGCAGCTCAGCCAGTTCCTTCGGCACAACACCCAACCATAGCCCTCTTGCTAAAGCAAGTGGAGGAGTTTTGCCTTTTCTTATACAACTTCGACATTCATCACATATCTTATCACATTGATAGTCTAAAACAGGGCCCTTAAATTCTCGAATCTTATCTTCTGATTTCTTTCGTCCAACTCTTGTTATACCTGGTGCTTCAAGAACACTAAGCATACCTTTTATGCTTTTTATTTTGCTCAATTTGGTTAATGGTGTTAATTCACCACACACAGCACACCCTGATTCTTCAAATGTACTAGGCATTGAATCTCTGCAGAAGTCTGAGATAACAGTATTAGCCAATTCTGAGGATAAAGGGGGAGGAGGGAAAGCACATACTTGATCTAATTTCAATGAACAGTCCTCAGAAAGACTTGAAGTGCATTGTTCAGACTTTTTAGATGCATGCTGTTGAGCTTTTTTTGCTGCATAATTGTTGCGCTTCCGTTTACGCCGATCCAGAATCTGAGTTTCTGTTAATGGAGCAGGCTTGCACTGTTGTTTCTTTGTTGCATGACTAATTGTAACAGAAAATATGCTGACATATGCACCACAATTAAGACAATCATGATTTTCAAAGTAAGCCAACATGTCTTTTTTAAGTACATGAGAGCCCATGGAAATGCTGTGAACTTGTGCAATCTTATGTACCATATGACCAGGTATGTGGGGAATAATCTCAACAAATGGGATATTTGCATGAACAAACTTATTAACAGGATAAGACACAATATTGTCTTTTTTCACATAATCAACAAAAGTGTAAGATGATTTAGCATCAATAGGAAAATTGCCATTTTCTATATATGGCAGTATATGATCGGCTGGAAATATATGAGACCTTCCACCCCCCAATGGCATTGTAGGCATAGTGTTGTCTTCATGTATTTCAGGTTTAGTGAATGCGCTAGGGGAGTGTTGGGGTTGAATTTGTGACTTTGACCATAATATCCAGGAACCATATTGATGAATAGTCTTATGTACTGACAAACACCTCAGGACAGAAAATAAGTCACGAGCAATGAATAACCAGTACAGATCCAGAGATCTGGGAAGTTGAACACCCATGATATGGAAATGAATCAAAGTTGAAGCATGCATAGCACATTTTTTAGCACACTTGTGCAACTTTGAAATCTTTGGTGGATCATGTAAAAGAGCAATCAATGCGTAGAAATCATGACGTAGCATCTGATTACGACACATATAAAGAGCCAAAGTACGACATATGACAGTAATGTTATGCTTGGGCATGGCATAAAAGTGAACCAACCAAATGTGCACCTCAGTAAATATATGATACAACCATGACAAATTGTACACAAAGTAACAAGCCAAGTCGAGGGCCCAACACAACAAATTGTGTATGATATCAACAAATTGAAATATCAAGTAGGAAGCCATGTTATAGACATGATAAATTGGGGAATATATAACCAATGCAACAGGCTTTGAAGTAAATTGCAGATCATGCACACTAGTGGTCAAACATGCATCTCGTAACACCAAGTGTTGATTTATGCAGAGCATATCACAAACAATAATATGATATAGTGTGCTAGAACTAGACACAACAGTAGATCGTGACATGTCAATGACATTGGACATGTGGAAGACAGGGGACATGTCAACAACGTTGACGGAGACAGTGGATTTGTAAGACAGACACCCACAGGGGGTAAATGACATGTGCATCACGCACAAAGGCATGGGGTACGAGGGAAATGGAGACACGCAACAGCCAGAAAAATATCTATGAGCAGCACCTACTGCAGTGAAGGTCTGAGAAACAAGTGAGAAAGCTAAGCAATACTGCGTGATAATTATTTGACTGACCGTTGCAATAAGGTCAACTTGTAGCGACTGAATATTTACCCTGCGGAAAGTCAGCATACACAAACGCAATGATGGATAGGGCCAAAAAGAGGGAACATACACATCCCATGTCTCCTGAGAACACAAACATTTGTGGCATGATAATCGAGAATACTCCCTCTGCAGGGCGGCATCAGATGTGGATGACCGGTGTGTGCAATTACCATCTGGCAGCTGAGCGTGTTGGCCGTTTTTGCTGTTGCCCATCAGTAAACACGGTAACATAGGCTTGATAACATAAGGAAACTCACAGGGTCAACACTCCCGGGGGATGGGGGACGGCTTGGCATGACAACTGGGAATACCGCGGCGAGAGTGGAAGCCTAGAATGAGTAAGGGGAATTCACGAATATGAGACTACTCACTGCCAGGAGGGGATCTGACTGTAGCAATGATGCCGTATGTACACTGTAGGCACATAGTCAATTAAGCCATGATATAAAACAATACAAAAAACCTACGCAGTCGACATCCCAATGAAACAAGACATGTTTCTATAGCGAAGACAAACTAAATCAATGCACATCGAAGACAGTTGAAAACTTACACATTCATACTCCAGTTAGGCCGGCAGAGAGGAACATCAAGTCTGTAGGATGAACTTCAGTGGGGTCAATAACAAAGCGGAGAGAAAAAAAGACCTACGGAGTCAAAGTTCCAAGTAGACGGGGATAGGTCCACACACAGCCCAGTATGTAAGTCAGTATGAGTTGGGACACGGTGAGGATAGCTATCAAGGCTGGAATAATCCATAGAAAACGAAACGCTCGCATTTTGCGTTGAGAGTTCGAGGCGAGGTTGCGACACGTGCTTGCACTGCATGAGTGAACCTTACACTTGTATCAGCGACGACGTGTCCCAAGTCCGTGCGCTCTAGTAAGAGCACCGCGCTCACAATGGACCTCTCTTTGGACAAATCCACATCTGCACAAATCCACGTCTGCCACGAGCTACTCCACCTACCAAGCCCGGGAGGCCAGAACCATGGCGGACGCTACCGTGGACAATTCCAATCGTACTGAGACTCTCCTCTTCTATCAAACTGCCAGCAATTCACCTTCCACGTCTCACAGATGCCACACTTTCGATATGAATATCAATGCTGTGTCTCGCAGTCGGCTATACAAAATCGGCAGCCAGTGTACGCAAATCAAAACGCTATTGGGTCGTGACCAGAATCCCTGCCCAGAGTATATTGAAACGGTTTGGGGTGCGCAAACCAAGTCAGTAAAATAGCCATGCAGAATGCAGACCAAGGTGTGCGTGTATAATGGACTCCTGACATCGGCGACGTATATTTGATTATCAACAGCTTTGTGTGTGATGTGAGTGTGTGAGCACAGTGAGGATCAAACAGAACAATCAAACGTAACGAGCACGCTGGAGAATTTCGCAGTGTTAAGGCCCGATCGTCAAGTTGGAGGCGCCGGGGTAAGCACGGCCTGTATCATCGGTGTATGAGATATCCATGGGAAGCCGCGATGGATGAAAGCATAAATACCGCCCAATTGAATGAGAGCAAGATGAATGACCTGAAGATTCGCAGCTTACTGGACAATTCGACTCGGACATGGTTTTCAATGAGGGCACGGCCACAGGATGTCATTGCAGAGAAAGGCACAAAATACGACTCCGGTACATAATTCAATATTACGCTTTGTCAAGAGCGGCGCCAGTGAGACCCAAGAGGATGGCAAACTGTATATTAGAAGAAAGCACCGTCAACCCTGATCGCTCAGCAACATATGTGCTCAGTGTATAGCCAACAGCAACTACCGCATTGGCAGGAAGGTCCTGCGATCCATTCTTGAACAGAGGGAAGTCCGACAGATCCTGGAAATCTTTGTCCGTGAAAGAGAATGCGCGACCTGCCCTGCGACGGCCATCATAGATTGGAACTGCGCAAGCATTTGAGTTAGGGAAGAGACCACAAGGTGGAACAGTGAATAAGAATGTACTTTTATCTTCAAATGCACGTGAGGCTGGGTATGTACCCCGCCTTCTTTCTCCCTGCACACCGGAGGACAGAGGGCTTGCAACAGTCACGAAAAGGCCCCCAGATTTGGACGGGGATGGAGGAAGACTCGCAACTGCAGCGGATAAAAATATAAATCAGTCCACACGAAATAATATTAAAAATCTGACGCACGCTGCTTACGGCTAAGGAAGGAGAATCCATAACCGGAAACTGAACCAGTCACCACATGAAAATCAAATAATTGACCCCACAAAGAGGTATCCCTCCGCATTTCTTGTGCGAAAGGAATGATGGTGACCTTGTGAACTGGGTATGGCGCATTCTGAGAACCAGCCATGGCCTGCTCGATAAGGAAACACTCCGTGATAACACCTAACATTATCCCCACCGCGTAGTTGGTTGTACCAGCAATCTTCAAGCGGCGTGACTCGACAGCAAGGTAATCAGGATGAACTCTGCTTGTGTTGACATAAAATCCAGACTTGACAAATAATAGACCCTTAAGTACGGAGCTATGAAGGGCACAAGTGAAAAAACAAACAAGTGAATTGAGAAACGGTGTACATACATTACAGAAGACTCAGAAAGAACTTTGACAAGAGATGAAAACGAGACACGACTTGATCCGGTCTCGTTGGATAGGTAGGCTAAGACGTCACAGAATTGGCTGCAGACAACATAGGTATCCATATAATTGAAAAATGTTAGAAACTCACCGAAGTTTAGGGAGGTTCTCGTAAATTTTGTATAGTTTCGGGTCTTGTATGTCCTTGCGCATAACCGCTAGGACGGGGTCATCCTCGATGGCACTAGCAGACGGTGCAGAAGAATCTGAAATGACACCATCTTCACCAGGATCGGCTCGGACAGTACTGGTCCATAGTGAGCCATCATAGAAAAAATTCAATATGTACTCACGGAACAACATCCGAACCGGAATCCGAACCAGCATCTGAACCACTCCCAGCAACGTCCACGACACCAGGTCTACATAAGCAACGGATTAGAAATATATATCAATCTAGTAAGATCCAAACATACAATGAATCCCTTTCAACCTTTACAACGACATTCCCAACCCTGCGATAAACCAATCAGCAAATGGACAAAAATAAGCATAAACACTGACGGTTCCTGGTGGTGCAAAGGCGAGGGGGAGATTTCCTCATCATCAACAGCAATTTCAGTTGTGGGTTTTGCTGACAGTGCTCTAAATGATGAAGTCAGTACGCTCATTGTAAATTTTCGGAGCCAAAGAGAGTGGCCACGAAGAAAAGGCATACCCCTCTTCAATCAGGCGAGCTTTCTCAGACTTGACCTTGGTTCTACTACAAAAAGTCAGACAATAGAATAAGGAAAACTCAGAACAAATTACCTAGAACGTGCCCTCACAGGCAACGGCGTGACTTCACAGTGCCCAGTTTCTGAGCTGGGGGCGGTCAGTATTCAAGAGCGCACGTAAATGGATGGATTACATAGGAGATTGTTGCCTGGTCGGGGTAGACACAGTTGTGTCCTTACCCTTGCCTTTGCCCTTGCCGTTGCCCTTGCTAGATGTGTTTTTCTTACTCATAGTCTTGCCCTTTATGACAGAGGACCTGTATACAATCAGTACAGCATAAGAAATCCATAGACATCTCGTACCTCGCCACCTCCTCTTCAGTAGACAAATCGGAGGCATCTGCATCGCTGCCGAAGACGAGGGAGGACTTGATGTCAAGGAGCGCAGCATCAACTCTAGATTTCAACAAGAGTAAATCATTGAATCGAGGGAGAGCAGAGAACACGTACGAGAAAGACACAGGAGGCAGCTCCTGGTAATCTTGAGAGCCTGGAGCGGGTGCGGGTGCTGACTTTATTTTTTTGGTGTGAACTTTCGGACCCTTGACAATTTCACTAATAAGTGGATATGCCTCAGTGGTAAAAAATAACAGAAACAAGATAATATACAAACATATCAGAGTCGGAGAGGGCGACTGCCTTTCGCTTCGCAGTTTCCTTTTTTCCAGATCTATACAAAAAAGTATGTTGAAAACGACCATCCCAGAAGGTGAAAAACCTACTGCTTTTGAACCGGAGATGGAGACGGCAGGGCAACGACTTTATCCACCTTTTTCATCGGAGAACTAGCCGCACAAAACAAAGTATCAAGCACGGTTAAGGCAGATGAAAGAAATCGAATATCACCGTTTCGACGCAGATCGCGTAGACATGCTAGTGTAGATCGATCGGTTGTAGAGTACGAAGAGATTGGCAAGCGTTGAGGAGTGCAGATGGTACAAGGCCAACTTATAAAGAACTACATCAGTGCTTTCCGCGAAAAAGAAAGAGGAATATACACACTGCGTGCCCTGCCACATTCAAGTCAAAACATCGCGTCGTTAAGATAATGAGACACACCATGAATGCCGTAGGAAGCAGCGCCACAGAAAGGAGACTGTGGCGGACGTAAGTTGAATGCGGCATTAATAGACAAGGCCCGGAAATTAATATTAATAAGTTAAAATTTGTTACAACTGCTCGACATAGAAACTATTCCATCTCCCAGCCTATTTGCCCTCATACACATTATCTTCTCAGATAACAATTTGAGAGGTGGTCAACAGTGAGGATGTTTCAGATCGACGGCGAAGCGACTCGCTGAGTCAGAAGTGAAGGGATACAAAATTAATTAAGAGAGGAACACACACAACGCAGAAGTGAAGTCCCAGATAAAAAGAGGCGTCCAACGGCGAGAATGTTTCAGATTGACGGTGAAGAAACTCAAAAACGATGTCATGGATACAAAGGAAAACGACAATTAAAGTGGTCTGAGTGAGAACACATGGAACACACGGAGGAACAACATAGAAGCGCCTGGATACAAAAGAGGATGTTTCAGGTGGACAGTGAAGAAATCGTCTGAGAAACGAAGTAAAGCAGAGACAATTAAATAGCAGCTTGAGGGAGAGTGCATGGGATGCACAGATGGGATGCACAGACGGAAGCGACGGCAATGACGAGGATGATTAGGCCGACAGAGTGGATCGTATCAAGAGCGTTGGAGAAGGCAATTAGACCCTGTAAACCATGGCGGCATGTGCAACAACATGAGGTCCGGAAGAAGGAAAATCAGCGCCTCCCGCGAATCATAAGATGTAGAAAATAATAAAACCCATGGCCACAAGATATTGAAGAATTGCGTAGTGAAACGATGGACCCAACGTACAACCTGCAAGGTGCAAGTAAGTAGCTTATTATCGTACAGCATAGCGGAACAAATGATAACACTGAACCACTTCAACTAGGTACCGCGTTACAGAAACTCGCATCTGAGCAAAGTGAAGGAGAAAACCGTCAGTTAGCCAATGCAACAAAAGTACGTTATGATCAAAAAC
Organism: Hygrocybe punicea; assembly: GCA_963556145.1. Classification (NCBI taxonomy): domain Eukaryota; kingdom Fungi; phylum Basidiomycota; class Agaricomycetes; order Agaricales; family Hygrophoraceae; genus Hygrocybe; species Hygrocybe punicea. The sequence continues at coordinate 9,085,682 of OY744461.1, read as the reverse complement.
ATGTGGTGACGTACAGCTCACGCACCAACTGACAGCCCGCCGATTGGAATCGTCGACTAGAAATTGTCAGCATGGAACACCCCCCGACCTGGCGACTGATCGACACCCCATCTGTCCCATCTGGAGATGCAGCCAGGGTAAACGAGAGGGCAAGGGAGGAGAAGGTGTACACCGTACAGGGCATTGTGTGTGGAATTGCTCTACCGCCCGTTTTAGAAAATGTTACGGATCGCTTCTGCAGCGGGCTCCGGCAACAATCAACTTAACTGGGGATCGGTTTTCAGAGGAAAGAAGAGCAGTTTCATTGTTGCTTATAACTAAGACAACACTGCTACAAGTGGGGGGGGTCAAGGTCTAATGTCATTGCGAGCCGTGGGGGTTACCCAAGACAAGGGGTCTGCCCCAAGAACCAGACTAAACGTAAAGAAAGGAAAAGAAGAAAAAGTCCGAACCAACAACAAGAACAGTATATATAATGACTGGTCTTGAGGGGAGGTAAATAGAAACGCAACCATGAAGCCACAACATGTCCAACTACACCATGTGTTCACCATGAGGCGCACATGAGGCGTCCTCATGTCGATGTTCTCGCGATCCAACTGGAGGCCCGGGTGTCATTGAGGAATAGAGGGGGTCCGGATGACTCGGATGATTTGTCATCAGATCATGTGATGTGCAGAATTGCCTATTCGGGGTCTACACTTGCTGCAACAGGCAAGTGCGCAGTCTGGCAAGTGCATTGCACGGTCGGGTCGAAGATGGGTATCGTCCAGTGTGGGGTTGGTGATGAGAGTGTCTTGAGGTGGTGTGGATGTAACGGCAAGGTTGGTATGAAAGAAAATGAAGGAATGTATAAAGGAAAAAACCAACTAGGACAGTGGGCTAGTCGAGGTCAGACATGTGAACAGCACAAGCTGTACCGGATGACGATGTCTGTGTTGATGACGTATCGAGGAGCGATGTCTTGTCCTGTTTGTGGAACAAGAAGGTCCACTTGATGTCGGTATTCGTCCAAGAAAGGGTATCATTGTAAACGAGTGTGGGAGATATCAAGGTTATAGATGGAAAAGGTTAAATGAATGTGGGTCCAGGTTTCGAGTCATGGCACGAGTGACAAGCTGTGGGAACAAGTCGTCGGGTACTGCAATGAAGCGATGTCGTGTGAACAATATGCGATAGGGGTTGGTTCACTGTTTGGGAAGTCGTATGGTCTGTGGTCGAAGTCCAAAGGAATGTGCTTCGGCGATGGTCGGATTAGAGAGAACAGTGAAATGTCTTGTGATCGGGGATTGTTCAGAGTTCGCATGCAGGTGAGGAATGTCGTCGGATCGTCAGGGAGGATAATGGTAGGCACAGAATACGAAAGTGGAAACCATATATCCGGGAATGGCAATTGTCAATTACGTGTCGATATATTGTCGAGGTGGAAGTCAGAAGTATCAATGGTGGAAGGGTTTCGGTACCGATGCCAAAGATAGATCATAACAAGGTAAAAACCGATCAGGAAGGTGATGGCGATACTGCCAATGATGATTACGGTAATTAGCTGTGTTGGGAGTACAGCCATTGTAAATCGGTTTGTCGTGGGGTGAAGTCAACAATATGTCAGGGTGAGGGAAAAGACAATAGCAATGATGTCCGTCGGCAAGGAGACTATTCGGGTACAGCAAGGTAACGTGGGGATGTGTCCATGGTCAGTCTGGATTGTTCTAGAAGAAAAGAGAACAAGGACAAGAAAATACAAGGATGTCCGAATGAAGAAACAACGACGTTGAAAAGAATACAAAGGACAAAATGAAATGAAAAAGGAAGGTGTGCAGTGCAGAATCGTCATGGTGGGTAACGGAATGGGCATCGGGGTTGGAAGCGGAGTTGGAAACGTAACAGAAAAGCCTTCGTGAGTAGATGTTCCCAACGACAGAAAGGCGATGCTAATCTTTCTGAAAGTATCAAGCCAGCTCGCTACAAGTTCATTAGGCAGGGCGTCTCTATCACGGGCGCAGGAACGACCACATTCGACGAAGCCGTGAAAGCAGTGCAAGACATTTATGCCCAATTTCATCGCCAATTTCCCGATGGAAAGCTAGACAGCTGGAGTGCGGCAACCTATGCAGGACATCAGGCTCTCGATATCACAAACCGGTATTTCACGCCAAAGAGGGATGCACCGGGGATGGAACACGTCCCATTCAGTGAGGTGGTTGACCCCCATGGAATCCTGGCTGATATGGCCAAGTCTGGCTATGTACATGGCGAGGAAAATAATGTACTTTATTACACATGCCACATCAATGAAGAAGGGGACAAAAGGTAAAGTGGAACCAGCACGGCGCATTGCAAATTGGACTGACAATTTACGACAGCTTTGAACCAGCCAAGCCTCAAATTTTCCGTCTTGGTGATATCGTCGAAGTCCAGATGTCCTTTGTCTGTGTGCCGCTCAAGGATCAAAATTTCAAAATGTTGACGGTTCTTCATTCTATTGCATTGATCAACAGCACTTTCACTCAGGTACTAGTTCACAAACAAGTTCAGTTGAAGATACATACTTAACATCAGATTGACCAGGACGCCTTGAGGAAGCGCATGACAGTTCCAAACAATCAGGGAAAGCCGACGCTCAAGCGGAAAGTTGGTTATAATAATGACGGCAACGATGACGCAAAGGCAAAAAGGCTCAACCACGATCGAATGGACGTAGAACAATGATGTATCGCGCACACGAATATATGTATATTTTTGAGCCGTTTATGAATACGCCTGCGGCGGTAGGTTACTTTAAAGCTCCCATTGAGACAATAACCATAAAGGATGACGTTAACGAATAGGTACGTGTATCATGGATATTATTCTACACGAACATGTACCTACACCTTACCCGTTTACAACGAACCTTACCAAACACCAGGGACTTCAACATAAACAGGATTCCTACCCCGCTGGTGGGCAGTCACCAATACGCCAGTCATCGGCCCTAGTGAAGGGTCCAGTCATTCCTCGAATCCGCCTGTGTGGCACACCGTCGTAGGCATAGGTGCTGTCGCTGATGCCGGTGTGGGTGCTGGAAGCACCGTGTCGCATTTATCAACAAGAATAAAAAATAAAACATACCAAATAGCAGCGGGGGGACACACCACCCCTGCTGGGTGTTCTGTCTTGTTAACCCTACTATTCCACCCCATTCACGTTTGTTCACATATGCACATTACGCGGAAAGGTGGCGCGGAGCTGGTGCTGGCCTCAGTGCTGATGCTGGCGCCGTTGCTGCGTTGTGATGGGAGCTAGTGCTGCCGCAGCGCTGATAATGGGCATAGTCCCGTTACCGGAGCTGCCTGTGGTGTTGGCGTAGGGCGGGATATTGGTAGTACCGTGCCGCATTTGGAAATACGAATAAAAAAGAATACAAGATAGTAAAAAAAGACACACCAAATAGTAGCGGGGGTGGGTGCACCAACCCCTACTGCACAAATTGTCATGTTGACGTTGGCATTCCCCCCGCATTCATGTTTGTTCGCGTCTTGCGCGTGTTGTGGGCCCGTCTGAGTACAGCGGAGGCCGCGTGTTGATTTTCGCATTCCTAGTTGTTGATGTTGTGCGTGTTGAGCGATGAGAATGAAAAGGACAATAGACATGGAAAGACATACCATATAGCAGGAGGGACCACCCCCTGCTGCGCGTTCTGTCTTGTCATTCCCGCCATTATTCACGTTCATTTGAGTGCACACGCATTGGAGGCGGCGTGGGTGGGATGTTTGAAGTTGCCGTGTCGGCCATAGAGTTGATGTTTGCATTCGCGGCCATCGCTGTCGAGGTTAGCAGGGATCGTGGTGATGGAGATAGTGGTGTTGGTGGTCGTTTACTAGTAGTACGGCTTTGCGCGTTCACCTGCAGCTGGTGTTTTAGTAGGTAGAATCAAACATTAAAAAATAAAAAATATACATACATGGGCGGCTGGCCGCTGCCTGGGAGTACCCAACCGCAAATTTGGTTCTCGTTTGGTCGTCAGTCCACTTTGGCGCGCTATTGAGGAGTTGTGAATGAGCTCGAGACGAGGGACTTAAGAAACTTTTGGGTGAGCATGCAAACACAACCAATCTCGGCATTTGCCGCGAGAATAGATGGCTGGACGAAATGGAGCTCCACATTAAGACCGAGTCCAAATAAATTTAGGACTCGGAATCAAGCAAGATCTCATCACACCTAGGCATTAAAAAATACAAGTACATGATCAGCATGCAAAATTAGTCTCAATTGCAAATCACCGGTTCATAATCCAGGATGCAATGAACCATGGAGCATCTTGGCTTGGCTTTGAGGAGAAAAAAGACTCATCCTGCTTGATAAAGCCATTGGTAACTAGGAAGCTTTCACATTGTTTCATAAGCCTGGACCATGATGTTGTCTGTTCAACCCAGTGAAAAGAACAACCATATAACTGGACCTTCTCACCTCTGATACTCGCTATCAGTCTTTTCAGTCACACCTTTAGATGCTTGGAGGAGAGCATCCCGCATATCTGACATGTGGGTATCACCATCTTCATCCTCAAGAGTGGCATCAAGCTGGGTCTCTTGTTCCCCCTCCAAGTCATCAGTGATTTCCAGTTCTTCTGGTTTATCTTGTGCATTGGGAGGATTGAGAGCCTGGTAGACTCCAGGAAACCTTGATCTTGAAAGCGTAGACATGCAATGTTGTGGTGAGCAACAAAGAACAAATTTGTTACAGTCACATGTCACACAAAAATAACCCTTGACAACGGGCAAATAAATAAACAATACTATGAGCGATAATACAGATGTCGAGACTGCTATCAAATCACTATGACGGCGGCATCTGAAGGCCCTGCGAGGGCACAAAAGAGGTGTGGGTAATGGAGGGAGTGGCGGTAGTGGTGGACTAGGCGCCTTGAAGAGTCTTGCGAGGTCGCGTGAGTTTGTAGATTCGACGACAAGCGCGAATCATCCTTTTCTGCCACATATGGTTCGTCATGGGGGTCTGAGGTGCCAACAGAGTCGAGAACCATGCTGGAATTTATGTCAACCTTGATACGATCAGCCAACTGAACCTCACCCTTGATACCGTCGCCAATCTGCTCGCGTCGGGGACCTTGGAACGGATAGCTTCCAGGTAACATAAAGCTGTCTGTAGGACGCTTCCGGATGTGCATGAGCGCCGGAGCACCTCACGCACAAAGCCCTTGATTGGGACCAAATTACTATGAGAATGGTTGCTTGACACACTCTGGTCGCTGTTTGGTCAACTGGATAGGGATGTGGTGGGGGAGGCGAGAGACGGAGGCGAGACAGGAGAGCGCTGTGTCAGTGGAGAGATTGGAGAAGGGAGTTGAGTATTTCGTGTGTGATGGAAACCGTATGGGCAATACTGAATCGCCGGCCAAGGCGACGATCTCCGAAGCCTGGGATGACAGTAAGAAGACGTTTGGGATATCTTGGGCAGGCCATATTTCGCATAGTGATTTGACTGTTTGATCTGCAACATTGCCATTCAAATTAGCAAAATGCGTTGGGGCGGATATTTCGTGGATTGCGGAAATTGGACAAGAAAAGAAAAGAAAACTCACCAACCAATCCGAGGACATTTATTCTTTTGAGAGTCGCGGAGTCGACTACATTTCGGTGTGGAAGAAAGAAGAACTTGCTTTGGGGGATCGATTTCGCATAGAGATGTGGTAGAGAGGGGTGAAGAGGAGGCAGAAGATGCTGGGGTATTCAAGTAAGACACCGGAGGCAACCGAGAGGGGAGAGAGGAAGGCAGAGTAGGGTGATCGAGAGGGAGAGATCGAGGGAGAGGGAGAGGGATGAGACATACGGCAGAGGGAGAAGAACTCGGACAGCTGCGGGAAGGGCGGTCAATTTGGGACGTCTTGTGGCTGGACTGGATCGGTTTTTTTTCGCCCTGCGGGGCCTGCGCTCAAGTTTTCGCTGGGAATTTTCATGAGTTCAACAAGGGATTTCGCTGGGGAAAAGACGCTCACAAGACGGTCCCAGCAGCTCTCGGAACAATCAGTTGCCTAAGTTGATCAAATTAGAAGCATGTTAGCGTTGTCAGGGATCCTCAGAATTCTCACCGCTCACTCCCGATCGTCGTGCCGTTGTCCCAAGTTCCTGCTCTCTCTCTCTCTCTCTCTCTCACTCTCCCCCCTCCTTCTCACGCGGAAATTCTCAGCTCCAACCACCTCCTGTTGAGGCGGAAAGGATCAAATAATGGTCAGAGGTGACTCTGAAGGCTACGACAGGTGAGTTCGCGTACCTTTCCCAATTAGAAGCCCTGTCACGGTTCAGGGCTTCGTTTGGCCGCTCTGAGTGTACCCCCCAAGGTGTGGGCCAGTGGGCCAGTCCTTTTTTCCCAGTCTCGCTCCCCCAGCTTGGTTTTGGGGGGGGAGGAGAGCTTTCGTTATCCCGACTCGCGTTGTCGTCGAGTTGGCGCCTGTGTTGGGGCCCGTGCACGCGCGTTTAACGTGGGGGAGATCAACGAGATCCGCGATCGTAGGGTGTCCGGGGTCCCCGGTCGAGTTCGAGCCCTGGGGCCGAACGTGACCCATCCCTGAAATCCGTCACGGGTGACCGGATCGTTTTCGAGGCCGGTCGCAGCCTCACTTCCAAACGTCCAAACGTCATAACCCCTGTTTGACGTACCAATGATGGACTGGTTGACTTCACGTTGGGATGCCGTCACGAGGGTGAGTTAGGGTAGTAGAGTGCATTGAGGTGGTGACTCGGTGAACTATCTCAAAAGGGTGTGGGTTGACGCACGTTGGTGTGATATGGGAAAAACTTGTGGATTGGTGCACGTTGTTTCGTTTCATTTTGATCAGTACAACCATTCATTTGAATATTGGATTACTGGTTCGGTCACTGGTCACCGGTCAAGAATCAACGGCCCATTCAAGAGTGCTGAGTATTTAAACAAGTTCGTAGTTCTCCAGCAGCGCTCAGCTCCGATCCATATCATGCGTTTCTTACTTATACTCCCTGCCTTTGTTCCGCTTCTCTTTGGAAAAATGTACGCTTCACTTTCATTCTTCCTTCAAGTTCTTTCTCTCCTCTCATGGCTATAACAAGAGTCATTGCGTCCATAGCTTGTCACTGCGTTGACCTCAGCGGCATTCTCCAACCATTCGAAAGCTCAGGGTGCTGCGGATTGCTTACGGGACAGTGGACTACTAACAATGGAGAGGCAGATGTGAGTTTTCTCATATACATAGATGTAAATTGGCGACTGAATACGAGTTGTGACAGTGCCACGGTCTTGCTTCCCTGAGCGATTATCAGCAATGTTGTGCTGATCATAGCACCCGCAGTAACAAACCACTAGTTGTAGCATGCGGTGAATACCCGTAAACAAGGGGCAAGGGGACTCGAGTAGAGTAGAACCATTGAGTCGAATCTAAATGATTCAGAGGTGTTCGACCTCACGGTCCTCCGAGTTAACGTCTGTATTATTCCGCACACAAGTTGTCGCCCGCCGCACAGAGATTTTTGCCGAGAGCTTATCAGAAGAATTGCCCAAATAGAATATGTTTTTGGTGATGATATATGAACGTTATATGAACAGGCATGCCAACAGCAACGTCGCAACCGCGTCATGGCCGTTTTGAGCCGCAAACCAGAGCTGTGTTATAGCACACAGGTCCTTCGAATTCACGTCGACGTTATCCCGTGCCAGCAGCAGCTCTACAACTAACTTTATGCCCATTTGCAGCTGCAGACGACAGTGGTGTCTTGCCGGTACTATACTGGTTTGCAAATGTGCTTCAGCTCCCTTTTCCAACTGATAATTGGTGATCTCCGCCAGACCAAAGACCGATGACACATGTAACTCCGGTGATGTTTTCTACCAACTTCAAGTTCAAGTCATCCCAGTCTCGAAAGCATGCCAGACTTGAATGTCACAGGCAAAATTTGACTGATTCTGCAGTGTGTATCTTTGCTAGTCTCCTCCTGTCCAGATGACCCTGGGTGCCGAGCGGCATAATCATTTAAAGCATGATTCTGCAGGATGGGACAAAGCTCCCGTGTCACAATATCCTCGTGCAAATAAATGAAAGGTACGTCAGGCTTGTTGCTGTTATGTTGGCCTGAACGTTCGGAAAATGAGAAACTACTCCTGCCAGTGGATAGTGAAGTCTGCAGACAATAGGCACAGGCTACGACACGACATCCATAGGTGTTATCCACGAAGGCAGCGAATCATATGGCGCTCTCCGCCAATGATACCGCGCTCCGCCATCAAGGCCGGACACGAAATATTCCAACTATTCCAGCAACAATTCACCACGAACCAAGTGGAGCCTCGGCCTTGGTGCGCCTCGACGTATGGGTACCATAGTATCGATTTTACGCCTATGAGGGACGCACCAGGCGTGACCCATATACCTTTCACAGAAGCCCATCTGCTAGAGGAAATGGCTAACACAAACTGCACACATCATGATGGAGAAGATGACGAAGTTCATTATTATAAGTGCCAGTTGGATGAGCAAGGTATCATAAAGTGAGTTCACAAACTTGAATATATGCAAAGGGTGTCAGCGTTCATCGCACCAGCTTTGTTCCAGCGATGCCACAGTTGTTTCGAGTTGGCGATATTGCGGAGACACAGATATCGTTTGTTGCGGTGCCGCTCAAGAACAGAATGCACAAGATGATGAAGGTCCTGCGTGCCGTTGTGCAGCTTGGTAGTACATTCAGCCAGGTTGGGGTGAAGAAACAACTGATTCCAATTGAATACAGGGGGCCATGCGAAATCCTTGACTCTGGAACTAGACGGGAACGATAGATGGAACCCGAAACATTTTTGGGTGTCCGAGTTGGTAAGACCGATTCCTCAATACTTTGGAGTGAGCCCTGCCTGATTTGGTATGCCAAATTTTTCAGATGTACGCGCGGGGCACGCAGCGATCCCTGGTCCATAGTGAAGCATTATTCTGGATCACTACTAGTCCACAAAATCAATACTGTAATCATTTATAATGGTTACAAGGTGAGGCGTATAGCAGGCAGAAAAGATCTACTCGCATCGCATCAGTACACGGAATGTACGTTGTATCTTCGTTATCAGATTCCAGAAACGAGTCCACAGTACGAAGACAGCATTAAGGACTCCAAAGTGAAACTAAGGAGAAAAATATTCCGAAAGAACGTAACATACACTCACTAGGTAAGCTCAGGACGATTGCAACTTGGAAGGTGTGCGTCAACCAGATCCTTTTCAACAGTTCTGATCATCTCTAGATCCTCTGCCCTCTTCAAATCTCCTGCCGACTCGCCGGTAGCGATCACGATGCAACTTGCTAGTGCCCCAGATCTCTGGGGACAAGCACTATCCGACAACAATCTGGAGGCAGTCTCTGGAAGATGGCTTGCCAGGTAAGCTGGCGCCTGTGAGAAGGCATAACCGAGGGCGCGGTACTTGACGATACGGCCGAGGCGCGCATCTGGGTTGTAAAGACGTGGCAGAGGCGAGATAGTGATGAGGGATATTTCGGGTTCACGGAACTCTTAGTATCATTCCTGTAAACTAGTAAGCAAATATATAAGCCACCACGAAGGGCTCGAGTTTCACTAGAGCGCGGAGCGTGAGCTATTGAGTCATACCTCCAATGACTGCGAAGAAACCTTAAATGCAAAGACCTCGCGTCTGTATCCATTTCTTGAAGCCGCTCTACCCTGATATCTTCACAAAGCTGCCGCTATTCCGGCTGTGGGGTTGGGTTTGCATTTTGAGACGGGGAAAGGAAGAGCCAATCCATAACCTCCTCCATTTGGGTCTCTGTCGCTCCTCCCGGGATGCTGACGCATGGTCCCCGCACTCCGCCCCATCTCCATGACCCCCTTGTGCTCCAGACCGCAGTTCATTGCGTCTTGCTGCTCGATGCACTCGACCTGGTTGTTGTTGTTATTGTTGTTGTCGTTGAATAATTTCGCTAATCGAGGCTTTGTAAGGCGGTTCAGTTTTGTAATACGGAACTTGCGTCTACTGGCGAAGAGTGTTCCTACAATCGTCCGAGCCCCACTTGCGCAATGCAACACATCCTTAAATGAAATCGAAGGAGGCCAAAGCGTCAGGTCTTTTGGACGGCGGGCATCTTGGTCGTTTCGGGCGAAATTAAGCATGAACTCATCAGCTTCATCGAAAGAATACAGGGTGAGTCGTCCTGAAGGACCTGACACAGGCCTGAACGAGGGAGGAACATACGCTATGTCTAACGCAAAATTTGAACCGGGGAGAACGGAGAATGAGAATGAATGGCTTAAGGGATGTATACAAGATGATTTACCTTGAGGAATGCAATATCGCCGCGAACAAGCATGAGATGATAGAGCTTCGACAGTAGCAGGCCATTTCTACAGTCACTTTTGTCCTCAATAATATCTCCATCCCTCTTGTGTCTGAGCTCCGTAAGACGCTGCATGTACTGAGTGGACAGAGGTTGAGGGAGTAGATACGAAAGGAACAGGTGATACTGCACCTCATCTCCTTGGAACGCGGAATCAGGTGTGATGCCCAGTCAAAAGTCCGTAATTTAGGGTAGATTATATTTGATTACTGTAGTTTGTTTCGATTACAGCCGTTTTCATTGAGGTGTGGAAACTCCAAAATTTGAAGGTGGCTGTGCATTTCCAAATATGTAGTCTGCCGAGATTCCGTGTACAATTTTGTAGCACCGACTAAGTACTCTAAATGCTCGACATGGCCAGGCTTGTTCCCACTGCACCATTACAATATGTCTGTCAACAGGATCTGTAAGGTACTTGGTATCAGGAAGTCATCAGTATACCATGCCCTCCAGATCACCGGAAATATGGTCACTTCCAATCCCTGTAAAGTACAGTTTGGGCGCAAACTCATCACTCACATCTGATATCATTTTCATTATCTCCCTTCTCGAAAACTCCCCAACGCTCTTTCTTGATGAAATCCAGGACAAAGTGTACCATTACTGAAAGATTGCCTTCTCTGTATCTACACTTACTCGTGAACAAGCAAAAGTGTCCTGTTTAGTCGGCGCTACAAAATTGTACACGGAATCTCGGCAGACTACATATTTGGAAATGCACAGCCACCTTCAAATTTTGGAGTTTCCACACCTCAATGAAAACAGCTGTAAACGCTGCTCGTATCTATCAAATAATCGACTCAATATTTTTTCATGCCTCCACAACCTCCGACAAATGTATCTAGGCCAACGCTGCGCAAGTACTATCGCAATACCCAGGATGCGGCACTTGCAGCGTTTCTTGCTACTCGCAACCTTGCCATTTCCTTGGAGACGCAGACGACAGGAAGCGCTGCACAATCCGGCTTGCAACCCAATCCTCTGACAGCTGGGAGTGCTGAACATGAAAACTCTGAGGAAGGAAATCGAAGGGTTCGCAGACGCATAGAAGATGATTTGATTATACGAGCTCAAGACAGGAATATCATTGTGAGTCGCCTGTTGATTTTATCTTCTGGCATACAAACCATCACATCTTCATCAGGATGCAGCTGACCACAACGTACCGCTCCCTGGCCTTGAATGTTATGACCCTCCACCTGATTACCCTCTCGACCGCCCTCCTAGCCCTGTACACGACGAGGCAGGACATATGCCATTGGAGAATCAAATTGAGCATGTCCATGATGTCCCCGATCTGTATCCTGAAGAGTTGGGTGTAACATCCCAAATCGAAGAACTCAGGACCACTGCAGGATTTATCAGTGGGATCAAAGCAGCTACACTCGAAAACAGCAACATGAACGCTCGGGATATCGAGCGACTTCGAGAAGCTCCTTGTGACTTTCCTTTTGATGTCGAAGACCCTTTCTTTCTTTTTTCCCTCAGGTCTTTTTTTGCCGTCACAAATGCACCCGAAGATACCTACAACTCATTCCGAGCAGCCGCCTTGGCCTGCTATCCCGACAATCCTTTCCTTTCGTATGATCAAGTCAAGCGGCGAGTGGAGCAAATTAGCGGGGTGGTCCCTATTGTACACGACATGTGCATCAACAGCTGCGCTGCATTCACCGGTCCTTTCAGTGACCTTGATACCTGCCCCATCTGTTCTGAACCCCGCTATGATCCTGTTTGTTTGGCTCGCAATGGTGCACAGGTTCCGCAACGGCAGTTCAATACCATTCCGATTGGGCCGGTACTTCAAGCTCTCTATCGTTCGCCTGAAAGTGCCGCCAAGATGCATTACCGCGCCGAGGCAACTGCACGAATTCTTACCTACATGGAAGCTCACGGTGGTGTTATTGAAGAATACAATGATACGTACTGTGGGCAGGAATATTTAGAGGCCGTTCTTGCCGGCAAGATTCAAGATGACGATATAATGATCCAATTTTCATGTGATGGCGCACAACTCTATCGTGACAAGTCTTCCGACTGCTGGATCAGTATTTTCATTATTCACAACCTTTCCCCTGATTATCGCTACAAGAAAGGACTCGTAGTCCCTAGCACGTTCATTGGTGGTCCCAATAAACCGAAACACCATGACTCATTCGCTTATCCTAGCCTTCACCACCTCGCAGCTTTACAGAAGGAAGGATTGCGAATATGGGATTCTTCAAGAAATACCTACATACCTAGATCGATCCCATTTTTCGTATCTGGAACCGCTGACAGGCTGGCTATGGCTGTTATGAGCGGAATGGTTGGCCATCATGGCAAACATGGTTGTCAGCTGTACTGTGACCTTCCTGGCCGTCGTCGGGCCCGCGATCCACATTATTATCCAGTCATGCTCAAGCCGAATGATTACACTGTTGCTGGATGCCTTCACGAAGATGTAACTTTCCAGGAATTACATCGTTTTCGCCAAAATGTTACCCACCGATATTTGGTCAACCTTGAAAAGCTTGCAGCTGCGCGCAATCCAACTGACTTCGCCAAGATCCGTCTTGAAACCGGTCTCTGCAAGCAGACGATTTTCAGTGGACTTATGAAGGAGTGCACGATTGGTATTCCAAACATCTTTCTTTTAGATATCATGCACCTTGTGGCCCTCAATGATTCCGATCTCTTCATGGGCCTTTGGCGTGGTACTATCCAGTGTTACTTGCCGGACTCAAAGGCAACTTGGGATTGGGTTGTTCTGACAGGGAAGGTTTGGGAGGCACACGGCAAGACGGTTGCTGCTGCAACACCATATATTCCCTCTTCCTTCGATCGCGCTCCACGAAATCCTGCTGAAAAAATTAATTCAGGCTACAAAGCGTGGGAGTTCCTTCTCTATCTATTCGGCCTTGGACCGGCTCTGCTACATAACATTTTACCTGACCAATATTGGCGAAACTATTGCAAATTGGTTCGAGGTGTTCAACTCCTTCAACAGCGTCAAATATCACCCACTCAACTACAGGAAGGTACCACAATGCTCTGCGAATTCGTACGAGAATTTGAGGAGTTGTACTACCAACGACGCCCTGATCGCATCCACTTTGTTCGGCAAAGCATCCACCTCTTGACTCACATAGGGTCTGAAACTGTCCGCGCTGGGCCCTTGGCCTGCTACGCTCAATGGACGATGGAAACAACAATTGGGAATCTTGGAAAAGAGATTTGGCAGGACCTTGATCCCTATGCGAATATATCCCAGCGAGGGCTGCTGCGTGCGCAGCTCAACTCAATCCGATCTATGATGCCACAACTTCCATTGAACAATGAAACAAGCATCCCTAGAGGTGGGATTGACCTTCAAGATGGCTACATTCTTTTGCGAGCTTGTCAGGAGGTAGCAACTGATGTAAGAGATGTTGAAGCTACTGCCATCCTTCGTTATTGGGAAGATCGTGGTTGGCCAAATCAAGATGGATGGACTCGCACTGTCAAATGATGGGCACGACTCCGCCTTCCTAATCGGCAAATATGTCGGTCCTCTTGGATGGAAAATCGTTCAAGCAGGAGGCTTAGGAGAACAAGGAACATCAAGGTGAGTCGCTTGATTGCAAATTATCACTTTATCTGAATGGTTATCAGCTCCAAAGCAACGAGAATGGCAAGTCAGACTTTGCTGAAGTTCTGTATTTCTTCCGCCTCAGATTCGGTGTTGACAATGTCTATTCTCTTGCACTGGTTTCCATGTTCTCTCCACCTGATCTTGATCTCCTCAATGCATCTTTTCAAACCGTCTATACGTGTCATTACCAAGGTGATAGTTCCTGCACTATAATTGTTTGCTGTATTCACATTGACCAAGGCGATGCTGCACTGCGGGTTATCGATATCCCATCAATCCAATCCGTCGTCTCAATGATTCCATACTTCAAAATCTTGGAAAACGGTGACTTTGAAACACCCGAAACCGAACATTTTTTAGTAGAAAAGCCGGGTTTGGATATTGCATCGCTTTTAGGAGATGAGGTTCTTGATGACGAGGACGAGGACGATGATTTATATGCATAGTAATAGTCACTCTATGTATAGATTCTTCAAGTTGATGAGGAGTACGGCGATGACGATCACTATGTATAGCATTGCGTATAACATCTGTTGTTCTCACACTACCATCTGCACATCCTGCCCCCCAGTGTTCCATCTCTCTCGCACCGCTAAGCCTCCACAATGGAGCAGGCAGAGCCATTCTATCAGAATGTGCAATCAACTATGCAAAATTGGATGTATAACCAGCCGACGCATTCCCAGCCGACGCATTCCCAGGCTTCTTACCTTGGGCTCGGACAATATGCAGTATTTTTTTTGGTGGTCCTCTCTTTGCATGCCAACTCACATCTTTTGTAGAACCCTCCAGGAGCATTGACTCTTGCCGATAATTCATTGATGTCCAACAGTGGTTATGACAAATTTGGAAGCGCTACCGCAAATCCTGCATATATGCACATGCAACAACGCCTGGCGATGTTAGAGAAAGAGAATATTGCACTCACAACTGAATTGAATGCCACCAAGTGAGTACGACATCTCAGATGATCTACTTTACTGTTTTATTTGTCGGCTCTAGGTCCATGCTCTCTGAACTTTTCCAAAAGCTTCCTTTGACTGTATCTGACAGCCGGATAAATGGTCTACCACCATGCAAGAGCTCGCTGCTTCCACTTGAAAGGGTGAATTTTCCGAATGTCAAGTTCTGGACCAAAAAGCTTTTTAGGAAGGCACGCCAAGAGACAATCGGAGACACTAACGCTCTTGCAACTTCAAAGAAGAAACGAGGCCGACCGAAACAATGCGACAACAACAATACCGATGATGAAACAGATGAACAGAGACATATTTACCTCAAGGACGAGAATGGCATTCCAGTCACTACCGAACGCCTATGGCAAATCTCGGTCAAAGCACGACAATGCTAGTTCTCACTGCACAAAGCACTCCTAGCGCCCCCTACATGGTCCAAAATTGATACTAATGCTTGCGACTACTTCAGGTCAGAGATGCTTCACGACTTTCCCGAATTCCGGCTTTGCGAAGGATCTTGGAAGCTGGATCACTGGGCGACTCTAAACTATCCATCATGGTTTAAAAACCACATCAAGACAAAAGCCGTACCGAGCGCAGAAAAGCTGAACAAAAAGGCAAAGCTCGAAACTGACAATCCCGCACCCAATCCCAACGTACTTCCGGTTTTAGACGATGCTAAGCTGATTTGCATGGACGACCAGTTAGAGGATGACACCCTTGACAGCTGCAAACTTATTTCCAAACACCACCCAACTGCCATCGCTGGACCAGCACAAATAAAGCCAGTTTCGGTACGTTACATACCTTAGTGTTCAAGTGTTCAATTGTTTTTGACAAGGTTCATAGTCGAAGTTGAAATTTGCAAATCCTCTGTAAGCCGATCGCGCATTATCATAGCATATGCTGACTGTTCTCTAGTGACAATATAGATGCCAAGCTCGATCACAACAATGAAATGAACTGTATCGTACCTGGCTCATCTTCGTCTGCACCAGCGCCACTCGCGCCGAAACCTGTCTCATTTCCGTCTGCACCAGCTCTGACTGATTCTTCTTCACTTGTACCTGGCTCATCTTCGTCTGCACCAGCGCCACTCGCGCTGAAACCTGTCTCATTTCCGTCTGCACCAGCTCTGACTGATTCTTCTTCACTTGTACCTGGCTCATCTTCGTCTGCACCAGCGCCACTCGTGCCGAAACCTGTCTCATTTCCGTCTGCACCAGCTCCGACCGATTTTTCTTCGCTCGTACCTGGCTCATCTTCATCTGCACCAGCGCCACTCGCGCCGAAACCTGTCTCATCTTTGTCTGCACCAGCTCCGACCGATTCTTCTTCGCTCGTACCTGCCTCATTTTCGGCACCTGATTCATCTTCGTTGGCACTTGATTCGGCTTCATCACTCCTCACGTTGTCTTTGTCCGCAACAGCACCCAATTCATCTTTCTCTGCACCAATGGCAGTTGAAGGCCTCAAAAATGGCAAAAATTTACCCAAATCTGCTTATGCCGTTCCAGGGCCTGCAAACACGGCTAGGTGAGGATTTCATATCTTTGTGTAGCTTCCGACATGATGCTGTTTATCATTCTAGAAATATATGCATGCGCGAATGGCTTAAGATGAACCCACATGGTCTAAAGAACGACTTCAAGAACTATTTCACCAGTGACAAACAGAAGGTAGGTGAATGTGAATGTATTTTGTATGACATTCACGGCACAGTCTTTGCAGCACTACGGCACCCTAGCTAAAGCCATGGTACGTGTTATATAGAGACCGAGAGGGTGCTAACTCGGATTTGCTACCTACAGAAGAACGGGAAAGCAACTACGATCAATGAACCGACCTGATTCGTGCACCAACTTAGATTTCTTTTCGATACACTGTAGAGATGGGGAATGGAATGGAAATGGGATGGAAGCAGGGCGTAAATGGGGCGGGAACAGGACCGGAAGAGGACCAGAATGGAACCAAGCGCGGGATAAATGGACCTAACCTGTATTGTAGTATTAATCGTTGGCAATGCAACAGAATGACTGGAAAACAAGGGATTCAATTGAGAAGTGTAGAGTACAGTAGATTAAAAACACACTATTGCCGAAAAAAATCGATAGGATCAGAAAAATATATAGTATAAGAAAGATTGTCGATTTCGGTCATTTATATCTATTATAATCAAAGAAAATGCAGATAAATCTACCCTAAATTACGGACTTTTGACTGGGTGTGATGCCTCACAGAAATATCTTCGCTGGCCGCTCATTACACCATTTCTCGCAATAATTTCATCTGCAAAGCTTGTCCGAAACGTGGGAGTATGTATCTGATTGTCGGTCATTGATTCCTTGGGTTTCTATGAATCGAGGCAAGCCTACAACTAGCCATTAGCGACAACGACAAAAATGGAAGAATGCCCCCACCTTGCGCCAAGTAATAATAGTTGTCTTGCAATGCATCCAAACTAACTGAATAATCAGCAACTTCCGGTCCTCCCGGTATTGTGGTGGGACCCCCTGTACGACCATAGATAGCGAAGGCAAGCAAACGGAGCCCTTTGAGTGGTTGTAAGGTAAAAAGGTCGATGTCGTCGTGTAGAATTAAGATCGATCTGCCTCGAATTGGAGCGAGAGCTATACATCATCACTAAGTTCGGTCAAGTGTGTCGGGGGACTATCCATGGCTGAAGGCGAAGGATAGTTCTCACCGCAGTGGGACAAAGGGAAAACTGGGTGCTGTCTTGGGCGCTTAGTACTTGCTCAGTGACTGTTCTTCCGACATGCTAACTATGATTCGGAGTAACAGAACTCCTGACAGTCTTCCACTTCCTTCTCACCGCCATGCCACGCCCTCAGGTCCATGGCCATGGATGGATCTTGCATCACAGGAGACGAATCACCCACAGCAGATATCTTCGTGTGCACATGAAGGATGCGACATCTGTCACAAGTGGCTTGGCTTCCCCCAATCTCACTTTCCCAACTGGACCCCTGATCAAGTCGCGAGGTGCAACATCGCGTCCACAATAAGAGACCGCCGACACAACTGCAAAATTTATCATGTTGATGTCGAGGATGAACAAGGTTTATTTGCGCCGTGCGATCGCAGTGGACAACTCGTTACAAACGACAACCAGAGAGCATTCTGGGGATGGTTACAGATATCGGTTGGTAGTCTATTTAGGTTGGCGTCTTTCCTGATCATAAACAAACATTAGTCACGACCACCCGGCTTGCGCGTGCGAGTCCTCTTCATAGAGAACCTATCTGGTCCTGTTCTCCAAATTCTCGGAGCATGGTAAGTGTCTGATTGCTGTTTAATGCCAGGTTTCAACGGCACGAATCCTTCTCCAGTTACAATATCGAACCTTTTTTCTTCTCTTCATCCTTGAACTGGATACCCTCAAGGTATCAAGAAAATGTTATTCCGAAAGGAGGAGATCGTATGTGAATTCTAATCGCCATTGATTCAACCTTTCCTCACACTCCCTCAGATATCACCATCAGCTTGACATTCCTGCGTACTCTGCCACCTCTAGCCAATCGTCGTTTCAGCACTGCTTCGCAAGCCTCAACGGTGACAGAGGCTGCCCTTCACAACAACGACACAATCGACTACGCGGTTGCGGACGACAGCGAGCCCTTATATATCTTAAAAAACCCGATGAAAACTGAAATCATTGATACCCAAGCTCCTTTAACGCTCTACTCAGGTGACTGGAATATTTGATCCAAGGTCTTGCGTGTCTTGCTCATTGGGTTTCCTTAGATCGCTACGAAAAGACCCTTCACCTCGATATCCTCCACCTTCACATGATCCGTCATCGCAAGACTTCTACAATAGTCTCTCACCATGCCGACACTGAATGGTGCATGACGACTGCGAGTGGCTTGCAGTCGCGTGTCCGCCTGATAGGCGAAAGCGTCTATTGGAAGGATGTCTTCCGAAGATCGAAGGATCCAACGTTCTTGTTACTAGCCATCCTGTGGCATGCATTGACTGCATGGGACGAGGCTCTGGAAATTTTACATTCACATATCTGTTTTTTAGTGGGTACCCCGTAAGTCCTTGGCTGGTGTGGCTAATTTGTTGTGCTAGGAAAGAAAAGTTATAGATACCGATGATATGATGGTTACAGGCGAGCTGCACATTATCCACGCTCATCTCTTACACTATGCCTCCCAGCTCGAGGACTTCCGAAAGAGCGTGCAGTTCATCCTGGACACACCCAACCCCGCCATGGACGCGTTCCAAGACGGGCAAAAAGAAAGTGACAGAATGCTACTCGAGAAAGAAGGGGGCAACTTGTTAATTGAGATCAGACGATTAGAAATGTTAACGCGGATGCAGAACAAGCGAGTGAAGAATGTCATGGATCTGGTGAGAATTGTGTTTGAAATTGCTTCTGCATTGGCGCGATAACGTTGGGACATGTTAGGTATTTAGCGCCGTCAACCTGAACGATAGTAAGCAGATGCAAACCATGACAGCAACTGCAGTCCGGGGCGGTGAGGCGATGAAGATTATTTCATATTTATCCATGTTCTTCCTCCCAGCCGGTTTCGTCGCAGTACGTCGTCGCTTCCCCTGGCAGCTCTCGATATTCAATGGCGACCGCGATCGATGTTAGGCAATATTCAGCATGAATGTAACTGCAATCAACCCCGGCAGCATCGGATCACTCCGGTCCTTTATCATCGTTTCCGTCCTACTAACGGTAGTCACTATATGTGTGATCGTCGCGTTCCAGGGCAAGCTTCTCCTCGGCCGGCGCGTGTGGGCGACTTTGGTATGGCCTATCGTGTGTTTCCAGAAGTCATTCACAAGCAAGGCGACGACGGAGGATCAATGACTTTAGTGACTCTGTACTGTATCACAGGAGGCGGATGGGGATTTCTTGCCCTCAAATAAATTGCAGATGGCACGTCACGCTCATTTGCTTTGCTAAAACCATACAATTTCACGTTATACAGCCGTTTTCATAGCTATGTGGAATTTGAGAAAAAAATCAAGGTGGCTGCCATCTGCTGAGTTACAACTTACATTTCAACACCTATGCCACCTCGCACCATCTCCAGAGATCTCAAGGTGTGGATCCTGACCCTCTACTGCTGTGATTACATGGCCAAGGAGATCTGTGATCTTCTTGGGGTCTGCAAGTCACTTGTTTACAAAACAGTATTGTCAGATCTATGGCCTTGCATACAATCCTCATGCCCAACCAACTGCATGTTGATGCATCCTTACACCTCTTGACATCAGTTTCATTTTGCCCAATGACTGGGGCATGCACCTGGGCCAAGAGGTGGGTGTACCACCCTCCCAACATTGTTTTTCATTGCTGTGTGGTGGCAGGTACAACAATGCCACTGGCAGAGGAAGAATGAGAGGAAGAACGAGAGGACTTGCCAACTCATTCTGGTCCTTGGGTTGCAGTGGCCCCAGACTTCGGTCCGGTCCGGTTTGGTTGCCCATATTTGGGTTAACCGTCGTTAACCGTGACCGGACCGGACCGTGGCAACAATAATGTGGAGGGTGAAACTCCAAGTGGATTTGGGTACTTGAGATCTTCAAGTCAGTCGTCGCGTGGTTTCACAGCATAAAGTCGGAAAATATGATTTTGTCAAATTATCGTAAGTTCTGGAATGTGATTGTAATGTGATGAGGATGTGCTGGATTAAGAATATGACCGCGGTGTATTTTCATTGTCTCTGTAGCTTACCAGAATATGCTTAGAATATGACTTCCTTTGAGAACTTGATGATTTTCGTGTCCCGTGACCTTTTACATGTTGGTAAACGAAGCGTGTGCCGGTTATCTCTTGTACTACCTTGCTGCAACTTGCAACGCTGATGCCTTTGAACGCACTCTGTTCTTGTCTCCAATGCTCTACGAAACCTCTCCTTTTCCGTCAGATTTCACCAGATCTTGCCAGGAAGCATCTCAAGACCTATGGACCTGCACCTGTAACACCACTGGCATGCCCTGCCCCCGGTGGAACTGGGCTTCCATCTGGGTCAAGAAATAATCAACGGGGCAATCCATCACAAACCGATGTCGTCCCAGAGCTGTCTGGGGACACAACTGCTTTAGACCACGGTCAGATCAGTGCTTTTTCGGAGGCTGATGATAGCTTTCACGATATCATTCAAGATTCAGAGACTTCAGGTGCACAAGTTTCTTCGGAAGCTACGAGACGTGAGCCTGTTCACCCATCTGACACTGCATACAGGACAGTGCAAATGTTGGCTGGCCCTGAACCTTTCCCTGACAATGAATTAGATAACATTGGCGCCGTTCTTCTGCCCGCATTTCGTGACAAGGAGCCATCGCATGGTCGTATTGCCTACCTTCAAGCTGTTATCAACAATGTCTACCGCAGTATGCCTGTGATCGACACCACAGAAAACTTGAATATCACCCTCAACGCTTTTGACGCTGCGGGTGTTCTTCCCGATGCTCCCCGCCCTGTCCGAACGCTCATCAGTGCAAAGTGGCGACTTGGAATCGACCCTGATCAGTGGATCGTGCAGTATGCTATCTGTCCCCAGTGTTGGAAGCATTATTCGCCACGAGAACTGATCGAGCTTGATGGACCAGGTTGCTTGGCATCCGAATGTCCTGGGACGATCTACACTGAAAAAAGGGATTCAAAAGGGCGCCCGAAGCGCCACCCTATCACGATAATACCTCAGGTATCTCTCATACAGAGTCTCCATCGTATGGTCCATCGCAAACGATTTCGGAAGCTCATTCGTGACAATCGAAACACTCCGACTGATCAGAATGAGGACAAAGAATTTGTTATGTGGGATATGTATGACAGAAGCATCTGGCACAAATTCAAGACCAAAATCAAGCGAGAAGTTGGTAACTATGGGATGGTACGTGATACACCAATCGGAGATGGAGTGGGACAAAACCTCATGGAACACCGCTTTGGATTACACCTTGTTATCAACATTGATTGGTAAGTTCAACCAATTTGAGTACCGTAAATTGCCTCTTTGACCACGCTCCAGGTTTGGCTCCCTCGAAAACTGCCCACATTCCACAGGACCAGTTTATATATCTATTGCAGACCTCCCGCGTGAGCACAGGTTCCTCCAAGTCAATGTTTGTTGCCCACTGATCACGCCGGGACCACACAAACCCACATATGAACAACTCACCAATGGGCTTGAACTACTTGCTCGGGACATGGTCCAGCTGAAGAACGGTGACTCAAATTCAGTGATTAGTTGCCATTTTCATGCTAATATAACTATCTAGGTGTTCAGATGGAGATGTATGATGATGACGACAGAATTATCATTCGGGAAGAAGTCTACGCCAATATCATTTGTGACAACTGCGATACGCCTGGTGCACGCAAGATCTCAGGTACGGCAGGTCATAGTTCCGACATCAATCCTTGTCCGTGGTGCCGATGTGTATTCTTGGATGTAAATCGACCACAAGGGTATGATATCAATGGTATTAATTCAGAAATTTTATTGAGCTGTTGATCTTGCTCACAACCCTTGTTTTTTTATAGCCTTTATGCCGCGAGATGACTATGACATGCTCAAGCAGAAAGTCTACTACAAAGATGCATCTGTAAGGTGGCAGGTGGATATTATAATGAACCATGGCATTCGCTTTTGTACACTTGATTGGATCCCTGGGTGGCGGCCATTGCTACAAATGGCACTTGACTTCATGCATTGCATTTTTCTCGGTAGGTTTGCATTGCCTTGCTGTTGTGATCACTTATACTGACATGATTCCTTCCAGGAATTGTTGCGTTCTTGTTCACCTATGTATTGTTCGGTGCGCACATGTTCTCAGGCCTGGGAGGTGCTGATTCCCTGAAACGGCAATTCAAAAATGTTATTAACTCAATCAAATGGCCGAGCCATATTACAAGGCTACCAAAAAATGTAAGAAATACATATTCTCCACATCGTTCTCGTTCACATTCTCCTCATAGCTCAGAGAAAATTAATGACTGAAAAAAGCAGATGAATGGCACCGCCTTTTGACTGTCATGCCAGTCATCCTCTGGTTCACATGGCGAGACCAATCAGACGATATCCCTGACACGGAACCTGGAGTTTCAGCAAATGAGAACATTAGCACAGCACATTCTCGAAAGCGGAAAACCCTGTACGACGTTATCCTCCTACTTTGTGCAGGAGTCCGCCTACTTTCATCTAAAAATATCACCATGTCTCAAGCTCACGCTGGGCAGACATATTTAGCAAACTATTGTCAGCGTCTGCTCTTCCTTGGCATCAAACTCATGATTAATCACCACCTTGCTATGCACTTCACATCCATGATCAAGTTATATGGACCTGTCTACTCCTGGTGGCTCTTCGCATTCGAGCGGTTCAATGGAATGTTAGAGAAGGTCAAACACAATGGGCATGACGGTGGAAGGATAGAACTCACGTTGATGTGAAACTGGGTCCAAACCCATCTTATCTACGAGTTCCTCCTTGCAATGCCCCCTGACGCTTCCATACATGAACGACAACTAATCGAGTGGCTCATCAAGACCGAGGCTGCACAAGAACGAGGGGCAATGATGACACAACTAGCCATTTTCCATAGTGAAGCCTTGGTCGATTCAATGTCACTGTCAAAGGTCTTGTCCAAGCCTGTCAATCTTCATGACATTCGCCCAGCCAGTCTAACTGGCCACCACTTGGACCTATACACCCTCCTCCTCCAACATTGCTGGCAAATTTGGCCCGACTTACAACTCCAGCGTGAATTCTCTCGCGAGCCAGGAACACTGTTTTTAGGGCATCAAGTTGCCTGTCGATTTCCATATATTCACAAGGACGGGCTTCGCTATGGCTCCGTTTCCAACATGTGTATGAAGGCCGATGTTTTCGCATACATCCAACAGGACAACGGTCATTATCCCATTCAAATTGAGGAACTATTTGTCATTCAAGTACCAGGGACCAATAAACCGCCCCACATTTGCGTGGTTACTCGGCAACTCTACTCTGATAATTGGCTTCCTGCACTTCCTTGGGATTTATTGTAAGCAGCATCGCATTATTCCTTACCATGCTCTGACCCCTTGTATAGTTCTTCCATCCTCGGTATCCAAATTGCCTATGCTAACCAATTTCATCCGCCAGAAGTCATCCCCGCATCCGCTATTGATTGCCTGCTAGCTCTCATTCCTGTAAGCCTCTTAAACACAGGCGATGATGTATGGATTACGGTTTCTTTTGACCACGTAAGTACTTCACATTCTCTCACCGTTTTCTCTACTAACAAAAAGAAGTCTGGTACTGAGCCAGATGAAGAGTTCGAAGATGACAATGACAATCTTTAACACCACAAAACATGGCATTCATTCATACATTGAGTTGCTGTCACTGTCGTCAATTGTTTCTGGAGTGATAGGCGCTAAACGTGATCCTCCGGCCCTTGATGCAGTCATAGTCGAGGTGGAGCCCTCCTTTTCCTTACCTTTCTTAACCCGTTTTCTTCCCTTCTTTCCATATCCATCCCCAGATTCCTTTACGGTCATGTTCATATGTTTCTGTTTCAATTTTAACTCTGCTTTGTCTTGAGCCGACTTCTTGAGGAGAACCACCATTTCTTCAGGATCATTCGCATCACCCCAGAGTCGCCCGTTATCAGCAATCCGACTCGGAAGGTCATGATTGGCATGATTGGAAAGCCAATTTGGATTGATCATCCACTGCCGGGCTCGGCCATTGAGAGTTTTAGTTGCAGGAGGCGGCAGTTCCTTCAGTTCCCCACGAATCCTCTTCACAAACTGGCTTGAAGGGCGCACATCGGGTGCAGCATCAATTGCTTCAAATAATTCTTTCATCTAACCACTTAATAAGCGCAAGGACACGGGGACAGGCAAGACAATTGACATACGACCATAGAGCGGCTTGTCGGTGCTTGGGATGTGTAAACATTTCTGGTAAGTTTTCCATCTTCGTAGGTGTCTTCATCGTCAGACATTTGTTGAAGGGTAAAGGCGTGATTGTACTTTGCCAAGCGCCATTGTGAATCAGCAGGTAAGGAATTCTGTTTCCTTTTTGCGCATTTCAAGTTTCTGATGTGAATACGACAGGTCAAACCATTTCCTTCATAGCGCATTGGAAGACATACCCCTCGAGCATGGTTATCTCTCATAGCTCTGCTAAGTTCACCACCTGGCTTTTTTGATTTTTTACTGGTTGTCCCTCTAAATACCTTTTGCAGTGCTTGATATTTTGTAATAAACCGAGCTTCAAGGTCGCCTTGTTTGATTTTTTCAAGGTACAGTGCTGCCTCGGAGACATAGTTGCTCCCATGGGATCATGTAAAGCTCACGATTGTCATGATCGATGCATGATTTGCAGGGAATTTATTGGGTTTGTCCCATTGGAAACGGACTTGACGGACATCTTCAGAGCCATCAACGAATGGTAGGTCGTCCGGTGTCATGATCCAAACAGGATTCGGATCAAAACATAGTAATATGCTGTCACTAGTCACCATCCCTACAGCACACATCACATTACAAGGACCATTCATACTGGAATGCCCCCATCTGCATATGGAGTAGAAAGGAATACCCTTATCTGCATATAGGACACACAGGAAATCCTTATCTGCACATAGGACATACATGAAACCCTTATCTAAACAAGGGACATGCAAGGAAACCCTTATCTACAGAAGGGACATACAAGAAAACCCTTATCTATGCAGAGGAAATGAAGGAATACCCTTATCTTAACTGATAAGGCCCCCAAGACATCTTATCAGAGGCCAAAGAAGCACAAGAAGCACAGCCACATCCTTATCTCCAATCATAGAGATAACACATGCCACCCATCATTCCCTGATCAAGAAGCACATCACATTTCATATCAATTGATCAAATACAGCCCAGCCCTGATCTTATCTTTTTCTTAACTGATAAGGATACCCACATGGCATGGCATCAATTGATCAAGAAGCACAGCCTCAGGAAGATGATTCTAGAAGCACACCCTGGCACAGCCCTTGCCTCTGATTCACACACCCAAGATTAGACCAGTGGCATGACTCACTCCCATCAAATGTGACTCATTGGTCTATCCATGACAAATTATGACCCTTATGACATACTCATGACCCCCCATGACTCATTATGACCACCCATGACTAATTATGACTATTTCTGACTCATTATGCCCCCTCCTTTGATTATAATACCTATGTGACTCATTAATTGACTCTGTATGAGTCACAAACCCATGCCTTCCTTTCTTATGACTCCTTATGAGTCATAACCCCCCATGCCTTTCATCATTATGACTCCTTATGAGTCATAAACCTATGCCTCTCCTCTATATGACTCCCTATGAGTCATATCCTATGCTCTCCATTTGATATACCATTCTATGACTCAGTATGACTCCTGCTGTAGAATAGGTATATATAGAGCCCAGTTTCTGCTGGAGATGGCTCAGTCACCTAATCTGACAGGCCCAGTCACAGGACAGTCCCTCTCCCAGATTCTGATTCACCCCATCTGTATTTGTTTGTATTACCTACTTTGGTAGTAGCTAGTACCCAAATACCAATTGCAGTTCAAGTCATCATTCATTTGTTTAAGGATATCAATCTCAGATATATTGATACTCCCTTATTACTTGTTTGATACATATTCTTTGTGTTCTGTCACGTAGTACAGTCACATTCAATTTCTTTCAAGTTCTATTGATCATCACCAAAGATATCCCAGTACTTTATTCTGCACTAGTAGCCAATGTGCGTTTGAAGCTTTGGAATAAAGTCCGATATCTTGATCATCAATCCTACTTGCCTATTGTTCAGTTCATTCATTCTGTACATAGTATTTTGTCACACCTCCCTTTTGTTTGACATCTACTGTTACATCGCCCATCGCCCATCGTCTATTGCCCATCGTCCATAATCTATCACTCATCCCTATTGTACCTTTGCTCATTGTATACTTGCTACTTGTATACTTGACTGTTGTACACTCATTCATCTTACACTGTTCATACTTGCTTGAGTTATTATCCACTTATACTCTCGCATACCTCTTGTCACTCAAAGTCTTTACCTTCAGTAGGGAAGACCTCACTGTTCACTCATCCTCTATAAGTCATACATCTGACTTATATTATTGTCAAGTATTTGTTGTATCCCTCAAAGCTAACCTTTGATAGGATTCACACCACAACCCAACCACCCAACAGGAATACCCCAGAGTTATTAAAGAGCTAAATCCTTGTTCCTAAAGGACAACAAGGTAATTTCCCGATCAACGACGCACTCCGGAAACCCTTGGTGTGGATTTGTTCAAACACTTCCCACGCAAAACACCGGATCGTCAACAATGATTGGGAAATCGCCCTTTTCGCTCAATTTTGACACTCCAAGGAACTTGCAATACATGAAATGCACGAGTTGCTGTTCGCTGGCTAATTAACAGGTTTTCTGTATCATAGATCAAGGTACGTGCCTTTATCTTGCTATGATTTGATGCCTCAATGCTCATTTTTGCCTTGCGTGCTGCTTCATTGACCATCTCCACATCACTGGAGTTACTGCTGTCAGATTCTTCCTCACGCGCAACGCCTGAATTGCGTACGGCCGCCTCTTCAGCTGCAGAATGTTTCAGCGCCACAAATCTTTCTTCAAACTTTTTTTCAGTCTCCCGGAACCATAACTCCATTTCTGCTTGTGATTTCAATACCTCCACATGTAACCTTGCATTTTCTCCATGCAATATTTTGATGTTATGCTCAAGGTCATGTATCTTTGTCTCTACCACCACAAACTCATGGCATATGGCTTCCTTGTTAAGTTTTCCACCAGGAACCAGATTATATGGTTGTGTGGGTGGGTTTGGCGCTACTGGGAGTACCAGGGCCACCGAAAAGATTTGAACACCTTGTTGAGGGATGCTCGGACAGCCGACTCCAGTGGGAAACTGTTTCAATTCATCTAAGGTGCGATTTTGCCCATCACTGCAAACTCACAGATACTTGG